>JAJTUV010002031.1:0-206572 GCA_021653895.1 Mastomys natalensis
TAAGAGGAAAACTCATAGCTCTAAGTGCATACAAAAAGAAACTGGAGAGAGAACACACTAGCAGCTTGACAACACACCTGAAAGTTCTAGAAACAAAAAGAAGCAAATACACCAAAAGGAGTAGATGGCAGGAAATAATTAAACTCAGGGCTGAAATCAACCAAATAGAAACAAAGAGAACTATACAAAGAATCAATAAAACCAGGAGCTGGTTCTTTGAGAAAATCAACAAGATAGATAAACCCTTAGCCAGACTAATCAGAGGGCAGAGAGACAGTATCAAAATCAATAAAATCAGAACTGAAAAGGGTGACATAACAACAGAAACCAAGGAAATTCAACAAATCATTAGATCCTACTACAAAGGCCTATTCTCAACAAAATTGGAAAATCTGGATGAAATGGACAATTTTCTAGACAAGTACCAGTTACCAATGTTAAATCAGGAGCAGATAAACCATCTTAACAGTCCCATAACCTCGAAAGAAATAGAAGCAGTCATTAAAAGTCTCCCCACCAAAAAAAAGTCCAGGTCCAGACAGTTTTAGTGCAGAGTTCTATCAAACCTTTAAGGAAGATCTAATACCAATTCTCTTCAAACTATTCCACGAAATAGAAACGGAAGGAACACTACCTAATTCATTCTATGGAGCCACAATTACGCTCATACCTAAACCACACAAAGACCCAACAAGAAAAGAGAACTTCAGACCAATCTCCCTTATGAATATCGATGCAAAAATACTGAATAAAATTCTCTCGAATCAAATTCAAGAACACATCAAAACACTTATCCATCATGATCAAGTAGGCTTTATCCCAGGAATGCAGGGTTGGTTCAATATACAGAAATCCATCAACGTAATCCACTATATAAATAAACTCAAAGAAAAAAACCACATGATCATATCTCTAGATGCTGAGAAAGCATTTGACAAAATTCAACACCCCTTCATGATAAAAGTCTTGGAAAGATCAGGAATTCAAGGTCCATACCTAAACATAGTAAAAGCAATATACAGCAAGCCAGTAGCCAACATCAAACTAAATGGAGAGAAACTTGAAGCAATCCCATTAAAATCAGGGACTAGACAAGGTTGCCCACTCTCCCCCTACCTATTCAATATAGTTCTGGAAGTCCTAGCCAGGGCAATTAGGCAACAGAAGGAGATCAAAGGGGTACAAATTGGAAAGGAAGAAGTCAAAGTTTCACTATGATATGCAGATGATATGATAGTATACTTAAGTGACCCCAAATCTTCTACCAGAGAACTTCTAAACCTGATAAACAACTTTAGCAAAGTGGCTGGGTATAAAATTAACTCAAACAAATTTGCAGCATTCCTCTACACAAAGGATAAACTGGCTGAAAAAGAAATTATGGAAACGACACCATTCACAATAGTCACAAATAATATAAAATACCTTGGTGTGAATCTAACTAAGCAAGTGAAAGACCTGTATGACAAGAACTACAAGCCCCTGAAGAAAGAAATTGAAGGAGATCTCAGAAGATGGAAAGATCTCCCATGCTCATGGATTGGAAGGATTAATATAGTAAAAATGGCTATCTTGCCAAAAGCAATCTACAGATTTAATGCAATTCCCATCAAAATACCCACTCAATTCTTTACAGAGATAGAAAGAGCAATATTAAAATTCATTTGGAATAACAAAAAACCCAGGATGCGAAAACTACTCTCAACAATAAAAGAACTTCTGGGGAATTACCATCCCTGATTTCAAGCTGTACTACAAAGCAATAGTGATAAAAACAGCATGGTACTGGAACAGAGACAGGCAAGAGGATCAATGGAATAGAATAGAAGACCCAGAAATGAACCCCCATACCTATGGTCACTTGATCCTCGACAAAGGAGCTCAAACCATCCAGTGGATAAAAGACAGCATTTTCAACAAATGGTGCTGGTCCAACTGGAGGTCAACATGTAGAAGAATGCAAATTGATCCATACTTATCTTCTTGTACAAAGCTCAATTCCAAGTGGATCAAGGACCTCCACATAAAACTAGCTACACTGAAACTAATAGAAGAGAAAATAAGGAAAAGCCTTGATCACATGGGCACAGGGGAAAAGTTCCTGAACAGAACACCAATGGCTTATGCTTTAAGATCAAGAATTGACAAATGGGATCTCATAAAACTGCAAAGCTTCTGTAAAGCAAAGGACACTGTCAATAGGACAAAGCAGGAACCAACAGATTGGGAAAAGATCTTCACCAATCTTACATCTGATAGAGGGCTAATATCCAAGGTATACAAGGAACTGAAGAAACCAGATTCCAGACAATCAAATAACCCTATTAAAAAATGGGGTACAGAGCTGAACAAAGAACTCTCAACTGAGGAAATTCGAATGGTTGAGAAGCATCTAAAGAAGTGTTCAGCATCCCTAGTCATCAGGGAAATGCAAATGAAAACAACAATTAGATTCCACCTCACACCAGTCAGAATGGCTAAGATCCAAAACACAGGTGACAACAGATGTTAGTGAGGATGTAGAGAAAGAGGAACACTCCTCCATTGTTGGTGGGATTGTAAGCTGGTACAACCACTATGGAAAGCAGTCTGGCGGTACCTCAGAAAATTGAACATAGTGATACCTGAGGACACAGCTATACCACTCTTGAGGCATATACCCAGAAGATATTTCAACATACAACAGGGTCACATGCTCCACTATGTTCATAGCGGCCTTATTTATAATAGCCAGAAGTTGGAAAGAACCCAGATGTCCTTCAACGAAGAATGGATACAGAAAATGTGGTACATTTACACAATGGAGTACTACTCAGCTATTAAAAACAATGAGTTCATGAAATTCTTAGGCAAATGGATGGAACTAGAAAATATCATCCTGAGTGAGATGACCCAATCACAAAAGAACACACATGGTATGCACTCACTGATAAGCGGATATTAGCCCAAAAGCACACAATACCTAAGACGCAATGCATAGACCTCATGAAACTCAAGAAGAAGGAGGAAGACCAAAGTGTGGGTGCTTTTGTCCTTTTTAGAATGAGTATCAAAAGATTCAACCAGAGCTCCCAGGATCTAAACCTCCAGCCAAGAACAGGTAATTGAGGGTGGCCTTGTCAGACATCAGTGGAATTGGAGGACCATGGTCCCAAAAGTTTGGATTCCCTAGTGTTGGAGAATCTGAGAGCAGGGAGATAGGTTTGGGAGGAAGTTTGGAGCACACCCTCATAAGATTAGGAGGAGGAGTATGGGATAAGGGGTTAGGGGAAGAATGGGAGAGGAGATAACAGTGAAAGGTAAATACACAAAATATCCAATAAAAGAAATATAATGGGACTGACAAAAAAAAAAAAAGATAGCTTACTTATTTCAAATTATTTTCAAAAGTTTCTAGGAGATGCTAATTGGCTAAGAACTTATTTTAAGCTCTCCACAAAAGAATTTTAGTCTCTGGTTAATATTCTCAAGAGAGATGTAAATCCTAATCTCCCTCAACAACCAATTAACAAAAGAGGAACAATTTTGCAAGAAGTAGAAGGAGCCATTGTTAATCGATACATTATAAAGACTGATCAGTTATTGGCTGTTCTATAACAGTCCTTTGATAAAAGAGATTATTAATGTAGATTATATTTCTTTAAATAGTGTCTTTATGACTCTCTGAGTGTGGAAGAAGCAGCTGCTGGCGCTTCTGCCCAGATCTTACAAGAACTCTGAAAAATGTGTTTTTAAAAATAAAAGAGGGGGAACTGTTTCCCCCCAGAAGGAGTCTCCTGAAACACTCTCCATCATGCCTTGTTTACTTTTAACTCTCTAAAACTGAAAGCTCATGGCAAATCGGCTGCTGACTGCCTCTGGCATCACTGAGACCACTAAAGACTATGCCATAGCTATGTGGAAGGTCCCTCTTACCCTTAAATGGAATGGCCCGGACCCAGTTCTCATATTGGGCTGAGGACTGATATGCTTGTTTGATACCACAGAAGGCACAGCTAAATGGCTGCCAAAAGTTTAATGAAATAAAAAGATACCCCCACAAAGTCAGGCCCAACTATAAATAAGATGAATAACAATTGACCTCCAGGGAAGAGAAATCTCCCTGAGAATTCCCTTCTTTTTCCTTTCCAGGTAAAAATGAAACACCCGTGATCTCTGCTGGTAGAAGCTCTAACCCTGATGCTGGCCTCCAGACTTATACTACTCAGACCTTTGATGGGTCATTGACAAGGACATCAAACAGCTAGAGATTGACATCACTAATCTGAAGAAATCCCTCGTTTTGATGTCTGAAATGATCTCCAAAAATTGCAAAGGACTTTATCGGACTTGATTTACTTTTCTACAATAGAAAAGACTGTGTACAGCTCTTGACTGTGTACAGCCCTTAAAGAAGAATGTTGCCCTTACATAGACAAGACAGGGATGGTTAAAGAGAACATGAAAAAGGTAAGAGAAGGCCCAGAGAAAAGACAAAGAGAGAAAGAGAAAGATCAGAGCTGCTACAAGGACTGTTTTTCAACCTCTCCATGGTTGTCAACCCTACTTCCTCCCATCTTGGGACCATTAATTGGGTTATTTTTGCTGATTCTTTTGGTCCCGGGCCTTAAATAGGCTGACTAACTTTGTGATACAACAGATAGATAATTTGGAAGCAAAACCTATTCAGATACATTATCATAAGTTAGCTATGGAGGACCACAAGACTCAAGATGAGGTTGTTACTTTATCCAGGGTGTTCCTCAAACCCATCTCCACCCAACCAAAAAGAGGGGACTTCTGCCCCTAGGCCAAGCAGAGAGAGGCTACCCAGAACCCTCTCTGTCTGGCGATCTGAATTCTTGCTTAGGCTGCGAGGCTAAGCACTGCAAGGGAATATAAATAAAAGTTAAAAATATCTATCTGGGTTCCCTGAGGGACAAGCCTGACTGCATAGGGGTTGATGTCAAAAGTATCCCCTCTCCAGGAAAAAGACATTGGGATGGGTACGGCCCTCATACCTCACTGGACAATGGCAGGAGGACCGGAGCCATTACAAGGTCCCTTTCAATTATTGGAGGTCAGGCCTCTATCCCCACCTTCGCAAGAATAGAACGCCAAGGCCCTTCTATACTTAGAGAAGGGAGGAGATATCAGGAGCAGCCCTGCATATACACTAAAGGCCTAAAATCAGCCATAGGCCTAAAGTCAGCAATAGGCCTAACATACATGTATGCTAACACAAAGTCTTGGGTCTCTGTGGAAAAACACTGAAAACAGAAGGCTATAAGCGATTGTAAACAGCAGCTTCTGTGGAAATTTACCAGACCGAGTAGTCATAGATCTTATAAATGGGCAGCCTCGGTGGACAGTACCAACTTAGATAAGGACAAGTGAATCACAGGTAGAGTCATAGTGACCTGTCCCCTGAACCTACACCCAGCTGATACCCTGTTCTGAAAGGTATCTGTACTCCCCCTGAACCTATGCTTAGGTGTCATTCCCTTCCCACATCCTGCCTTTTTGTGTTTATAACCTCTGTGTAAATAAGCAAATTACGATGTGATTTAAATTAAAAAAAAATTCTTACTGAACATTAGTGTTGTGTGACAGACCTTTCATACACCACACACACACACACACACACACACACACACACACACACACACACTGTTCAACCAGAAAGAAAGTTTATGACTGACCAAAGAACAATTGCACCAATGTCCTCAAGAGTCAAGAATCTTCCTAGTTTTTGTTCTTGTGAACATGTGACCTTTAGTTTACCGCCTGCTGACCACAGGAGGCTGATGGGGCCACCTCTTCCCTCCTGGAGGAAACAGTTCAAGTTGGAGGAAATGCTGTGACTTGAAGGAACATGCTATACAATTAGGGAGTGATTAAACAATCTCAGGAATCTGATAACTCCGAACCAGGATAGTTTCTAACACTGTTGAAGAGTGTCTGAGTAAGGTCTGCGCTGATGGTAGACAGTGATTCACATACAGTGCCTAGGGCTCCTGGGGAAAGAGCTGGAAGAGGTGTCTTTCAGAAGGTGCACAGAGGAGTCCAGAGTGTCCCGGGATGCAATGAGTATAGATATAAAGGACTTTCTTTTCCTGGTGGCTCTGCTCAGTGTTTTCTATCTCCTTCCTATCTAGTTACTCCTCTGGATCAGTTTTTAAATTTCATGTCTCAGGTTACCATCAAAGATATTCTAGATATTGGTATAAAATTGGACCTGAGATATATTCATGCTCTCTCTGACTCACATGTTTCAGACTAACAATCATAACATCCAAGGATCATCATTTTGAAGCAAGCCTACACATGCCTTACCCATGATCTCTGGCAGCATTACCCTAAACATAATTGAAAGGGGTTTTCCAGCACAAGGGCATCTTGGCAGATGCCAAGGAATATCATAAAGTCATACTATGCAACAAACCTCACACAGGAGATTTATTGGATGAGGCACAGAGTGGTGGCTGCCTCTAAACTGGGAGACAACAATGGGTTAAGCTGAGGGGAGGGCTTGTTATAAGGTCTTCAGAGCATGCGCAGTGAGCTAGTGGAAAAGTACCCTGTGCTGGAAGTGTTACTTGGCTATTAATTCTGAGTCACAAGGCCAGGGGTTTCCAAGTCTCAGGTTTTGGGACAGGCCAGGGGCAGGCCTGTTACCTTGCAATAACACCTTCTAAAATGGCGTGTGATAGAAATCTAAAGAAACAGGTAACACCCAACACAGGCACCTTCCTCACGCTCAGTCATTGTACCAGGGAGAAAGTAGCAGAATCCTGTCGGAGGACATTCGTGTGTTTCAGTGAATTAAATTTCATCATAGCTTTTTAAAAAATCATATTTGCAGTTTACCATTTAATTATTTTTTCATACGCACTTTCATCAGTTAAACTTTTATGTTTTGGGGGCCTGAGAAATGGCTTAGCAGTTAAGAGCACTGGCTGCTCTTCCAAGCATTCTGGTTAGATTTCCAGCACCCACGTGATGACTGATAGCAGTCTCTAACTCCAGTTGCTGGGTTCTCAATGCCTTCTTCTGGCCTTTGTGGGCATGAGATGTGTGTGTGTGTGTGTGTGTGTGTGTGTGTGTGTGTGTGTGTGTGTGTGTGTGTGTTAGTGCATAGTCATACACGTAGGTAAAATACCCACATACATAAAGTTTAAAAACATTTTGGTGGGGATTTTAAGTTTTTCTCATGTAGTGGCTAATTTATTGTAAAGTAAGTAGGATGTGTCACACTTCTTAGCAATAATGATTTGCTGTTCTAGATGGTTAATTCAGAAAGGATGTTTGTTTTATGTACTCATGCAAAACAACAGTTGGAATTTTATTATTGATCAAGTGAAATTGATCCAGGAAATCTGCATATACTTATGTTTTAAATGTATTTACTAAAACAAGTAGTTAAACACAAGGTTATTGATATATGATTGGATGAAATACAGTTGGGTCCTAAAGTCCATATTTGTACAAGTAACAGTTTGTAATCTTTTTTTTTTAAAGATTTATTTATGTTTTATATATATGTACACATGGCAGCTATCTTCAGACACACACTAGAAGAGATTCAGACATCGAATCACATTACAGATGGTTCTGAGCCACCACGTGGTTGCTGGGAATTGAACTCAGAACCTCTGGCAGAGCAGTCAGTGCTCTTAACCACTGAGCCATCTCTTCAGCCCAACAGTTTGTAATCTTAATTCACTTCACTGATTATATAGACAACTTGGAAGTGAGTTATGTGTGGTAATTATTAGGACATTTGTCATTCATTTGGCTACTCTGTATAATAATACTTTACATGTCTGGAAATTTGCTCATAAATAAGTACTTCCCAAGTGTGACCCTGATTAGCTTTTGAGACCAGATCAGGTACATTCAGGCCTTATACAAAGTTGTTAAACTTCTAATCTTACAAATATTGGTTTGTATAGTAGGGACATATTATCCATTATAACAGCTGTCCCCTGTGGGCTTCACGTTGACACTTGGTCCCAGCGGATGGTGCTACTGGGGAAATTATGGAATCTTTAGGTGTGGGGCCTAATGGGAAGAAGTGAGTCATTGGGGTTGGGTCTTGAGACTTTATAGTCTGTCCCCATGTCCTATTCTGTCTCTGCTTCCTGATTGTGGATGAAATGTGACCAGTCAGCTTCCTGCTCTTACCACTCTGCGTGCATCCCACAGTGTTTGCCATGATGAACTCTGTCCTACTGGAAGTTTAAAGCAAAACACCCCATGTTTCCCCTAAGCTACTTTTATCAGAGTAATTTATCACAGATAATAAAGGGACTGATTTTCCTTCAACCTCTGCTCCCTTTTTTTCTGCCCAACATTTATTTTAGACAGGAACAATTTTCTGGGTCAAAATTTTGAAGGTAGGTTGGTGACCACATTTCTCCACTGGAGGCCCTTTCTATCTATTGGAAGTGGTTTCTTCAGGTTCCATCTCCTTATTCATGGACATTTTGGCTAAGGTCATCCCAACTGAATCCTGGAAACCTCTCACATTCCATGTCTCTAGGACTTTCTAGAAGTTCCCCTGCCCCCTATACACCTCCTCCCAACAACTGCATATTTCCATGTACTTTCCTGGCCCTCTGGGCTTCTCTCCTGTCTCCCCCTATACTTGATCCTGCCCTCTTTTTCCCTCCCCTCCCCTTTCTCACCCTGTCTCTCCTTCCCTCTTTCTCCCATGATTATTTATTCCCTTTCTAAGTGTGATTGAACATCCTCACTTGGGCCTTCTTAAACTTCTTACAGTCTATGGGTACTTTTTGGTTAATATCCACTTAACAGTAAGTACATACCATGCATGTCCTTTTGGGTCTAGGTTACCTTACTGAGGGGTGATATTTTCTAGTTCCATCCATTTGCCTGCAAAACTCATGACGTCCTCTTTCTTAATAGCTGAATAGTATTCCATTGTGTAAATGAACCACATTTTCTGTATCCATTCTTCTGTTGTGGGACATCTGGGTTGTTTCCAGCTTCTGGATATCACAAATAAGGCCACTATGAATGGAATGGAGCATGTGTCTTTGTGGTATGTGGAACATCTTTTGGGTATATGTCCAGGAATGGTATAGCTGGGTCTTCAGGTAGAACTATAATTATATAAATTAGGTAACCCAGACTCTGGAAGACAAATGCTGAACACTCTCTCTCAACTCTGGTTCCTAGCTTCAAGTCCTTAAATGTAATATACAACATAGAACAACCACACAAACCAGCAAAGAATAAAAGGACAGTAGTTTTGTGTGTCTTGTGAGGGGAATAGCAGGATCCTGGTGATAACAATGTGAAATAAAATAACAAGGAAAGTATTCCAACCAGGAGAGAAAGGAGAGGTCAATATAGAAGGAAAAGGAGAGATGAGTGGCAAATGACACCAAGGGTTGTAGCTTTAAGTTTTTCAAAGTCTACTTTTAATGATGGAACTTAAATGCTTTAACTCGCTTCTATACCACCCATCAGAGGTAGTGGAAAATAAAGATATGGGGAAGTGGGACTGTTTAGGAATGGTTCTTTGGAGCAAATCCCATCTGCATTGTCAGGAAATTAGTCATTAATTCACAGGTCAACAGCAGCAGCAGCTCGATCTACTCACAAAGATTTCATAGATACACCAGCAGTTCAGTTCAGTAGTATTGGAATAGCAGCAGTAGTGGCACCGCCTACCAGGAACAGCCAGGCCTCAGCCAAATCGGCACAAGTCAGCAGAAGGAATTTGGACCAGCAGGGACACCAGAAGCAGTTCTCAGCTGTGCCTCTCTCAATGAAGCCAAGATCAGTGAAGACTCAAGACCAAGGAGGATTTAGCTATGTAAGCAAACCAAGCTCCTCTCACAGTTCATTGAGTCTTATTTATACTCCCTCCAAACATCACGTGTCTTCCATGAGTCTTGCCTCACCACACGTCTTGCCTCAGCATGTGAGTCTGTCTCAGCTGACCTCACTCTGCCAATTTTCCAGAGTCTCGGAAGAGGCAAGAATCTGCAGCATATCACCAGAAATCTTTTGGTGAGTTTCTCTCTGTGGAGTCCTGACAAATGGAGCTCAACTACACAATGTAAGGTGGACCAATACATGCGTTTAGTTAGTGAAGAATCCTTCATCATGTATCCTTTCACATACTTGCTTTAGCAGAACATCTTTTCACGTATGTCCAATCCAGAGAAACATTCCATCACATGTTGCTTTAGCAAAACATCCTTTTACTTGTGTCTGCTTCAGAAAACCATCCTTCATATGTTTACCCCAGCACAACACCATCCATCACAATTGACTTCCCAAAGAACCCTTAAATTTCCACTTCAAAGGTTGCTTGATACAGCCTTAAGGAATTATATTTTATATTTTATCAAAATTTACACATAATATATACACATGTATATATATCTATCACATGATAGATGTAAAAGGGAACATTGTGATATATATATATATATATATATATTATATATTAGCTTTTATTTTTATTTTATTTTTTTATTGGTTATTTTATTTATTTACATTTCAAATGTTATCTGCCTTCCTTGTTTCCCCTCCACAAACCCCCTATCCCATCCCCCTCCCCAATGCTTCTATGAGGGAGCTCCCCCATTCACCCACTCCCCACTCCCACCTCTAGCACTCCCTTTCACTGAGCATCAAGTCTCCACAGGACCAAGGCCTTCCCTCCCATTGATGCCAGATAAGGCAATCATCTGCTACATATGCAGCTGGAGTCATGGGTCCCTCCATATATACTCTTTGGTTGGTGGCTTAGTCCCTGGGAGTTCTTGGGGGGGGAGATCTGGTTGGTTAATATTGTTGTTTTTCCTATGGGGTTGCAAACCCCTTCAGCTCCTTCAGTCCTTGCCCTAACTCCTCCATTGAGGTGCCTGTGTTCAGTCTGATGATTGGCTGCAAGCATCTGCATGTGTATTGGTCAGGCTCTAGCAGAGCCTCTCAGGAGACAGTCATACCAGGCTCCTGTCAGCAAGCGCTTCTTGGCATCAGCAATAATGTCTGGGTTTGGTGTCTGCAGATGGGATGGATCCCCAGATGGGGCAGTCTCTGGATGGCCTTTCTTTCAGTCTCTGCTCCACACTTTGTCCCTGTATTTCCTTTAGACAGGAAAAATTGTGTTAATATTTTTGAGATGGGTGGGTGGCCCCATTCTTCAACAGGGGCCATGCCTAACCTCTGGATATGGTCTCTACAGGTTCTCTCCTCCCTTTGTTGGGTATTTCAGCTAATACCTAATTTAATAGCTATTTAAATTATTTGTGAGCATTTTTGCTTTATTATTTTTATTGCATTAGAAGTACTCTTCTATATATATATCCTACTCTTTCTATAATATTTATATATACTCTTCTATATATATATATATATACTCTTCTATATATATCCTAGAAATTCACTCCTGTGTTGCTTAGTTTTATGTCAACTTAGTAATAAACCAGAATTGCCTGGAGGAGGAAACCTCAATGAGAAATTGTCATTTCACCAGATTGGCCTGTGGGCGTGTCTGTGGAGCACTTTCTTTATTGCTGTCTCAAGTCGGAAGGCCCAGCCTAGTGTGGGTATTGTTATCCCTGAGCAGCTGGACCTGTGCAGTGTAAGAAAAGTAGCTGAGCCTGCTGTGGGAAGAAGGCAGTAAGCTCTCTGCTTCAGTTCCTGCTTGAATTCCTACTCCAATTTCCCTCAATGATGACTGAGTTGTGAAAGTGTAAGCCAAATACATCCCTTTCTTCCCAAATTGCATTGTCAGTGTTTTATCACAGCAACAGAAAAGTAATCTATAGCTTACAAATGTTCCTGTCATTTTATCATTTCAGAGGTTGCTTTTTACTCTGTTGATTATGTCTTTTGATTCTCAGAAATATATATAGTGTGTTTGTGTGTGTGTGTATGTGTATATGTATATATGTATGTGTGTGATGTATACATATGTGTATGTTTATATGTGTATTATATATATACATATATATGCATATATGTGTCTATATACATATGCATATCTATATATGTCTTCTTTGAAAATGTCATGGTGAGCTTGGCAGTGGTAGCATGTACCTTTAATCCCAGCTCTTGGGAGGGAGAGGAAGTCAGATCTCTGAGTTCAAGGACAGTTTGGTCAACAGAGTGAATTCAAGGACAGCTAGGGCTACACGACAAACACTGAAGGAAAGGAAAGAAAGAAAGAAAGAAGAGAAGAAGAAGGAAGGAAGAAGGAAGGAAGGAAGGAAGGAAGGAAGGAAGGAAGGAAGGGAAATGTCAAAGAAGAATAGAATTCATTAGCTATACCTATGCCCTGACTCCTCCAGCTTCTCTTACTCCCTAATGGATCGCCCTCCCAGGTTCATGTCCTCTTTCCTTTTTCCCATCCCTTGAGTCTAATTAGTGCTGTCATACATGCATGGGTATGAGGTCATCCACTGGGACATGGGCAAACCCGCCAGTGGTTATCCCTCAAAGAAAAGTGAATCTCATGCCCCAGCAGCACTCAGTAGTCAATAGCTCCTCAGATAGGGTTGAGGTCTCAGTAGCTCCTCTCTCCTTCATGCTGCGATTTTTTAACTCACTGAGTCATGTACAGACAGCTCCAGTTAGTGAGTCCATGCATGTACCAGCAGGAGGATTCTGTCCTCATGCTAGAGGACAATCTCGCAGCAGTCCTCTCATCCTCTGGCTCCTACACTTCCTACTCTCTCTTCTCTGATGTTCCCTAAGCCTTGTAGATATGTGGTGTTGATACAAAGAAGTTAAGTTTAATATAATTCTATCAGTCTACTTTTTATGCCTTTGTTTTAGTGTTTAACGCATCATGGCTAAATCCAAATGTTATGAACATTTCTTATTATTTTTCCTTTAGGAGTACTAAACATTTAAAAGTTTTATTTTCATAAAATCTATCCCCATCTCCTCCATTTCTTTCCTAGACCCCTCTCAACCTCATGTGCTCTTTTGGATTTGGAGCCATTGAGTTCACTTTAGTGCTCCCTATAAGTGCATGGGTTAGGACCATCTAGTGGATCATGGGCAGCCTCTCAGAAAACTGAGTCCCCCTCCCCCAGCAGTCATCAATAGCTCCTCATCTTAAAGTGTGACTTCATGAGTCTCCCTCTATCCATGCTGTGATTTTATCTGTCTTGATCACATATGGGTTTGTGCCTGTAGTCATAGTCCCTGTGGGTTTATAGGTGCAACAGTACAGTCATAACAACAAATACTGTTTGTCCACAGACATCTATTACCTCTGGCTCTTAGACTTTTCTGTGTCTCTTCCACTGTGATGATTCCTGGGCCTTGGTGGGAGGAGTGTGATATAGTCCCATTTAGAGATGAGCATGTTTCAGTCTCTTACTCTCTGCATATTGACCTGTTGTGTGTCTCTGTATTAATTACCCCTTGCTTCAAAAAGAAGCATCTCTGATGAGAGTTGAGAGATGCACTAATCTTGTATAAAGGTAAGAACTTAGGGGACAGTTTATTACCACATCTATTTAGCAGAATACTTATATTACATGCTCCCTAAGGGCTGATAACTTAGCCAGTTACTGGCATTGAACCCAGTTAACAGTCCCAAACATGAATTCTGTCTGTGAAGTGGCTTTAAGTCCAATCAGAAAGTGGTTGTTTAGTCCCTTAACATTATGTTCTTATTGTACCTGTGGTCTAGGCCAGTCTTATTATAGTTCACAGCTCTCACAACTAGGAAAGAAGATTACTTTTCTTCTCCAGTAGAGCACATAGAGTCTTCTAACATCCTGAAAGCCAGTTAGAGAGGTGAGGCTTCCAGACTGGTGCCGCTTGGTTTCTGAAATTCTGTAGTTCAAATATATAATGTCTTCAGCAATATGGTCTTATCATCAGGTTCCAGAGGGCAACTAAGAGCAATGGAATATGGAATAGCCTACAATGTGTGGTAGGGGAAGGTATATGAGAAGAGGCTGCCTATGCTTGGCAGTGGCCTTCTTATTTGATAGCCTACAGTTTCTGGAAGAGATGCTGTCCTCTGTTATAGAGTGATATTACAGATATTACTGCTTCTTTTAAACACTTGAATTCATTTTTGTTCATGGTATAAGGGTCCGCTTTCATCATGTTGAGTGCGAAATCCACTTTTTTCAATACCATTTATTGAAGAGATTTTGGAGTGGTATTGACACCCTTGTTGAAGATCATTTATGCTATTACTATGATGTTTTTATTTTTGTAGCCTTAGAATATGTTTTGAAGTATATTAATATCTGAAATACACACACACACATATATGTATATAATATTAACACATGACAAACTAATTTTTCAATCATTTCACCCTCCCACTTCAAAATTATTTTTCCTATTTCAGGTCCTCTGAGATATTGAATTTTAGGGTGAATTTTCTGTTTCTGTTAAAAAATCCTGTTGAGGGCTATCCCCAAAAAGAATATAAAAGAATATATCCCTGTATGTGGGATATATTCTTCTAGCTGGTCTGCCTTGTCCGGCCTCAGAGGAAGAAGATGCATCTAGCAAGACTTGATGTACCAGGATGGGGAGTGGATACCCAGGAGGCCCCCACTCCCTCAGAGGAGAAGGGAAGGGAGATGGGGAAGGATTGTGGGAGGGGGTGACTGGGAGGGAAGCAGTGAGCAGAATGTGAAGTAATAAGTAACTAAATAAAATATTTTTAAAATGTGTTGAAATTTTGATAGAGAATTCTTAAATCTGTAGGTCATTTTGCATAATATTGATATCTTAACAATTTTAAATTTTCCAGGCTAAAAAACACAGATATCTCCCACTTTATTTGTATATTCTCAGCAATGTTTTCAGTAGGCAGCATAGTCTAAATTTTACATTGTTTTATTTGACAACAACATTATTAACTTGATACTATTTATTTTAAATGATTTTTTCATAATTTCATTTTGGATTATTTAGTGCAAGCACGGCAATGTTGGTATTTGTATATAGATGTTAATCCTACAATCTAGATGGACTTAATTAGTTCTAACTCTTCTTTGGGGCATTCTGTAGAATTTTCTCTATATAAAATCATTCTGTATAGGAATGCAAAGTTTTACTTATTTTTCAATGTAGATGCTTTTTATTTCTTTTTTCTTGCCTAATTGCTCTTGCAATTAGTATTCGGTGTTGTGCTGAACAGAAATGATGTGACCCGTTATCTTTATCATTTACTTGGCTGGAGGAAAAACATGCAGCCTTTCACCATCTTGCCAAAAGGCACCACCAAATGGGGACCAAGTGTCCAAATACATATAGGTTCTCATCCACACCACACACTTCTCATTTGATTTCTTCTTGGACCTAATGGTTACTTAAGAGTGTGCTAATTTGTACAAATGTATAAGTTAAAAACTTTCCCTTCTGTTAAGGACTAGTAGTTCTCTCATGTGTTCTTACACTGATTCTACCCTTTAATGCTTCAGCTCTTTCTGTCATAATTTAAATTTATTAAGCTTTGTTTTATAGTCTCTGGTTCTGTGTATTCGTGTATTGAGAATGTGCATTCTGATCTTATTCCACATAATGCTCTATTAACCAAATATATATTGTTGTTTATAATTTTAAAATTCCTTACTTCATTACTTACATTCTGGCTAATTGTTCATTGTATTCATTATTGAAAATGGGATATTGATGTTTCTAACTTGTATGCTTTATTTATTTCTCCTTTCATTTCTGTCATTTTTTTAACCAGGTATTTTTATTGGATACACACATATTTATAGTTGTTATCTCTTCCTCTTAGTTTGACACTTTTGTTATCATAAGATGTTCTCAGGGTCTAGAGAGATGGCTCAGCAGTGGAGAGCACCTGTTACTCTCACAGAAGACCCTCATTTGGTTCCTAGGGCCCAGTGGATTTATAATCACCCTAACTCCATTTCCATGGGATCCTACATCCTCGTCTGTGGATATGTACATGGTTCACATACATACATGCAGGCAAAATAGTCCCATACATAAAATAAAACACTGAAACAAAACGTTGCTTCCAGTTATATTTTTCATTGTTCTCCACCTCTGACACTTAATCACTCCAGCTTTCTAGTAGTTGATATTTGTGTAATATATAACTGTTTAATACATCTTTATATGCCCTCACTTTAAACCTACTTGTGTTTTGAATCTAAAGCATGTCTCCTGTAGATAACAGGTATCCTTTTGCACTGCTGTGGCCAAATGCCTAACAGAAATGACTAAGAGAAGAAAGGGTATTTTGGTTCATGGATCAAGGCCCTCTACATGGTGTAGGTGGGGCGAAGACCTCCATCTGAGGCAGTGAGTTTGAAATAGGCCATGGAATATAGAGCAGCCTAGAAGCAGGAGAAGGTATTCCAAGGTTGACTCCACCAGCCAGGCTCCACAGCCTTCAAACAATAGCACAGACTGGAACAAGAATGCCTGTAAGGGACATTTCAAGTATAAACCATAATATTGAGATAAACATTAGGGAATTGGAATGTGAGGCAGATTCTTGAAGGATCAACTTAAAACTTCCAAATGCTAAGCTTCTAACTAGCAACCCTCAAACTTCTTGTCACTTCGTAGAAAGCAAACAACAAACAAGCAAAAAAGCAAACAACCAACCAGAAGGGCAGCAGAGAGTCTGTGCTTATTATGCTAAAGATGGACCAAGAACAGGGACTTTAATCTGCCCATAAAGCGAAAGGGTAAACGAATGACAGCAAATATAATTAGCTAGTTCTTCCAGGGTCAAAGTCCTAATATCTAAAGGGCAAGTCCCTGCTAAAAATGTAGTTAGCGATTATATTTTTTCCATTTTGTGTGTGTATATATGTGTTTTGCATGTGTATGAAGGTATGTGCATGCAGAGCCCAGACATGAAGTCCAAAATCATCCTCAGTGGCACATCTGCCTGATTACTTAAGTCAGAATCTTTCAATAAAACCCAGACCTCACTGACATGGCTAGTTTTACTAGCCACCTTTCCCTAGGGACCCTTTATCCCTTCCTTCCCAGGTTGGAATTACAGGCTAGCATGTCCACATTGCATTATAATATATGGGTTATAATATATCTGGGAATCCTAACTCTCATCCTCATCTTGTAGATTTTAACTGTTGAAACATCTTCTAATGTCCTGGCCATCCCTCTTCTATCTCAAGCATCCATCCTGAGTTGAGACCTACACAGAATGGCCTGTATCTGACTGCAAAGCTGAAGCCTTCAGTAATTTCTTCCTCAGTTGTCCCAAGGAGGTAGTTTTCGATCTGAAGCTCACACAGCCCTGGAGTGAATGCAGTTATCATGTCCACCTCAACAAAGGGCTCAATGGACAAGACATCAGTTCTTGGTGCCCTTCTGATGTGCCCACCTTGACTCTCCAGTGTGTATCTTTCCAATGCTACTTTATTAAAATTTTACTTATCTATCCTTCTAGTTTCTGCCTCATTCTTGGATAAGACACTCTAGGGGAGGCACCACTAACCTCAGGCTGCCTTATTCAAAACTGGGGAGATTTTCCAGTTCGCCAGTAAGAATAACACTGTACTTAGTTTAATCTTACTTTTTTCCCCATCTGGCTTGACAACATCCGCTGTTTGATTGGTGGTTTGACATGATTAAATTGCACATTGTTGCTGTGGTTGGACTTTGTTGTTTTTCTTCGTGTTTCAGTTCCTTGCCATGTCCTTTATATTCCCTGTCACTCCTTTCCCGTTTTGTTCATGTGCTGGCTAGTATTTTGTCAGCTTGACACAAGATAAGGTCATTTGGGAAGAGGGCATCTCACTTGAGAAAATGC
The DNA here is from genome assembly GCA_021653895.1 of Mastomys natalensis. Taxonomy (NCBI): domain Eukaryota; kingdom Metazoa; phylum Chordata; class Mammalia; order Rodentia; family Muridae; genus Mastomys; species Mastomys natalensis. The sequence goes on from JAJTUV010002031.1 coordinate 17,774, forward strand.
CTCCATCAGATTGACTTGTAGGCAGGTCTGTGGGACATTTTCTTGGATAATGTGGGAGGGTCTAACCCACTATGGGTGGTGTCATACCTGGGCACCCAGGGTGTGTAAAAAGCCAATCAAATAAAACAGCCAAACATTACTCATGTGTCACTCTTCACCATGTTTTGTTTTCTGTCATTATCATTATATATGTTGAATCCCTTGATACCAAACACAGGTCTTCCTCAAAAGTAAGACAGTTTAAGGCAGATCTGAGTGATCATGGCCATGGCCTGGGCACATGGATTCTGGTTGCCTCGAATGAATGCCATGTTTCAACTGTGGTAGAGGATACATGAACTTTTATACTGTCAGGACAAAAGTCTTTTTTCTTTTCTTGTCTTTTTTTTTTGTTGTTATTTTTTAATCTTTTTTTTAATAGTCCAGTCTTTATCCCCATCCTGGTGCACCCTCTGAGTGTTCACACATCCCATACCTCCTCTCCTGCACCCCTCATCTCCAAGAAGATGTCCCGACCACCAGACCCCATACTACCAGACTTCCCTACTCCCTGGGGCCTTAAGTCTCTTGGGGGTTAAGTACATCTTCTCTCATTGAGTCCAGACCCAGCAGTCCTCTGCTGTATATGTATTGGGAGCCTCATATCAGCTGGTGTATGCTGCCTGGTTGGCGGCTCAGTGTCAGAGCAATCTCAGGGGTCCATGTTAGTTGAGACTGCTGTTCTTCCTATAGGGTCGCCCTCCTCCTCAGATTCTTCCAGCATTTCCCTAATTCAACCACTTCTGTCCTCAGCTTCTGTCCATTGGTTGGGTATAAATATCTGCACCTGACAGCTGCTTGTTGGGCCTCTAGGAGGGCAGCCATGCTAGGCTCCTGTCTATAAGCACACCATAGCATCAGTAATAGTGTCAGGTTCCAGGGCGTCCCCTTGAGTGGGATCCCAGTTTGGGCTTATCACTGGACCTCCTTTCCAGGCTTTTCCAGGTTGCCTTTCAGGCTCTTCTGCTTTTTTGACCCAGCAAACAGTTCTTTCAAATAGGAACAATTCTGGGTCAGAGTTTTTGACTGTGGAATGGCAACCCCATCCCTCCACTTGATGCCTCTTTCTACTGGAGGTGGACTCTACAAGTTCCCTCTCCTCATTGTAGGGCATGTCATCTTCTTTTGAGTTCTCAGAGTGTCTCACCTCCCAGGTCTCTGGTACATTCTAGAGGGTTCCTCCATCTCCTACCTCCCAAGGTTGCCTGTTTCCATTCTTTCTGCTGACCCTCAGGTCTTCAGTCCTGCCCTCCCCCCAATACCTTATCATGTTCCCCTCTTCCCCTCTTTGTTCCCTTTCCTACAAAGGTCCCTCCCTCACCCTGCCCTCTTCCCCCAAGATTGCTTTCTTCTTCCTCCAAAGTGGGATTGAGGCATCCTCACTTGGGCCTTTGGCTTGTTAACCTTTTTGAGTTCTGTGGATTGTATCCTGGGTATTCTGTACTTTTTTGTCTAATATCCACTTATTAGTTAGTACATACCATGCATGTCCTTTTGGGTCTGAGTTACCTCACTGAGGATGATATTTTCTAGTTCCATCTGTCTGCCTGCAAAACTCAGAATGTCCTCGTTCTTAACAGCTGAGTAGTATTCCATTGTGTAAATGAACCACATTTTCTGTATCCATTCTTCTGTTGTGGGACATCTGGGCTGTTTCCAGCTTCTGGCTATCACAAACAAGGGTGCTATGAACATAGTGGAACATGTGCACCTGTGGCATGGTAAGGAATCTTTTGGATATATGCCCAAGAGTGGTATAGCTGGGTCTTCAGGTAGATCTATTTCCAATTTTTTCTGAGGAACCTCCAGATTGATTTCCAGAGTGGTTGTACCAGTTTACAATCCCACCAGCAATGAAGGAGTGTTCTTCTTTCTCCACATGTGCTGTCACTGAGTTTTTGATCTTAGCCATTCTGATTGGTGTAAGGTGGAATCTCAGGATGGTTTACAAAAGTCTTAAGTCAAGGCATTTAGTAAACACATTTAGGTACATCAGTGGGTGGGTCACGGGAAGCAGGGAATCTCTGCTATGGTTTCAGGCGCTATCTGATAACATCTACAACATTTCAATTCTCCAGTCATGAAGTTCTCAACAGTCAACTGATTGACAAATCTTCAGCATGGATGTGACTTTTATAAGGAAATAAATGGTACAAATTGAACAGTACATTTTAAGGGTCATACTTTTCCTGCTGTTAATTTTAAATTGGCTGAATTTTATGTTGCTTTATAATTAAATGATTGTCTTTACCAGTGTTCTTTAGCAGAGGGTAGGGTGAGTTACTTTCTAGGCCACTGACTTTTAACCTGAAGATTTTCTTTTTATAAAGAATGTCTTATGAGGAGACTCTGTAAGCAACAAAATTTCGTGATTACATGAGAATATCTTTAATTTTCACAAAGCAGATTTGCTGAATACAGGGATCTTAACTAACAATCTCTTTCTGAACACATTATCTCAGTGTCATCTAGCCTCTATTATGTCAAAAGGAACATGAGGTTTTACCCTGCACCCAAATATAATCAAACACAGATCAGGAATATGGGTACAGGTTGCTGCAAATACCATGTTCTGAGGATTGAAAGCTGTGTGTGTGTGTGTGTGTGTGTGTGTGTGTGTGTGTGACATAGATGTCTCATTTAGGGCCAAGCACTCCAGTCTTTTATTCTCCACACCCTGACCTGTTGTGAGTCTCTGCTAACTGCCACCTACTGCAAGAAGCTTCTCTGATGAGGGCAGAGAGACGCACTAAGCTATAGGTATAATAATAAGTTTAATTAATACTTTGTCTGCTAAACAGAGTTCTCTCTAGGGCCTAGAAATTGACTATCCACAGGTTCATGGCCCTGACAATGGCCCTGTAGTAGTGACAACTATAGTGCCAGGGAAATGTTAGTGGTCTCCCAAAAAACAAACAGGAGTCAATCTGATGCAACTCACAGGAGGTCTTTATTCTATTTGAACTGGCACCCCCCCACAATGCACGCTGTCATGCAGGATGGTTTTGGGGGTGGTGGAGCCCCGAATATCTATTGGAACAAGGCTTTGTAGTAAGCTGCAAGCAGGGAGTATGTGTGCAAGCATCTAATTGGAAAGCTACTGTGGCCTTTAACATAATTGGCTGGTGCTGCGAGTCATATCATAAACTTAATTTCTGTTCTCCTCTGCATTGGTGGTTGTTAGGCAAGGGGTGGGCTCATAAGCTAGGGTGCAGGTCTGTTGGGGCAATAACCTGGAGACACTGGTCTTGTTGAGGGTGTAACCTGGAAACGCTGATTTTGTTGTGTATTAGCCTAGAGACTGGAGCTAGGCTCCGGTTTTGTTGGGGGGCAACTTGGAAACTAATACTAGGTACCAGCCTGTTAGTTTACCTGAGTTCAAACTAGGTCGAGTTCTCTAAATGGAGTCTGAACTTAAAAGATTTGGCATTTCATCACTAGGTACGGTTTTGTCTTGTGGAGTAGGCATTAAATCCAGTCATATTATGGGTAGTTAGCTGCTCCTATGATGTTTGTGCCACAAATTCTTGCCAGGCCAGACATTATCATAGCTGGCAGGGTTAACGGTTGGATAAGATTGGTGATTACTTTTCTCCTCTGGCAGTGTGCAGAGCCCTTCTTGACCTTTGAAAACTAGATACTAGGGGTGAAACTTCTAGGTCAGTTAGTACCAGATTGATTTTTACATTTATGACTCAAGTGTGTAGTATCTTTAGCAACAGAATCTTATCATCCAGTTCTGAACATGCCTGTGATGTTTGGAGGTGTATTGGTATCTTACTGGCCACCAACTCCAGGCATATCAGGAGGTATAATTAACACTGAAGATCTTTTGAAAAAAAAAAAAAAAAAACCACATGGGAACTTAGTAATGTAGACATTTCCTAAAATATGTACATATAAATAATTTAAGATGGCTGTGGTGGAGAAGGCCTTACTATCAGCACTAGGGAGACAGAAGTAGACTGATCTCTGAGTTTAAGGCCAGCTTGGACTACATGGCAAGTTCCATGCCAGACAGGGATACATAGAGAGACTCTGTCTTAAAACAAAATAAAACAAAACAAAACAAAAAAACGAAAAACAAAAAACCCCACAAAATAATAGAGTTTAAATGAGGTTACCCTATAAAAGAGTAATAATGCCTCTTTTTGACATTACAAGATAACAGAGGAACATTTAAAAAAGACGTTTTAAGGATGTGGATATAAAATGTAGACTTTATGAAACTATGTTTTTTTTTTTTTTTAACAAATAAACTTCAAGGATATAAAGGAAGAATCTAGATTGATAAAAGTCATGAAACACATGTTAGTCAATTGAAATTTGTGAGATTTAATTAGATTTAGGGGGTGCTGGGTATTGAATTCAGGGTTTTGGGAATGTCACACAAGCAATATTATCATTGATCTACATGCCCAATCCTTAAATTGGGTCTTTCTGTTGTTTGTTGTTTTGAGATAGGATCTCTCCATGTAGTTCAAGCTGAACTCAAAATACGTAGCCCAAGATGGCTTTGAACTCAAGTCCTGCTTCAGCTTTCTGACTTCTGTTATTCCAAGAATGTGTCTTTCTTTGGATATGGTTTCAAATAAACAATGTGTAAAATTCGCATTTATAAGACAATTGGATTTTTGAATCGTTTCCATTTGCTGAGATCTAAGGCATTTTTATTCGCGTTTCTATGGCAGTGTTCCTATGACTAAGATGCATCCTTTAGAAATAGCATTGAAATCCTCAAAGACAAACATATAAAATTCCTCAAATTAAGATGGGAAGTGGGGAGTAGGTGGGATTATAGGAGAGACAGATTATGAAGCAATAATTTTTTAAATAGGGTGATGAGAACTGGAAGATGCCTCAGCCTGGTGGACTGACTTAAACCCTGGAACCCATGTTATGAAGGAAATCCACTCCCGAAAGTTGTCCTGACTTTCACATGTGCTCCATAGTGCATGATGCCTCCCTTCCCCCCAAAGAAACAAATTAATAAATGTAACAAATTGGATAATGTATTAATGTCTCAGTTACTCTTCTATTGCTGTGATAAAACCATGACCAAAAGCAACTTGGGGAGAAAAGGGTTTATTTCTTGTTACAACCTCTTCACTAAGGGAAGTCGAGGCAGGAAGGGAAGAAGAATCCAAGGAAAGTGCTGCATACTGGCTTAGACAATTTACCCAGGGATGGACCATCCATGTGGTGTGGTGGTTTGAATATGCTTGGTCCAGGGAGTGGCAATATTAAGAGGTATAGCCTTGTTGGAGGAAGTGTGTCACTGTTGAGGTGGGCTTTGAGACCCTTCTCCTAGCTGTCTAGAATCCAGTCTTTTCCTGTTTGCCTTCAGTACAAGATGTAGAACTCTTGGCTCCTTAGTGCATGCCTGACTGGACTCTGCTATGCTTCCTGCCATGATAATGGACTGAACCTTTGAACCTGTAAGCTAGCCCCAATTAAGTGTTGTCCCAGTATAAGTTACCTTGGTCATGGTGTCTCTTCATAGCAGTAAAATCTTAACTAAGACATGTAGGCTCAGCTTTCCCACATCAATCATCAGTCAAGAAAATCTCCTACATACTTGCCTATAGGCCTGCCCTATGGAGGCATTTTCTCAATTGAAGTCTTTCTCTCTTCCCTAATATCTGGGTTTGTGTCAAGTTGACCAGCACAGTTGGGATTTACCCTAGGATTTTTAAAATTTTTATAAATATCTGAAGTTGACCTTCCTATTACTGCTCCAGCTTTGGAATCCTGATTTTTATAGGGCCTGAAGTTACAAAGAGGGCAACTAACCAATACATCATCACACTTGGATGTGAAGCTTTACAGACTGAATAATTCATAAAATTGAGGGTAGCTTAAAAACACCGACACACTTTTCTCTTTTTTTCTCCGGATGAAATGAAATCAAACTTTTTTTTATTGTTTTATGGATTTTTAATTCTAGGGGAGGAAAAAAAGCCCTGCAACAGAATACCTAAGAAACCACTGTCTCTTTTTCAGTTCCTTGTTGAATTCTGTGAACTATGAAATGAAAACTGCGGTTGTGTCTCCATGGCTCTCCGATTTAAACTGTCAACTGATGTGCAACTCTTTTGTTGGCTGCAGAATTCATTCATTTGGGCTGTTATAACAAAATACCTTACATGGGTAAATATAACAAAAAAGTCTTGTTCATGGTCCTACTCGAGAGGGAGGTACAAAAGTGCTTCATAAAATGAGGTGGTTATTACTATTATTATTACTATTGTTATTATTACTACTACTATTATTGCTGTTACTTGACATGGTTGAAGGATCATGTAAGGTCCTTGGGGTGCTAAGGACTTCTGTCCACTCCTCAGTACTACTGGGTGAGGAATTAGCTTCCTACATGTGAATTTTGGGAGGACTTACATTCTAAATGCAACATAAGACTGCCCACCAACAGTCAATCATGAATTCATGAGAGGTCTATGGGCCTCTATGCCTCTCCACTGAAATAGTCCATGGATGGACTTTGGGATGAAGGACCCACTGAAATATCCACCATAACCTTTTGTTATGAACTGGACGGTTACTGACAGGCAGGCAGACTGTTATCAGTCTGGCCATCAGACTTACGACCTGCTGAGAAGCGCTGATCTACAGTAACGGTTCCTGCTCATTCCTTATCTTCAAACGTGTAAGAGTGAGAGAAGGAAAAAGGCTAGTGCTCACTGTGCACTGCATAGGTCAGCTTTTGATAGTTGTTGTATAACAGTTTGCTTCTTTCTCTAGCTTGTTGTCCAAAGTTTACCAAACAAAATATCCCCCAAATTAAAAACAAAACAAAACAAGTATTTCTTAAATACTCTGGCTCATGAGTTAAAAAAAAAAATAAGGTTTCTGAATTATATGAATATTTAGTGAGAGTTTGAAGGTGGAGACTTTCCCTGTGCCAAAGAGATAGACAGTCACTATAATAAAGTGTAAGATACATGTTAGGGCCAGTGAGATGGTTCAGTGGATAAGGGCTCTCGACGTCATGTCTGACCACCTGAGTCTGATGCCCAGAATCCACATGGTAGGAGAGAACTGACTTACACAGTTGTTCTCTGACCTCTGCACACTTGCACACACACTAAATAAATGTAAAGTATATACATGTCAAGTTATTTTATCACAGCAACAAAGGGTATTGTATACACACTAAGGCAAAACCAAAACCAAACAAAAAAACTAAGAAAGGATTTTATTCCAAAGCAAGCCAAAGAAATTAGACAACAAACCATCGTAATGGGCAGAGCTACGTACAGTGTTAGCCTGGCATGCATAAGGCTTTGGGTTTGATATGCAGCACCACACATACACATATTGAAACGGAGAAGTGAAGCATATTCGTGCTGACATAACCTAATAAAGAGTAAAATCGTTAAAACGGAAGTACAATGGGCCTGCCCCTAGAGGCATTGCAGGTGTGGCTGCTGTGTGCATGTGAGTCAGTAGGTGGTAGAGAGGAGAGGCTATGGCTATGCTCAGTGTTTTGACCTATGAACATTTGAATGACCAGTAACCTAACATACCCTGAAAAATGCAAGCGTGAGTCCACCACTAATCCAATGCCAACAGGGCTCCCCGGACAGAAAGCTAGCCTGGGATGACCACTAGTCTAGCACAGTGCAGGCTCTGACAGGCTCCCAGGGTGGGGAGCAAGCTAGAGACTAGAAGAATCCCACCTGGGTCCATGGCTAGATAGAAAGAGCCCAAGATGACTGAGATAGGGAGCTAGCCTGAGATGACTGCCAGTCGGCACCAGTAGGCCTGTCAGTGCAGGCCATGCCTGAGATGACCCCTGCCAGGTGCCTCAGAGAACTTGGGTGCCACTAAGAGGAGCGAGTAAGTGGTGGAGAAATGGAAGAGGAAGAGAAGAATGTGGGCACAGTGAAAGAGAGGCAGAACTGGAGACACGAGGGTAATGAGGTACAACTCTATGTGAGTGGTCTATGATGCAGGTGGATGTCTCTGGTCTGGACTGTCTCCTGGGGAGATGTTGATGTCTGAGGGTTGTATAGAAATGGCCCCACCTGGGCATCATGGGAAAACTGATCCCATCCCTAGCCAGCTCCAGTACACAGGAGAGCAGTCCCTGTACCTTTCCTGGGTAGCATAGTAGAGCTGATCCCAGGTGGGTGGATAGGTCACTGGTGAGCTGGTCCCAAGAGCATGAGTGTGAAGAGCTGGCCCTGCAACTTGTCTTCATGACACAGGTAAGGAAGAGATGACCCCTCCCTATCACTTGCTCCTTGCCACCTAAGGCAGACAGGAGAGCTGGCCCTGTATCTCACCTGGGCAATATAAAGACTGGCCCTGGATGTGGGGGTTCTAGATGAGCTGCCCTCAAGGGCCTGAGCATGGGAGAACAGGGCCTGTCTTGTCTGCTGTGCATTGTCACAGGTGAAGGAGAGATGCTCTCCTCCCCTGCTGGCTCTGGAGTCATGAAAAGTAGAACGGACCCTGTACCTAGAGCTGGCTCTACGGTTCAGAAAGCAGGAGAGCCATCCAGCCCCTCACCTGCTGAACTCAGGAGAGATGCACCTGGCCTGAATGGTACAGTAGAACTGCTGGCTCTGATGTCATCGGTGTGGACAACCTCTGAGGGCATGAATGGGAGAGCTGGATCTGCCCCTGCTGGCTGCAACATTGGATGGGCCAGCTGGCAAGGGGGAGGAGAGCTTGTCCTGGTAGTGTGGGTGCAGGAGGGCCGGTGGGCTGACCAGCTCAGATACCTCAGGCCCAGATCCAAGGCTTTGAATTGAGCACCCCAGCATGTACTCCATGGATGAACTGCTGTAGTGAGTGAAGGAGCTGGTCCTACAGATAGAACACTACAGGATCTCCATTGCACAGGACAACAAGATATATGAAATATATATGAGTCCCAGTGAAGTGCCAGTATTGCTAGTGCAGCAGAAGCCAGAGGCCCTTGTACCAGACCAAGAACTCAATGTAACGACATTTGCAAGCCAAGACATGTGGACAAAAGAGTAAACTAGGTACACACCATGAGACACTCACTACAGTTCTGTGGGCTGGGGAGGTGGCGAGGGTGGAGGGTGGGTATGAGAGGAGTGAAGATGAGTGGATTGGTGTGAATGATGAGAAATTCAACCAATTAGAACCAATAAAAAGTTGTAAAAAAAAAAAAAAAGAGCACAATGGACCAAGTGATGCTCTTGACTAGGTCTGAGGTCTGGAATCTGTCTAAAGACCAACCAGACAAATGGTTTACATAGTGGTTCTCAAAGTGGAGTTTCTATACAAATAGCAATAGCCAAGACCCAACACAAATGCAGAAGTATAATCTGGTCAACTGAGAAGCCTGCATACCCATGTTTCTTGAAACACTACTCGTAACAGCTACATTACGGAACAGCCCACACATCCATCAACCAATGAATGGATAAAGGATGTGAAAGGATACATGATGAGATTTCATTTTGTCAGAAAAGAGCAGAATTATGACACCTGTAGGATAATGGACGAAACGGACAGCATCATGGTAAGCCGGACGTAGTTACTATATACAGACTGCACCATCATAATGAAGGATTAAGGAAAAAGAAGTCTGCACATGACAACGCTAGAAAGGCCACTGAAGAAAATCATTCTCCATATTGAAGAGAGCAGCATTTTTTAAAGGCAACAAGACAGATGCTCGCTCCATGGTGACTAAGGGGAGGGAACTGTTTACACTGCAGTGAGTAAAACCAACCAAAAGCCCTGGTCAGGACTCATGAAGGAGTCTCCATGGATTGCTAACAGCCAGAGCTGGAGGCAGTGCAACATGGGCCGGAAGTTACAATTGCACTTACCCAGAGCCTCAACATTAATGCTGGAGCAGAGTTCATTTATTGCTTATAATCAACAGCTTATTATTTATCTTGAAGTCAATTTCAGACACAAGCACATTCACTTTACAGACCCTTTACAAGCGCTGGAGGGCACTGTAACAGTAATTTGAAAACACAAAGTTAGGCTCTGGCTTTCTTTCTGTGCCAACTGATTATGTGTCAACTCTTAAATACGGAGTAGAAACAAATAGTAACTTAAAAAACACCCGATACACTGTAATGAGTCACACTGGCTTAATCCATGAAGCAGCCTGACTATACATTTTAGCACTAAACTCTTGCCTTGGTTTTCTCAGTTACAATCCTAGCAGCTGTGTGGCAACTCAGGATCGTTCTTAAGCAAAGATGTACGCTCCTCACACCACACTTTTCTTTATTTCTTTATTTGGGGAAGGGAGTTATCTGGCTTATATATCTTGAATCACATACACAGGGCATTTACAATATTGTCATCTTTGCTTCACCACCAAAAGAGTCTCAGAGTTCTCTAAGTCCATTTTAACTTTTACAACTTTATTATTTGATTAGACATAAAAGTAGAGATAGAGATTGATCATTTCTTTGTGAGAAAACATGATTTCCACTTGATTGCTCCATAGCCTAAATATAACGGAAACACAGCACACCTAATTTTTTTTGATATTTCAGATAGTTTTGATTATTTTACTAAGACAGGTAATATCCTTCTTTACACATGATTCTTTGAATAAATCTCCCATCACATGGTCCCATCTCAAGCCTGCACTGGCTCCTTAGCAGTGTAGGGAAGTGGATGTTCTCACCCGTCTTCCTTGCTGTCAGTTTAATAGGGAGAAATGAGACGGATGTGCTCTCCGGCTTGGTTCCCTTACATTTCAGCAGGCTGCTTTCCTTCCGGGTCCTGGAGAAGTCGGGATCTTGGATGAGTCTCTAACAGTGTCTGTCTCTCCAGGCAAAGGCATGAAGGCTGCGGATTGTTCCCATTTTTGTTTAAGCAAAATCTCCCAGAGACTAGAAGTAGAAAGTCTTCTTGTGTCAGCCATGCTGTTTTAATGTCTTGGTGGTAAAACGGAAGACTGGGCCATGTTCTGAAAGGAAAAAATGAGCAGCGGTGACAGGACGACAGGCAGCAGACGGCGTAACGAAGCCAGCGCTTCTCTGAAAAGCAGCAACAGCAACAACAACAGACTTAAAAAGCGGAAACAAACCATCAGAATCCTTGAGATGTTGTGGATTATAGGAAGGACTCATGGGACACATATTTATCAAAACTTTTCAGATATTTTCCACATTAATCAAAATTTAAAAAACACTAATTAGGGCAAGTGAAATGGTTTATGAATAAAAGTACGTGCCACCAAGCCTGGCACCTGGGCTCAATGACTGGGACCCATATGGTGGAAAGAGAATCAAACCCTACAAGCGCACTCTTAATTTTCAAAACACTCACCATGGCACGCGTATGTCTACAAAACACACACACACACAGAAATTAAAAATGTAGCTAAGGAGAACCACTAACCATACATGGGACCTTAGGAACAACTTTGCTTTCTTACTTGTCCTTCCCTTCTGTGACAACTGTGGTTAGTAGTGCTGATCTCAGGAGACTGTTGTGAAAATCACACAACAGTCCCCAGAGATGAGCACTCATCTGAGCCTAATTATCGCCCTTGTGGTCTCACTACCCCTTATCCTGTATCACTGTAAAGTCACTGAAGTTTTAATGTGCCTCCATCAGCAACACAGTAGGATCCCGGGGGATGTCTGTGTATTGACCTACAATTTGTTTCTGGAGACAAGATCTCACTATGTCACCCCAGCTGACCTGAAATTCACTCTGTAGACCAGGCTGACCCAGAACCCAGAGATCTACCTGCCTCTGTCTCCCAACTGCTGACATTAAAGGTATGTGCTGCCACACCCTGAAGCTGAGTTCTGCTCGAACCTGGAGCTTGACACAGTGGGCTGACTGGTGTTTGTGGAATGAATTAGTGAGTTAACGATTGATATTCATTTCATTATATACATTTCGGTGCCTAGATGATTCAGAGTAAAAATTATTAGCCTCATGTTCCTTATTATTCCAGAGCAGAGGTCACGACATTCAAGTTTGTCTAAAAGACAATTCTTCAACCTTCAATTTTTTATTTCATTTGAAATCTGATGAATGCTACACTAAATAATCCACTTTAAAGTGAATATTTACATGACCACACAACATCAGCTTCAAAAGGATCATTGATTTGTACCATCTCAGCATGTCTTTTAAGGAACTGACTTAGAACGTGGAACTGCAGTGAGCAGTTATCGGGAAGATCAAAAGTTCGCAACTGGATTATCATATCTTGTAAGTCCGAAACTGACTTGAAACACAGTGAGTCATAGTTACAGCAAACGAACTTCTGAGTGGCCTGAGGAGATCTGTTTTGTTCAAACCACTGTTTGTAATTCGTAGATTTTTTATCTCCTGTGGACACCCCCCCAATCACCCACTTCCCCAGGTGCATCTTAGTTTCGATAGAACCCTTCATGGGAGGGAAATTATGCACTCATAAAATAAACATATATCTCCTAGGTATCTGGTGCTGAAACCAGTGGGGGTATCTCCTCGCAGGGAAGACATTATATTACAACATTCCTGGCCTTCCCAGTCCTACAGGCTGAGACCATGGTCACAGTGCCTGTTCATATCAGCTTACACGTGCTACTCTCCAACTTCAGGTGGTTACATTGGCTGTGCTGTGCCATTCCATGTGAGTCAGAAAATAGTATTAATCATTCACTACTTCACAACGGCCTCATTATGCTAAATTTGTGGCTCATTCCTGTGGAGGTGCTAATTCAGGTAGGGGTAGCTTCTATCAACCTGTGCCATCCTCTCAGTGACTGTCAAAGGATCCAGGAGCCCAGATAAGCTCTAGGACACCTGGAGGTACTTCTCTTTAGGTACAAGAAAAAGCTAAGGTGGATGACAGTGAGGCTCCTTATTCACCCAGTTAATCAAATCACAAAATGGTCATTAAATGGCGCTCTCCAAGCTTACAGTCAGTTTAAATTATATCCTTAGAGCAAACACTAGAGTTGAGACTCTACCCATCTGCAACTTGTCATTTACACATCATTAATAACTGTCTTAATTTCATGTAATATTGGCCTAAAGCAGATATTTCCCTCCACTTTATCACTGATGTATTGATATCCTGGCTATATAAGGCCTGCCTACAGCCTGCATCAATCTACCAAAGAGGAAAAAGCTGAGGACACAGGAAGCGCACAGAAGACACTCATCAGTTGTCTGAACCAAGATGTAAGGACAAGTCCAGGATGATGTAAAGAATCTGGGGCTCTAGATAACAAAAAGCTTGTTGAAAAAAAAAAAAAAAAAGAAATACCAGCCTGCATAAAATGCACAAGGAGATGGACCAAACAGAAAGTGAAAAACAACAGACTACAGTTAAAGCCATAGAACAGTCTGCTGACAGACATAAGGACACTTACCTTTAGGTTACGGAGTGTTTCTGACCATTCCATTGACCCTATTTGAGGTATAGTAGTGAGGAGTAAACTTTTGGCTTTATTGGCATTTTCTTTCATAGTCTTTAAAACTCCATCCACTGACACCTGGAGAAAGTAGAGCGCAGAATTTTACTAGCATTTACATTTACAACTTTGAGAATGGGCCCCTTAGCTCTTTTGTTTGAATGTTTGGTCCCCATTGGTGGGACTGTTCGGAAGGATTAGGATCTTGCTGGAGGAGGTGTGCCATTGGGGAAGAGACTGAGGTCACTCTGCTGCTCCAGCGCCGTGCCTACTGGCCTGCTCCCATATATCCTGTCTTCTGAACCATGAGCCTCTAGTAGACTGCTTCTCCTCTAAGGTGTCTTGGTCATGGTTCTTTTCACAGCAATTTAAAAGTAACTAAGACATGAATTATACATCATGTGAGGTTTAGTAAAGATATGACCATGAAATGGGTTCTCACCAGACTTACAGCCAGTCTTGATCTTAAAACAAGGCCTTCTTTTTGGTCTAGAAGCTACTTTTAATGGAATTTTATCATAGCTGCCTTAACAGACTAAAACAAACCTGTGCTGTAAGTCTGTTTACTCCAAATTTATTCCCCCGAGCCCAAACACTGCTCTTCATTTTAGAGGAAAGACCTTAAAGCCTTTCTTCTAATGTTATTTCTGAAAAGCCCAAGAAAGTATCACAGATGTCAACCAGTAGTAGCAGCTGCCACCACCCTTCCTGGTCCATAGAAAAGTGAATTTCAGTCTACTTTGCTACACTGGATAACTAAACAGGAGCTAAATATTCTAAAAGCATCTTTAAAAAAAAAAAAAAAAAACAAAAAACAAAAAAAACAAAAAGGAAGAAAGTGTTATTTTCATGACTCATAGTAAATGGATTGGTGGTTAACACCACAAACTACACCCAAGAGCCTAAAGAAACGAACAAACCAAGACAAACCACCTGAGAACAAAAATCCTAACTCACTCTGTGTTCCAGTCACAAGTCAACATTATGATGCTTAATTTTCCTTCTGTATCTAGATCCAGTATCCAATGCGTAAGACAGAGGGACACGTGTGTAAAATGAAGCTTGTAGGAACCTAGAGTGTGGGAGACTCAACAGGACAAGGCCTTGGTTCCGCCCTTTCCCTGTTCCTCATCCTTTTGGATGGGAAGTAGCCCTCACTGTGTAGCACAAGCTGCTTTCCAACTCATGATTCTCCTGCTTCTGCTTCCCAAGTGCTGCTGTTGGGTGTGTGCCAACTGTACTTGGCATCTTAAGTTTCTGTACAAGACAAAAAAAAAAAAAACAACCTACTTCTAGTATTGGGGATATAGCTCAGTGGCAGAATGCTTACCAAGCATAAATTGGGTGCTACACTGGATCTTCAGAAGCTCATGTGTGTATTTGCGTGTGTGTGTGTGCATGCACAAAGGAGTCACTTATAACATTCATGTCATTTATGATACTTAACTAGGTACTAGAAATTTGCTTGAGCATATTAAGTAATTATAGCATAATTATAATCTAATGACTTAGCTACCTCCTGCAATGCTTCTGGATTAAAGTTATGGAGGTACAGATGAAACATGACTGGCTGAAGAGCGTGGTGGGGCTCATTTGTACTCATGTTATTATCTACCTTTGTGTATGAATGAAGTGGTTTACAAGGAAAAGTTGACCATCAGGCCCAGATCCTTGCCCTGCTTTATCCTGCTTAGAGGACAGCTAAGATCCAAGGACACGATGATCCCATCTTTGTGTTTCCTCAACACAAACACCATGACAAGACACAGTGAGGAAGTCTGAGCGCCACAGCAGCGGAAGCTCGGCTATGGTGCAACACACATGCAAAAGTGCAATTTCATCACATGCAGGAGTTTCTGGCAGCCAGAAACTCACTTTATTTATTTTTACTCACGCCCATACGCTTTCCCTGTTGACTCTGAACTTTGTTTCTGTTGTTGGGTTCCATTCACGATGGCCTTCCTACCGACCCTGTGACTCACAGCAACAAGCTAACCCTCACTTCAAGGTCGAGCTCAACCCGCCAAGGTTCGCTTCTTTGCACGCCCACTCCACGGAGTTGGGTGATAGTGATCCATGAGACAGTACTCTCCACACCACTTGCTGAGGTCCGACCCTGGCCTGCCTCCCGCAGGCTCAGATTTGAACACTCCTTCCCCACCGGACATTTTGGGAGACTGTTGATTGTTTAGGAGGCAGGCTGTAGCTGACAAAAGTAGACTAGTTGGGGTGAACTTTGGAAGGTTATACCCAGGCCTGGAGTTCTGCAGTGTGATCAGTCCTACCTCTCCTTCATGACTTGGATCTGCAATGTACAGCACAGGCTCACGTTCGAATGCTTGTCCCTCAGCCAGTGGAACCTTTAGGGCAGTGGTTCTTCACCTTCCTAATGCTGTGACACTCTAGTGCACAACTCCTTGTGTTGTGGAGACGTCAACCATAAAACTAACTCCACTGCTACTTCGTAACTGTAATTTGCTACCACTGTGAATTGTAATACAAATATCTTGTGTTTTCAATGGTCTAGGCAACCTGTGAAAGGGTCATTTGAACCCCCAAAGGGGTTGTGACCCAAAAATTAGAATCAGTACTAGGAGGTTGGGCTTGCTGGTTGTTGCAGTAACTAGGGCAATGGCCTTGGAAGAAAGGTTACTGCCCATTCTTGTTCAGTCTAGCTCTCCTGCTTCCTGGATGTGACACTGGAGCTCCTATGGTAGCTTTCCCACAATCTGTTCTGTCGGGTATTTAGGTTACAATGGCAAACACACACACTACACACACACCCCACAAAGCAGAGCCACTCCTCTGCTCCTTGTCCTGGCTTCATTTCAGAAAAAAACAACAAATTAACTGGTTGAGTGCCACAAGGAAACTGAGGTGAGTTTAGGTCACTCTAGAACCTTGTCATGTCAGGCTGTAATTTGTTTAAAGGACAAAGACACAAATGGCTGTCTGAGTGGATGCCATGTTTATGTGTGTCTTTCTTGTGGCATTATGGATTCCCACTGACAGAAGTTAGCCATCTGCTTCCCAGCATCCATATGGCATAATAGCCTCCGTTCTCTCTGTAGAGGAGTCTAGCTTGAGACTGAGTAGAAAATCTGACAGGAAGCAATGTGCTGCCAGGAAGTGATAAGAGCTAATGTTTCCCATTAATTGAAAACAGCTTCTCTAGATCATGAAGCTGGGAGGAGCTCTTAAGCTGTCAGGCCAGATACAGTTGGCCTCAAAACTCTCCCATAAATAAATACACAGCAACACCCTACTACCAGCTGTAGTGAGAATAAAGCAATAAAACATTTACTAAAACCCAAGGACCGGGATTCATTTGTGTTGCTCAGCCAAGTACACGTGGGTGGGCAGATGACATGACTAGGTGACGTATTACGTATAACTGGATGGTGAAACAGGCGCTGGGACAGTGGCTGCAGTATGATGAACAGGATAGGGACTCAGGTTTTCTTACTAGGCTTTCCTTCTCCATGAAAATAAACATAAATAGCAACAGTACAAGGAAACCACACACAAAGTACATCCTTCTCTTAGTGCCGCACTGTTGCTTCTCAGATAAGCACTCCCTGACCCTCTGTGGAAGCTCTTATATTCCAACGGGAACTACAGAAAATATCTAACAAAGCAAAACGATGTTCAAAGGCCCTGAGACAAATCCAAAGAAAACCAATGAGACATACTCTTGGTGGCTGACGCCCACACCTCACATGATCAAAAGAGACTCCCACTTACCGCTTCTTCATGCTCCTTCCAACAATCATAATCGGTTGCCATGGCAATGCTTGCATAACAAATTCCAGCCTCCTTAGCAAGCACCACCTCTGGAACAGTGGTCATATTGACAACATCCGCACCCCAAGTACGGAATATAAAGCTTTCTGCCCGCGAGCTGAAACGCGGCCCCTCGATTGTGACTATCGTCCCCTTTGAATGACACCGAAGTCCAAGCTTCTTAGCTGTTTCTATGAGGACCTGGAAAGAGAAGAGCACAAATCACACAGACAGGCTAAGATTTTATCTTTCTACTTTAGCCAACTAATCACCTAGAGTAGACTTTTGCTGTCTTATCCTTAGGGAACCTCCATCACTGAAAGAGGCCATCTAACCCTGTACACACACGTTCAGGTCCGCTGTAGGCAGGAAGGGTATGCCAGGGCTTCAATCTGGACTGAGGTCTTGACTGATCACACTCGATCAGCTAAGGTATCACTTGTCACACACAGATCGAAGGTCTGGCCCAGTGCCATTTTCCAGAGTACAGCTGTCAGTCACTGCTCTTTTACATGGATAGAAGGTCTTTTTTTTTTTTTTTGGCTTGCTGCCTTCCAAAGACATATGGCAAAATAAGAACGGCTCTCCTGATTTTTTTCTATCCAGAGATCATCTTATCTGGGCTTCCTTACTGCAAGGTTTTAAGAAACATTAGTAGCATCAGAAACAGTTCTGGGGCTGGAGAGCTGGCTCAGCAGGTGATAGGATTCTGCTTAACATAACTAATGGAGATATTTCTCAGCCATAGAAAACAGCTCATCATGAAACCACTGCTTTCCAAAACCAAAGCTGACAGATGAAGAGAGATACCTACTCAGCCAACTGATTTACCTGCAGATAGCATTCCATTCTGATATACCTGTAAGGGAGACTACTAACCTCTCTTGTTTTGGGGCAAAACGGTTCAGCCATTGGGATGTGGCACACTCCTCTGGCGCTGCAATGACTTCCATCATAGAAGGTCTGAGGCCTTAAGGATGTCCTACAAAGATAAAGCGGTGAGGTCTGTACTTCTGTTAAAGCTCTGTCTCTGTCCTCTGAGGGTGAAAAGCCTAAAGTATCTAGGTCACTTCTTATCCAATAGCTGTAGATAAGTGAAGGTAATTGTCTCAGAGTGTCTTCAGGTTTGAATTGGACTCTTCTAGCTCTGGGCGGATTGTAACAAGCTCCTACCCAGGAATCAAAGTGTAGCCATTGAGACTGTTAGGTCAGGACCTCAGGGAGGGCAGGTCAATCAAAGTTAATCGGAAACATTTTATCATGATGTACACAGAGGAGCAGGCTCAGTGTGCCGTTTCCCAGCTCACACTAGTTCCCCAAAACTGTACTAGACTCTTTTTATTTATTAGCTTTTTCATAATTGTACATTGTACGTTTTGAATCAGACTACACCCAGGTCTCCCTAAAATCTAATATAAACACACAAACAAAAACCCAAACAAACCAACAAACCCCCAAACCTAACTTTTTAAACAATTGATGTTTCAGGTCCATACAAAGTGCTTACCCACATTTGACTGTGGTGTCTTTAAAGTAAAGATAACTGCTGCCTCAGTCCCAGTCAGGTTTTTTTCAGGTCATCCTGTAAATGAGCTAGATCGCCCTGCTCCACTGGTAAGTTGTCACTCGCTCAGCTTGCTTCTACCGCTCTAACTAGTTCTCAAGTCTTTTATTTCAAATTGTTTTGTTCTTTTGTGAGTTTTTTTGTTTGTTTGTTTTTTCCTAAATTCTGCTTTTGGAATCCATAAAAGACAGGCTAAAATGAACTAACTCACCGCCAGTTCACTCAACTTCTTCTTGGAAGCTTTCTGAAAAAACTACCAACTACTTTTTTTGTGTGTATTGATTTTTCTAAAGTTGGACTACTGAGTACCTCAGGGAAAAACCCTAGCCCCCACCTTTTCCTGATGAGGGAGATGAGGCAAGGATGGGACACAAGAAAGCTGAAAACAGAACATCTGGTGTGCCAGTGGGGCAGAATGGAAAATTCTTTTTGCTGGTTCCATTTACACCGTTGGCATAATTTGGTACTGACCCAAATGAACTATTCCTTGGGCTGGGTCATTCTTAGTGACTCTCCTTGGCATCAAAGTTATTCATCTCTCTTTGAGATGAAGAAGCCTCAGTGCTATGGAAGAAAGCAAGCTTTATGATTCCTGACTCTTTTTCACATGCCCCAAAGAGAAGTCAGAGTTTACCACAAGGCATCCAGCTGACAGCCCTAGCCTACGTCAACAGGGTTTTCCCTGGAAGACTGACCAACAAAAGGATGCCGTGTTATCACCTCCAGATCTGCCTGCTTTTAGTTTTGATGAGTCAATTGTAGCAATGTCCCCACGTGCAACTAGGATTATAAAGCAGGGACACTGAGACTTCTAGTAGCTATGGCAACAGGTGTTCATGCAGGAACACCCATCTCAACAACATGTTCACTGCTTCTCTGTCTCCCCTCATCCCTGCCGGTGGCAAACATACCACATCTTGCTATGTTACTTGATACTTGTTGACTGGTCTTAATTCCTTCCTTCGAATGGAACACTTTACATTTTCCTTTCTTTACGTTCTTCAAGACAGGGTTTCTCTGTGTACCCTTGGCTGTCCTGGAACTCACTCTATAGACCAGGCTGGCCTTGAACTCAAGAGCTGGGAGTTAAGGTGTGTGCCACCAAAGCCGGGCTTACATTTTTCTTATTAAATGAAGGTAACTAATTACAAGTTATAGTAAATTCTGTACAGTTTTCATTCTCCCATTTTCTAATAAAACATAGTACTCACTGGCCCTGGAGCCATATGACTTTGACTCCAGTACTTAGAGGCAGGTAGCTCTCTGGGAGTTCAGGCCAGCCTAGGACTTCCAGAGCTACATAGTGAGACTCTACTTAAAAAATTCAAAACAAAACAAAAAACACACAAAAATAATCCATAGTGCTCATTCCTTCATTTATAGAAGCAGTAAGAGAAGTCTGTCAATCAAGGCACCTTGGTAACATAGTAGAGACACCTGAGGGTCAGCTGCCGATTGAGGACTCAGAATCCTCGACCCCAGGGAAGAGAGAAAAAGTAGCACTAAAACCCATGCTTTTCTACCCCATGAAGATGCACCTACTTGTGGCATCTGCACCACTAACTCAAGTGTCACTGTACTCTGTGAAATAGTTAATGATCAACAGCTAAATCGCTATAAATAGAATATATCCATACAGGGATCATAAACAGAGGAATGGTCCACACTAAATGAATTCGGACAGAGCAAGGGGTTTACAACCACAGCTGAGAAATGTCAAGGCAACCCCACAGGAAATCCTAAAGCAAATGTGAGTCACTTGTGGACACCTGACTTCCTCTCAGACTCTGTCAGAGAAACTGCATCTTCTGGAACTCGGCACAAAACCTAGAACAATCTTCAGATGCAGCCTTGCAGGAGAGGCTGCTAACAAAGCCGGAACGGTCACCACCCGATCCCTGTGTAGTTCAATTGTTGTTGAGTGATATGGGCCAGAGATGTAATTCATCCTTTTGTTTCAATTAAAATACCAACCAACCAACCAACCAACCAACCAACCAACCAACCAACCATTCAACCAATCAATCACCAACCAACCAACCAACCAACCAACCAACCAACCAACCATTCAACCAATCAACCAACCAACCAACCAACCAAATATGTCTTGTACAAAGTCCTTAACACCCCAAACTCTATATACATTTAAAGCAAAATCCTCACAGCACCATATAAGGCTTGAACAACCTTTAGATTTCTATGCTGAAATCCTATACCTTATAAGGTCATAATATCAGGAAACTAAGACCAGGTCATGAAGAACAGGCACACAGCATCCTCATGACTGGTTCTAAGGCCCGTACAAAAGAGGATCCAGGGAACCAAGTTGTTCCCTTTTTACTACACAAAGACACAGCAAGATGATGCCAAGAAGACTAGCTCTTCTCAGACACCAGATCCATTGACACCTTTTCTGGATCTTCTCAGCCTTCTGAGAAATTTCTGTTGTTTAGCAGCCAAACAGTCTACATTATTTTGTTATAGCAGCTAAAATGCCCACTTGCACCCTTGCTTAAAAATGGAAACCTTCAGTGGCTGCCCCTCAATATACTCAGATGCAATCACATCTCAATGTTACATTTGTGTTATGCCTACCCCACAAGACGACTACAGGTTTATCCCCAGAACCTATGGCTACTTTACATTACCCGGCAGAGGGAAACAAAGGTATCAGATGGCTTAGTATGAAGCTGACTTCAAAATAGAAAAATAATTCTGGATTAATTATGAGGGAACGTCGTCATTATAAGAATCTGTAAGCGTGCAAGAGGGTAGTAGATGTGTAGATGTCAGAGTGATAAGAACTTCACCCTTTAGTGCTGGCTGTGGGTGGATGTGGCCATAAGCCAAGGAATGCAGGGCACAAAGGGTCAGGAAATGGACTCCACCTTAAGCACCACCCCTACAGTAATATAACCTTGCTAACAGCTTTTTTTTTTTTTTTTTAAAAAAGGCCCAGTGAGACCCATGTTAAACTACTAACCAAATAATACCAAGATAACAAGATATCAAATTTTGGGTTAGCCCCTAAGTTTGTAATTAATGTTATAGCATCAATCGGGCATGGATACACTTGTTTCTGTAGTTTGATATATGATCAACCCAGTCATGGTTTCTATAGCAGTAAAGAACTACTGCTGAAGGTTGGCTTCCTCTACCACAGTAAAGAGATTAACTTTACTCCCTATTTAAGCATGGACTTCAGGGACTATTAGGTTGTTTACTATTCACTGGCTGCATTCTTCTGGGAAAGACACTCTAACCTCTGAGACTCAGAGGGGCAGGAGAGACAAAACCACTCACCCCATATGGGCTAAGAGAGGGTGGAATGAAATAATATAATACAAGGGGCTGGCACCGGCCACTGCTGCACACGGGAACATCTGCTTTTGTACTCTCTTCTATCAATATAGGTATACTATATTGGCATTTTGATGGGCCACAAATCATGGAAACCTCTAAAGCTGCTTGAGGCTGTCAAGCAAGGGTAGATGCTCTCCTAGCTTCTTTTCTGTTGCTGTGACAAAATACTCTGACAAAAAGCAACTTAGGAGAGAAAGAGTTTTAGCTCATAATTCCAGGCTAGAGTCCATCTCTGTGGGGAAGTTATAGTGAGAGAAAGCTTAAGAAAGGCGATCATATCACATCCTCATAATATGGCAGAGAGACTCCTCTCCTATTACTCAGGACCTCTGCCTAGGGAATGGGTGCTGTCCACAAGTGACTAGTTCTCCTGACATTACTTAATAATCAAGACAACCACCCACAGACACATCCACAGGCCTACCTGGCCTTAATAATTCCTCATTGAGACTCTCTTTCTAGATGATTCTAAATTGTGTTAAGGTGGCAGTTAAAACTCACCAGCCCAGGCACTAAAACAAAAACAGTAATGCACAAACAAAACATCTCTTTGAAAGAGTGAAGAGACACATATGCTCACACTGCCAAGAGAAATGAGTTCAACGTAGTCAGAGACACAACACTGGGCTCTTTTAGTCACAGCACAGCAGACAAACCAACCAGTAGGTTGTTTCTTAAGTAGAGACTTTTGAATTAGCTTGAAGGTGTTAGTCAATACTCTCCCTTAAAGAAATGTGAAGCTAAAAATGCACCAGAGAGAAACACTTGTTTTCTAGGAAACAAAAACATCATTTCTGAAGTAGTTTCCAAATGTGGCCCCTGTCCCTAGCAAGCCTTGGCACAAACGTGCAAGAGTCAGTGAACTGCATGCAAGACGACATGCCTTTGCTCACAAGGATGGTTTCGGGGAAGAGAGTCTCCCAGTTCATTAGGATCATTCCGATCTCAGGAGTATTCCCAATTGTTTAACAACTGTAACAACAACAACAGAAACAGAGAAAGAAAATAACCTAATGGACGTTTAAACTTCAATGATGAGACGGTTCACCTAAGAGGGCTTCATTCGTCCTCCTTACTATCTGTTATGAGATCTTGCTAACAGTACACTAGGTAAATTAAGAACAAGCATTCTTTGTTCTTGGGGATGGGGTGGAGGAGTGGTGGAGAGATGGCTCAGCAGTTAAGAGCATTTGTTGGTTACAGAAGACCCGAGTTTGGTTCCCAGCACCCACATGGTAGCTCACAACCATCTACAATTCCAGTTCCAGGATCCAACACATTCTTCTGACCACTGAGGGCACCAGACATGCACAGATGCAGTGTACACACATACACACAAGCAAAGTTCATACCTATAGAATACAATAAATAATTCTTTAAAAAAAAAAATCTTCAACTCCCGCCCCCCAATACAAAAAAAAAAAAAAAAAATCTTAACTCTGATGGGGATAGCAGGAACAAATCTGACATCATTCTCTTAAGGGTTAGGATTTCAACACAAAATCTAAGGGTCATAAAAGACTTTAGACCTCAGTCAGCAATGAGCCTCAAGGCTCTGAAAGAGACAGTGATAGAACCTCAGTCTATGCATCTGTAAAAGGGGACAATAGCATTTACTAATGCTGTTATTGGTTCCTAAGTGTCCCAACTTGTTCCAGGTCGATGTGATTTTATTTGTTTACCTAGGAAACAATAGCC
Organism: Mastomys natalensis; assembly: GCA_021653895.1. Classification (NCBI taxonomy): domain Eukaryota; kingdom Metazoa; phylum Chordata; class Mammalia; order Rodentia; family Muridae; genus Mastomys; species Mastomys natalensis. The sequence goes on from JAJTUV010002031.1 coordinate 41,615, forward strand.
ACACACAGGTATACTAAATGCAGGAAAAGGTACCACTGTGTGCTTTTATGCTTTACGATTGCGAACTGTAATGGGAAAAAGTTGGCTGGAGAGGCTTTAGCATTTTAAATTCCACTAATAAGTCAGATGACCCCTTTTAAAATGTTCATTTCAAACAGCAATAGTTATATTTCAGAAACTGCCAGGTCCTAAGGGCAGAAGGTGACATTTTCTTTCACTCCTGAATTATTCACAGGTAATTTGTCTTCCTGTCCATCACATAATCATTCTTATTCCTCTGGAAAGAGAAACAAGCAAAGATTCAGGGCTTTCTAAATATGAACTTACGGAACACACAATCCCTAGAAAAGCGACAGGAGTTAATGAAAGCACAAGTCCACAAGCTGGAACAGTTCACACCAAATTATAGAAGGGCTGAGTCAGTCTCTGAGAAGAGCTAATCACAATGCCATTTCCACCGGTCAAGCTTCTGCTTTCCAAAGCCCCGAGGATAGCCCCCAAGGTATCACTTGTGGCTGCGTCTTGGCTTATGTCTTACTTACAGGAAGCTATAGAAAGCAGCTTAAGGGCAGTGAAGCTGAAAAGGGGAGTATTGTCCAGAAAGCTTGCAGGGAGAGTGGGTAGGCTCAAGCAAGTGCACATAACAAGACGCTGTGATACAGGGACTCAGAGACAGAAGAGTGACAGATGGTTCTTGCAAGGATCACTAAGGGCCAGCAGTGTCACAAATGAGCAAGAGTCAGAAGACAGTTATAAAATCTGAGGTATCTCATTGGGGTGGAGAGCTGGAAGCACACGGATGAGGGTGAGGGGACAAGCTAGAGTCACCTGAGTTTGGGTCCACTTGCTAGTATGTAACAGCATCTCTGTACCTAGGTCTCCTCAGGCATACGTGGGAGAATGATCACTGAGTGCCCGCCATTAACTGACCATGGCACTCAGCTCCACAGCTCCGTTGTTACCACAGGAACGTGGTGATCCTGTGAGAAACTAGAACGAAACTAGATTCCGAGCAGAATCCAAGGAGAAACTACATCTCGCTTTAAGCATAGCTAGATATGAAAGGAGAACTCGGACACTAGTTATGGATGAAAGGGAAGGCAGAGGAACATAGGGAGTGCATGCGCAGTAGTGTCTGCTTCCTTATAAAACTGACACTCTCAGCAGAGTGAGGAAGACACACAAGAAGCTGTAGGAACAGGATGCTCCTGTCCACACCTGCCTCTGAGAGGAGTAGGACGGAGCCATGCAAAGGCCCCTGGGAAACTCATCATGAATCTCTGTGCCTTCCTTTTTGTGTTTTAGACCGGGTCGGTGCCACTATGTAATCTGGGTATCCAGAACTGTCCTCAAACAATGTTCTTGCTGTGGTCTCCTCAGAGGTGCAAGCCATTGAGCTCAGGAGTCCGTTTCTAATCGTTAGAACCTCCACACACCTAAGATAAAAGGAGACCTGTGTGGACACCAGAACATTCTCCTACAAGACGACAGCCTTAAACGATGACATCACAGGGGAAGCCCAAGGCAGGGCTGTGTCTCGAGGAGGGTGAAATAAATTGAAATAAATAGGCACAATCTATCAGCCCATGGGTTTACTGCGGGACTTTCCTGATGAGTCAGAGCACAGAGCAAGAGCAAACCCAGGACTCTCCTATTCTTCCTGCAAGAAGACAAGCTGGGGAAAAACAAAACAAAACAAACCAAATCAAACCGAAAACCAAGAGAAAGAGCACATCAGAATCGAATACTCCCAGAATTCTTACATTAACAGCTAAGGATACTGAAGGACAGGCATTGTTTCACCTGGTATTTCGAGTCACAGAAGTTACTGTTTCTAAGAATTTTGTTTTAAGTTTAAAATTAAGACTCACTTCACACCCACAATTTCTACAAATATCTTTCTTCCTGTCCAATCAATGTCTTCAGTGATACAGCAAATATTGATGGCACAGGAAGAAAGGATACATGGAGAAATTGCTGGAAGTCCCTGTCCCTGGGCCCTCAACCTCTTAAATGGCATGAATGTATTACATTTCTTCTACCCAGACAACAGGATCTGAAATAGTATCTGTACTGGCTGGTTTTGTGTGTCAACTTGACACAAGTTAGAATCATCAGAGAAGGGGCCTCAGTTGAGAAAATGCATCCATAAGATCCAATTGTAAAGCAATTTCTCAACTTCTTCTCTCACTAACTGAGGGGAGGGCCCAGTCCAAGGTAGGTGGTGTGATCCCCAGGCCAATGGTCCTGGGTTCTATAAGAAAGCAGGCTGAGCAAGCCATGGGAAGCAAGCCAGTAAGCAGCACTCCTACATGACCCTGCGTCAGCTTCTGCCTCCAGGTTCCAGCGCTGCTTGAACTCCTGTCCCGAGCACCTTCAAAGATGAATTATGATCTGGATGTGTAATCTAAATAAACTTCCTCCACACCCTGCCTTTCAGTCATGGTGTTCTCATCTCAGCAATAGGAACCTTAACGAAGACAGTACCTAACAGAAAACAGAGGGACCAAGGGTGCCCAGAAACTTAGGAAGAGACAATAGTGTTTCAGCATTGGGGAGAAGCCAGCAGAGTCCTCCAGGAAAAGGCACCCTATGCAACACGCTATAATGAACCCTTAAAAAGTAAGTATAAGCTACAAAGCTGATAAGCAAGGAGAGAAAGGCTAAGCAATCCGAGCTATGCTTCTAAATTCATCTAAGCCTCTTTTTAGAATCTGGCCCGTTTACGAAAGGCCCTTGCCAAACCGCAGCAGGGAGGAGGCATCTATCCCAAGTGTCTGACTTCAAGAGACAACTCATCATAGATCCGGTGTGGTTCAGAGGCCACTGGATCTTCAAAGACATTTGTAAAAAGAACTGCTACCATTTGGTGAGAAAGTAACTGTAGACCCTTAGCAAGCAACTAGGGGTCCACACACTTGCTGCTTGAACCCTAAGTGGCAAAGTGACGCTGAAGATCAAAAGGCGCTGGGATCAAAGCACACAAGAAGTTCAAGGAAGAAACACCATCTAAAAGTCCAACTGGAGCTCTGAGAACAGCTGAGCTATCTTTATCCACATAGCAAAGCCAGAGTCAGGAGGGAAGCTACATTGACTCCTGTGTGTCAGCTGCCCATCCTCACAAGTGGCAGGATGAAAGAATACCCACAGGAGTGTAGGGCACATAGGATCATGTGACTAGTAGGTTATAAGAACTGGCAAGGCTTCTTCCTGTAAGCAACCAGGGGAGACCTGTGAAGATGGTTCAATATTCTCTTGACCCAGAAAACCCTATAAAATCACGAAAATCAAGAGGTTCAAATCTTTGTCTTCACTTTAAGAACATCCGAGAAATTGCCCAGGCCAGCGAGGGTATGCATAGCCGCAAAGCCACCAAGTATCTGAAGGATGTCACTTTAAAGAAGCAATATGTGCCATTCCAAAAAGAGTGCTAAATTTTTGCTGCACATGCAAAGAATGCAGAAACTAATGCTGAGCTTAGGGGTTAGATGTAGATTGTCTAGTCATTGAACACACCCAGGTGAACAAGGCACCTAAGATGCGTTGAGGAACCTCCAGAGCTCACGGCCGGATTAGCCCATCCATGAGCTCCCCCTGCCACACTGAGACGATCCTCACTGAGAAGGAACAGACTGTTCCAAAGCCAGAAGAGGAGGGTGCACAGAAGAAAACGATATCCCAGAAGAAACAAAAAACTCATGGCATGGGAATAAATTCAGCATAAAATTAAAATAAAGGCAGATAAAATAAAGGTAAAACAAAAAACCCAACCCCCCCCAAAAAAACAACAACAACAACAAAAAACCCCTCCAAACAAAAACCAAAACTCAAATAAAAAGACCTGACAAGGTTGAGTTAGCTCAGACCTGGAGAATCTAGAGAACTGAGACCAGTAGGGGTGGAGCTACTCCCCGTTCAGGAACATGTAACCAGGACAGCTAACTGAGGACCATGGGCGTTAACACCTGGAGTTCTCCATGCTAATGAGGTATCTAGATAACCCCAAGTCTTCAGTCACAAAGTTCCCTTCCCTTCCGGGGTATTCCTTTTCCACAAAAGATATATAACCCCTGACTCACCCCAAATATAGTGTATGCATTTACATCCACCATCAAATAAACCAGTATGACAAGCAAGGTTCATCTCAGAGAGCTGCTTCATTAAGGATCACTGTGGGCAGGGCCTACAACTAAAGACTCCTGAGGAAGGCTAACTCCCCTCCAGGCCCTCTGGTACACTTGGCTCTCGCTCCTAATTGGACAGGGTTCCACTAGTCCAGAGCTCTGCCTTCCCTTCTCTGCTTGGCTCTCAGAGGCCGGGAGGAGAAAAGTAGACTGCTGGACCCCACTCCTGACTCTCAGTGGAACGCCAGCGTGCCCAGGTAACCAGAGAGGAGACAATGAACTATAGAATTTGTCCCAGACTTTGCTGTTTTCCCTTCCGGTCTGGTGAAGGAAGACACGGGCTGAAGACCCCAGTTCCAGACTTCATTCTGCCTTCCTCAAGCAGCGTGCCAGTCGGGACACAGTGTGACACAAGAGGACATGCAGCATGGGAGACAAACCTCAAATTATCAATCTTGGATGTCCTATAAGGTCCTTTGACAACAGAAACGCCTAACAAGATTCTCTCGGACCAAGGAAAAGGTCCAAATCCTTTTCCTTTCAAAGGGACTATTAATGAGCATCAGGAAAAAAGAAGAGGGCACAGTGGGTATGCTGAAGAAGACCACTGCCCTGGTGACACTGGCTGTGTGTGACACTCCACAAGACAGGCTACCGAAAATGTACACAAAGCCTCTGGTGTTCTTGAATTGACTCTGAATACATATGCGGCAAGTATTGAGTGTACTAAAATTCACAGCCCACTCATTTGACAGAACGGACAGAAAGTAGCAGACACACACACAAGTAGCAGAAGGTGTAAAGAGTTTCATCAGCAGACACATTCCAGGCTCTTAACCTCCTAAAAAATACCAATAAAGAAACCTCAGAGCTAATCACATTACAGATGAAACAGACTTTACAGGGACTCCAGGACACTCATTTTAATGTGCTGAGGATTGCATTCTTCTTGGCTCATGTCGTTGTCTCCCCAAGAAACCACATTTCAAGCCACAGAACAACTGTTCCTCAAATATCTGAGAAAGTGAAATAATTCTTTGTATTTTATCAGCTCATAATGGAACAAATATTAGAAGCCAACAAGCGAAAACACAGAAACGTTACACACACAGAGGACAGAACAACGTACTTTTCAACAACCAGTGATGCTCACTCACGGCATAGAAAACGTGACACACTGACAACAGAAATTAGTCAACCATAAAAAAGACTGTAGCGGTTGTTTACAGCAAAACGAACAAACCTGGAAGAATTTAATGAGGTGAAGTAAGCAAGACACTGGACAACAGTACACGAATTCATGTAATCTAAAATGGACTCAGAAGCTGAAGAGAAAATGGCACTTACCAGGAGCTTTGGAGATAACTGGCCAAAGGACATTAAATTTTAGTTGAGCAGAAAGAGTATGTTTTTGAAATCTCCTGTTGTGGTGTTGTGATGTGGTATATCTTTTATACAGTGAAAATCAATGTTTGCATGCAAGCTAATTTGTGAGGTGTGTATATGAAGTGACAGGTGATATATATATAAATCACCATGTAATAATCCACATACAGCAATTACATTCATCAATATATAATTTCTGTAAGTTTAGTTAAAAAAACAAAACCCCTACAATGAAAAGCTTAAAGTGGTTCTGTGTCCTGCTCTCCCCCTCTTCCCATGTTCCCCACACATCATCTCTCAGAGCTGAAAATGGCTAGCTACAAGGCAATTACCTGTCAATGAACTGATCGATGATGACCATGTCACCAGGCTGGATCTCCTCTCTCAAGGACCCGCAAGCTGTAGTCACGATGACATGTGTGCAACCCTCTTCCTTCAAGGCCCAGATGTTCGCCTGGTAGTTGACTTTTGAAGGCATGATGGTGTGTTGTCTGCCGTGTCTAAGAAAGGAGATTCAAGTAGGACATCAGCCATCAGAGCAGGAACTTTAACAGTTACAAAGAAACAGAGCAAAACCAAGTTCCTGGTGGATGCCTCCCTTCTGCCTAACCGAGTAAACTATGAAACTTCCTGATCTCCTGGATGACAGATCAACTCTTTCAGGACTACTCTTCTGGGCTTAACTGAATCAAAGCTCTTGGCTTGCTTGTTTGTTTGTTTATTTATTTTATTTTGGAGACAGGATTTTCTGTGTAGTCCTGGCTACCCTAGAACTTGACACTCACCTGATCCTGCCTTCCGAGTGTTGGGATTAAAGGTGTACACCACCAGGGCCCATCCCTGAACTGTAGATCTAACCCTGACCTGGACCACAGGCTATGTGTGACTATACTTGACGTCAGGGTTGGGTTTGTCTTTTTTTTTAAAGAAAAACTTAATTATGATTAATTTCTCAACATATTGTTCAATATACTGTTAATTTTTAATGACAAAAATGTGTTGTTCTGCTGACACCTGACAACGCTCCAGTGAGCTACTACTTTCCTCAAGAAGTAGTAATCTCTCTCTCTCAGAGAGAGAAAGCGAAACTTTCCAGAAGTGTGGAACAAGACATGAACACCAAATGTAGCAGTGTATGTACTGTAATAACTGGACAAAAAGGGTTTTTAAAAATAATTATAGAAAAGGAACCAATATTTTAAAGGTTTAAAAAAATCTTTCTGTAGATAAAAATGCAATGAATGTTAGTCCAAAGGTATTTATACAGACATATTATAAAACATGTTTTTATATATAATTGTTTCTTAATTAAACCTGGGTCCAAACCTATAGCATATCATAAAGTATTTCTTCTGTTAAGACTGGCCATCGCAGTTTCCAATTTCCCTAAAGTTAGTACACGAGTTTTCCAAATATAATTACCTGACATCTTTTTTTTTTTTTAAATAGCTACAAATCAAGTAGGCATTAGTTTTTCAAAGGGTTTACAGGTTAAATGCCATTTCATTAAGATGGTATGCATATCACAGCTATGACAAGCCCCTTAATGAATTATTACTACTGGTGGTGGGTGCAGCAGCAGCCCACACCCTTAATCCCAGAACTCGGGAGGCAAAGGCAGGTGGATCTTTGAGTTTGAAGCCAGCTTGTTTTATAGAAAGAGTTCTAGGATAGTCAGGGCAACAAAGAGAAACTCTGTAAAAAAAAAAAAAAAAAAAAAAATCAAAAAGATAAAAAAAAAACCCAAACCAACCAAACAAAAAGAACAAAAACCAAACAAACAAAAAAGGAATTGTTACTAAACCTATCGAAAAGGGCTAGAAGATTCCCCACAATCCCCTGGGGAACCAATTCCTTGACCTCAAGAGTTCTAGCTACTGGAACTTTCAGGAACCACGTGGTGTTTATTTAAGCCTTCTTAATCCAGGCTCGCTGGCCTTCCTTGCTTCCACATTTACTCTCCCTCGGGCCCTGACCCTCTCTAGATCTTAGTGCTAAGATCAAGAAGCATCTGCACCGCACACAACTACTACACTAATGCTCCCCCTATGTCTCCTTGGGGTCGACCCCTACAGCTACAATCTGCCCCAAGGGCAATGCCCTCCCTGTCTTTCTTCCTCAGTAGCATCTGTCATGGAAATATCACTCTGTTGGACAAACATGCATTTGGTTAAAATTATTTAAGCACCTGAAACACACAGACATGAGCCTGAGAATCCACACCCATTTAGGAAACTCAAGTAAACAGCTACTGTAAATGGCTCAATTTTAAAATTAATTTTAGGGGGCTTCAGGGATAGCTCAGTAGTTAAGAGAACTGGCTGCTCTTCCAGAAGACCCAAGTTCAATTCCCAGTACCCATGTGGCAGCTCACAACTGTCTATAATACCTGCTCCAGAAAAATCAAACATCCTCATACAGACATATATGTAGGCAAGGTACTAATGTGTATAAATAGAAATAAATTAAAATTCATTTTAAAACTCACATTATTACATGACATTTTTATGTTCTTATGAGCAATATTTTTATAAAGATGTCCAGACTATCTGGGCCTCTTGAAAAACCAACACATGTGATGTCCTACTGAAGTAGCTTTGTCAAGAGTTCATTTCTTTACCTGAGATAAGACAGAAATACACTGGAAGCAAGTTAACACACAAACCTGTCTTTGCTCACTGTTTTAAAGGTTTGTTTATAACTTACATATTTACTTAGTATTGTAAAGTACACTTAAAATCTATTTTATATGCATATTTGAATACACACCTATACACGTATTATTATTTATTCAAGTAGTCACATTTAGGAGAGTGGAAATATATCCAAGCATTGTTTGGTAGGCAACCATTTTGGTCCCCAGCTCTCTCACTGACTTTCCCTGTGGCCTCCCAGAAGTCACCCAGGCCACTGGAAGCCAGGATTTTGCCCCCAGCAGTAAAACCCATAATGAAATAGCTACATGCTCTATAGAGCTGTTAAATAATACCTCACTATCACCCTGTTCTTATTTAAAAAGAATTTTCCATGTCTTCTCTTGATAGCTAACAAACTGCGGACCAACATGACACCCCAGGTTTCCACCCTGAGTTCATAGATGACACCTAAGGAGGTGGGACCTGTCATTACCCAGAGATGTACACATTTTCCTGGTGCTGGCCTCCAGAGCTCTCAGTAGGTTTTTCCAGAAGAAATTAAACATTGTGTAATATAAACAATCAATTCTTCCCCAAGCTTGGAAAAAATTAGGCAGTTTTCTAGCAATGACTAAGGAAGACTTGTCTGAAATCCATGAGGGGATGATTAATAACTCCATTTTAATTTTGCTGGCTTCCAAGAACCTTCCACTTCACTGTTGTGGACACAGCTTTGAAAAGTCCCCTTTCCATGTCTTACATAATAAAATCCATGCATCTAAGTGTGCGTTAGCCTGAGACTTGTTCCCCACCACTAGACCATGAAACCCTTCTAGAAGGCACCACCTATTGACATGCTTGAGAAAGCCTGCCTGCAGGCCACATGTGATCAGGGGAGTTCCTAATGATAGGGTGCTTTCTGTGCAGCGGTGTACCCCACTAGCTCTGTTTAGGGAGCGAGCAGATAAGCACAAGTAACCCACATTAGTTCAGGGACTCAAAACCTCCCCTCCACAGAAATACAGGTACTCCTACACAAGGATCTGTCATGGACAAAGCACCGTATTATCCGATCATTGGAAGAAAGAAGATCAACAAAGGAAATTGTTAAACTTCAGTGTCAGTCAACTGACATTTTTACAAACTGAACTGGGGAACAAGATCTCTGATTTCCTAAATATTTGCAATCTAAACTTATCTTAGAGCCTCGTGTGATAAACAGAGTCTTATAGAGACATATAACTCACACCTATTTTATTACCTGTTCCCAGACTTTAAGTTAAATTTAAATTCTCCCAAAGTAGTAATGTTTAAAAATAAAAAACTGAAAAACCAACTTAAAATACTTTACCTTGCAAGAAGTACACAGTCAACACTCTTTATCTTCCCCAAAATTAAGGCGTCGGATGGCTGTGTGCAATGAAAGATGAACAGTTACAGCTTAGTAATTTTAAAACATGCAAACAGTGCTGAAAAATTAGAATCATTAAAAACCACAACAGATTGGTGGAAACTTGGGAGATTGAAAATACAGTACAGGGAACGAAGTTTAGATTTTTTAATGATCAACACTATCGTCAATAAATATTGACTGAGCTCTCTGCTGGCATGGACTCAGCAGGCTCTGACGGTAGCAAGTGCCCCAGGAGACTTTGCATGTGTCAATGGCATTTGGGTGGTTCAAGAAATTGTGTGAAAGTCAAGGGCTGAAGGGTTAAGAAAACACTGTGGGGGCATCAAGAGCTCAGTGATTAATCGCCTGCTTGTGATGTCCAGGCCTAAGATGGCCACGGGATGACTTGAAGTGTCACAGGGAAAACCCAGAGAACAAAGTCAGTAAGAAAGCCCGAGGGTAAGAGCAAGATGGGAAAGGACTTGGAAGAACCCAGGGCAGGTGAAGAACTTAGCTGAAAAGGAGGGCATGGCTTGCTGTAAGCTCTTTTCAGAGAGTCAGAAGAATGCCAGTGACTGGAAGTGGCAATGTGGAATTAGGAATGTGGACACTCTACTCACATAGCCTCAGCGGGACAGTATTATATGGCTCATCTGGGTCAGAAAATGTCACTTCATATCCAGTCAGTCACCAGCCTGTCTGGCAAATTACCGTGGTGTGACCTGGGCTCTAAATTAGAAACAGATTTGAATGGAAAATGAACGAACATCTTGACTTCTAGAAGTGTAAACCAAGAAGTCACATGTGTGTTCAAGAGCCATGTCCTCAGTCTCCTGTAGCCTTCCAGACACCTCAGCTGAGGAAATCCAGTGCCAGGACCTCTGGCCTTGTAGGCTGTCCACACAAAACCAACTGTGGCTCTTGATTTAAAAATCAATCCAGTAGATTCCCAGAGGCCTGCCAGCAGCAGTAACAACCAGGTGACACCCTTTGTCCCCAATCCCCTGCCTAGAACATTTCACCCAAATACAAAAGAATATACCTTCTTCTTAGCACCTCATGGAACATTCTCCAATATTGATTATATACTTGGTTGCAAAGCATGTCTCAACAGATACAAGAAAAGTGAAATAACCCCTGTATCTCATCAGACTGGACTTCCTTCAACAACAGAGACAGCAGAAAACCTACACACTCGTGGAATTGGAACAACTCTCTCCTTAATGAGCACTAGGTCAAAGAAATAAAGAAATTAAAAGCCTTCTAGAATTGAAATGAAAATGAATGCACAACATACCCGAAAGGATGAAAGCAGTACTAAGAGGAAAGCTCATAGCACTGCTCTGGAACAAAAGAAGGAAACATACCCAAGAGGAGTAGACGGCAGGAAATGATCAAACTCAGGGCTGAAATCAATAAAATAGAAACAAAGAGAACAGTAACAGAATCAATGAAATGAAGATAGACAAACCCTTAGCCAAACTAAAAGGCAGAGAGAAAATATCCAAATTAACAAAACCAGAAAGGAAAAGGGAGCTTAACAACAGACACCAAGGAAATCCAAAGAATCACGAAGTCTTTTATGTCAAAGAACAGTCAAAAGGACAAAATGGCAGCCTATAGAATGGGAAAAGATCTTCACCAACCTCACATTTGACAGAGGACTGATATCCAAAATATATAAAGAACTCAAGAAACTAGATACCAACAAACCAAATAACCCAATTAAAAAATAGGGCACAGAGCTAATTAGAATTCTCAACAGAGGAATCTCTAATGGCAAAGAAGCACTTAAAGACACGCTCAATGTCCTTAGTCATCAGGAAAATGTAAATGAAAATGACTCTGAGATTCAATATCATACCTGTCAGAATAGGGAAGATCAAAAACTCAAGTGACAATACATGTTGAGAGGATGTCGATCAGGATGTTCTAGCTTTCACTGCTGCTAGGAGTGCAAACTCGGTACAACCACTTTGGAAATCAATTGGTGGTTTCTGAGAAAACTAGGAAGGGATTTACCTGAAGACCCAGCTATAGCACTACTGGACATATACCCAAAAGATGCTCCACCATACCACATGGACACTTGCTCCACTATGTTCACAGCAGCTTTATTTGTAATAGCCAGAAACTGGAAATAACCTAGATATCTCTCAACTGAAGAATGGATAAAGAAAATGTGATACATTTACAAATTGGAGTATTACTCAGCTATTAGGAGCAAAGACATCATGAAATCTGCAGGGAAATGGATGGAACTTGAGACTAACATCCTGAGTGAGGTAACCCAGATTCAGAAAGACAAACAGGGTATGTACTCACTTGTAAGTGGATATTTGTCATAAAGTACAGGATAACCAGGCTACAAATTAAGACCCCAAAAGGATAAATAACAGGATGGCCCAAGGAGGGTCACCTGAATCTTACTGAAAAGGGGGAAATAAGATTAGGCATGGAGGGAGGTATAGGGGTAGACTGTGCAGGGAGGAGGTGGGGTGGGAACAGGAGGGACTATGTGGAGGGAGGAACAGAGGAGAGAGTACTGGGAGTAACAACTGGATTGGGGGTGGGGCCATCTCTGGGATGAGCTAGAAACCTTGGACAACGGAAACTCCCAGGAATCTGTGAGGGTGGCCCCAGCTAAGACTTCTAGCAATGGGGATATAGAACCTGAACCAGCCACCTTCTATATCCAGGCAAAACTTCCAAGGGAGGGATTGGAACACCAACCCAGTCACAAAAAACCTTAGACTCAAAATCTGTCCTGCCTACAGGATACGCAGGGGTGAGGGAACGAGCAGAATTTGAGGGACGGGAAAAATCAATGACCAGCCCAGCTTGAGACCCATGCCCTAAGGAGACCACGCCTGACAGTGCTATTTACATTCTGCCACATTTGCAGATAGGAATCTAGCATAAATGTTGTCGAAGGGGCTTAATGCAGCAACTGTTGGAAACTGATGTAGAGACCCAGAGCCAAACGCTGAATGGAGATTGGGGAATCTTGTGGAAGAGGGGGAAGAAGGATTCAGGGAGCCAGAGGGGTCAAGAACACCACCAGAAAACCTACAGAATCTAACCTGGGCCCATGGGGCTCATGGAAACTGAAGTGCCAACCAGAGAGCATGAATGGGATGGACCTAGGACCTCTGCACATAGATAGCAGTTGTGCAGCTGAGTCTTCATGTGGGACTCCTAAAGTGGGAGCAAGGGCTATCTCTGACTACATTGCCTGCCTTTAGATCTGTTTCCCTAACTGGGATGCCTTGTCCAGCCTCAATGGAAGAGGATGCACCCAGCCTTGCTTCGGCTTGACGTGCTGGGGCTGGTTGATGAGCGTGGCACTGGACGGGGGGTAGGGGGGGAAGGTAAGAGGGAGGGACTGGACCAGAGGAGGGAGAGGAAGCTTTGATCAAGATATAAAGAGAATAAATAACTTAGGAAAAAAAAACAAACAAGAAAAACCCCAAACAAGCAAACAACCCCCCCCCCAAACAAAACAAAACCCAAAACCATAAAACAAGCCAGTAACAAGCAAAGTCAAAGCACTCCGTCAGCTGGGCATTAACCTTGCCATATGGAGTCTCCACATATTTTTCAGTTCTTCCTTCTAAAATTTCAGGATCATCCAAGCCTGTTCCACCAATTATTCCAATCTAGGGGAGAAAGGAGAAGAAAGAAGATTGTCATATCTGGTCATGCTTCAATTTAAGCAAAGATACTTAACCATATTTATAGCTCCATCCCCAAAGTTCCATCCATTCCATATTTACTACCAATCCCAAAGGGAAGCAACTCTGAAAATTACTGAAGAACAGTAAGCCTGTAAAGGCCTTTTATTAAAAAGAATCAAAGCAAAAAAAAACCAAAAAAAACAAAAAACCAAAAACCTCAAACAAAACAATAAAACTTGACGATCTTCTCTATTCTTGAAATAGCCAAAACACAAGCCACTGTTTTCAACTGCACAACATTTATTCCCAATTGAATCACAAATAAACAGAATTTTTATTTAGACTTTTAGGTTAGAAACTGAGCCCAAAAGTTGTAGAAAGATCTTTCTGGTCAAGGATGCTTCTCTACCACATATCAATGGAGTAAAGAAAGTTTGATATAAAAACTTAGGCCTATTTCTTTGATAATGGTTTGTTTTTACTATACCATGATATAAAATAAGAAACTTTCTTTTTATGCCACTATAACCATCTGGAAAGGAATGCAAGTTAAAGAGGAGTGATGTGACAGGCTCACACTAACGTATACATTTGCTAAGTCAAAGTGCTGTTTGTATGTACATATAAACAGCAGATGGCATTTCATACATTGTATAATTCAAATACTTATTCGAAGTAGTTCTAACTTTTAAATTCGAGCATTTTTCCCCCAGTTTCCTAAGACTTCCTGGAAATCTATGTTCTTTGAAAAAGTGGAGAAAGAAACCTGATTCTTTGAGTCAATCTGGAGTTGGAGAGATGGCTTAACAGTTAAGAACATTCCCAGAAACCACACAGAGGTTTCTGTCATAGCCATCTGTCCCCCAGTTCCAGGAGATCTGACACCTTCTTTTGGCTGCTGAGGGCAATGTGCATATATGGTGTACAGACACATGCACACAAAATACAAATAAATGAATCTTTAAAAAAAATTGAGTTGATCTAACAAAGTCTAAGAAACAAACAAGAACAATTACAAAGACAAATATTAAAGTCTTAACATTAAAAAGTTAAGTAACATTATCATTATGAAACTTTTCCTGTGTTGACTCCCTAAAGAAGACAGGACTTAAACAGGCAGGCTATAACATGGGACTTTGGAAGAAACCTCACAGAAAACGATCCCAGCACTCTTTACAATGAAAAGGTGTAAACATATTCTCACTGAATAATATTTTTACAAAGTAAAATAGAAATTTCTGACTCGACAGAGTAAAGTTCCAAAATAAAGAGTTTGTGAGATTGTGCTGTAGAATGGCGGATTTACATTTCCTGGTGGCTAAAACAGTTGACATTTGGTGCCACCTTGTGGTTCAATATGGAAATCTACAGCGGATGTATTTTATATCAACTAAATAGGAAAGACTGACCAATAAATATACTGGTGTTTTCAAATCAACATCAGTTATTTCTTCAATCTGCTTAAGATCAACAAATCTATAAAATTATTTGGTTTTACAAAATTCTAGCACTTCCGCTGGCATGGCTTCTCCATCCTATCTTTCAGGTACCTGGGCTAACAGACTGTCCAACCCATGTCCTGACACTGGGCAAAAGAGAAAGAACAACGCATGAAATGACCATCGCTTGACTCATTGGAAATTTAGCTACTACGCTTAGAGGCAGGAGGATCAGAAGTTCAAGGTTGTCTTCCGATATATAGGGAGCCTGTGGCCAGCCTGAGCTATATAACATGAAACAAAAGCCAAAATCAAACAAATAAAAACCTTCAAACTTTTTATTTATGACCACTTTGCTCAATCATTTCAAGATGTCCCCTAGGCCACAGCTGCTCAGATTTTGAGTCAACACTGAACTTTCAGGCTTGAATACAAAACAGATCTCATTTTGTTTTAGAATCACTCTCAGAATGCAGCAAACTGATACAGTATAAAAGCAGCAATTGGAACAGGCTAGCTCCTGAAACTCGTACTCCCTTATTTGGCAGCTTTAGCTCCGGTCCAAACCCTCCCAGCGACATGATGAGCCTGCATAATGTAGTTCAGCCCTCTGCGAGGAGTGGACAGTACCTGTCACGAAATCAAACTGACCAGGAAGGCCAAAGCAGTCTACGAAGCCCACCCAGTCATCCAGCTGGCTCGCACTGTTTAACTGAAACCTGCAACCTTCAATACTATACTGCCACACCAGAGGTCCTTCAGCGGCCTGCAGTGTCAATATGTGGCCAACATCACCACCTGCTGGTGGTACAGGCAAACTACAGCTGGATGAAGCTCCCAAATATTCATGTGCTGAATGGGCCTTACCCTATCTGATTTTCAGACACTCTTACACAGGTCCTATAAGGTATTAGTCCTGCTTCACAAAAAAAGAGCAGCACCGCTATTTGCTGGCTTGAGTACCAGGTAGCAACTCCCAACATCCTCTGGGGTCTTCCAGGAGCTCAAAGTCTACTAGAAAGAGTCACTGTCTCTATGATACAAAGAGACTGACCTTTGGTCAGGACAAGCTTTTGCTCAAGGTGACAGAACACACTATATAGAGCCTATGGGTAGCTGGGTGAGCATCTAAGGCAGTGGTTCTCAACTGTCCTAATGCTGTGACCCTTTAATACAGTTCCTGACTTGTGGTGACCGCCAACCAGAAAATTGTTACTTGGTAACTGTAGTTTTGCTACTGTTATAAATCTTAATGTAAATTAATATCTGATATGAAATCCCCAAAGGGGTGGTGACCCACAGGTTGAGAACCGTGATTGAGGAAACCACTGACATATCCACCATCCATACTTAGGAGGCAGGAAGACCCTGCTAGATCCCAAATCCAGGTAACTCTAGAATTCTTAAAAATGGGTTCAAGTGCTGAGACAGAATTGATGGTTCAATTCTGTACATCCAGGAAGTCTTCACAAACAAAGGTTTCTGAAAGAGGGACACATTTAACTGCTCATAATTCTCCCCAATTTCCCACCAGTCACTTCAAAAAGAATGCCTGCGACATTGTACCTTATAGCTACTTTCCCTGAAACAGGAGAAATTATCTACCCGGCTGTCTCAAGGTACTCTATGCACTTCCCCTGGTACCTCGAAACCTCATCTACCTCACCTGATCTCAGGAACCATCCTTCTGAGCCCTGTATGCCCTGCCTCCCAGATGTACTCTCAAACCACCAAAGACAGAACAGCTGAGATGAACTCACGTCAGGAAGACGGGCAGCTTTTGAGCATGTCAAGTTCAAGATGAGGAAAGTCAGCTGGGGTGGAATCTAGCCCAACCCCTATCTGGGATTTTAGTCCTTCAGCTCCAGTTAGTACCAACAAATACGGAAATGCTACGTGTGTGGTCTTATAGGATCCCACTGAAACCACAATGTCCAGATTTATGGGGACCAAGAGGCCAAATGCTTGGGCCTGGGAGGTCTGTACAAAACCTGCAATACGAACTAAACAACATATTCCCAAAGTACGTATGATGGTTTGTAGATGCTTGGCCCTGGAGTGGCACTATTGGTAGGTGTGGCCTTCTTACAGTAGGTGTGTCACTGTGGGTGTGGGCTTTAATACCCTAGTCCTAGCTGCCTGGAAGGGAGTATTCTGCTAGCAGCCTCCAGATGAAGATGTAGAACTCTCAGCTCCTCCTGCACCATGCCTGCCTGGGTGCTGCCATGTTCCTGCCTTGATGATAATGGATTGAACCTCTGAACCTGTTAGCCAGGCCCAATTAAATGTTGTCCTTATAAGAGTTGCCTTGGTCATGTGTCTGTTCACAGCAGTAAAACTCTAACTAAGCTTTCTCTACAGGGAATGCCTATGAGCCAAAGTGTGCCCCAGTCCGCACCTATATACAGATGTCTCGATGCTGAGTACTTGAGTGTATTTAGAGACAGGGTAGAACCTAAGAAAACAAAACAACTGGCACACTTACCAAAAGACACTGCAACAGAGAGAGACAGATACACCCACAAGGAGTCTGTGCACTGAAGTTCCCAGAGAAGATGCCACTCCCAGCTTAAAGATTCTACAAGGTTGAAGGACTAATTAGAACTTCTGGATTGTTGCAGATCCAGAGTCAAATCTTAGACCATACCTCTGGCTCCTTGCCCACCCATGTCTTAACTAATATCCTAGTTACCAGGAGGTGAAACCTTCTGGAATGTTCTGGTCTAGCAGACCACTAAGTTCTAGCAACTGGAAGCTAAGACGGTCACCAGATGGAATCTGAGAGACTTCTGCTCTGCTGTACGTTGTCTAATCTCAGTTCTCAGCAATGTATTTGAATTTTATCCTGTAACAAAATAGACTTCATGAAACCATTGATAGATACACTGGAACATTTTCTTTGGGGCCACTTCTATCCATGTTCCTGGGATGCAACTCATTTTGGCTCAAATACCTCTTATTCTCTTTGAGGATTTTTTTTTGGGGGGGGGCCAAAATATATGGAAAACATGGCCACCCCAATCACAGAAGAAACCAACCCTCTTGGCAACTCTGATTTTCTGGGACAACCAGCCACCAGTACTGTGAGATACTGTTGGCTGAGCAGGCTCTCCTGTCCACTAAGGCCATCCTAGCAACCTAACACGGTCACAGAAGTCAGAGGAGCCTGGAAGGCCTGGAAGATCTGAAGAGGCTCTAGGCACCTGAAGCTAGTACATTTCACCCCTGAAATCAACTATTTGGGAAGCATCTTCCTCAAAACTCACCATGTTCCCTCCAAGTCTCTTTGCTTGTGGAAGAAGGGCAGGATGTGGCCTAAGCTCCTTGCAACTCAGCTGATGGATATCAGTGGCCCCTTTTGCCAAATGTCAGGTCCCAAACTGCAGAGGATCTGATTCATGGGCAAGCATACATTTCATCCGAAGATTGTTTCTTGGATTCCAGTGTGTTACTCTGCTTTAAACAAATTTCTACGATGTGAGCTAGCTGAATGTCAGGCTGCATAAGACCCCTTCCTTCCACTAGTCACCCAGCTTTCTGTCACTGGGAGACAAAATATGTTAGGAACACCAACCATAAGGAGGAAAGGTTGACTCAAAGTTTTAGTCTGTGGTCACTCGGGCCCTAGAGTGAGGCAGAATAACAAGGTGTGGAGAGAGAAGAGAGGAAGGGGCTCAAATCACAGCAGCAAGGAAGCAAAATGGGCATTGTAGTTCCAATACCCGTGCTAACGGCATGCCTCACATGACTTAACTTTCTGAACAAAGCTGACCTCCTATCTGTTGCATCTCCCCACAGCATAACAGGCTGTAACCTTAGCATGTGGGTTCTCAGGGGATATTCAAGAGGCTCCTCCAAAAAGACGTTTACATCCCAACCCCAAAACCTATAAATATTATTCCATGTAAATAAATTAAGATAGATGGGAGACTACCCTGGACTATCTGGCTGGGCCCTCCATGGAATCCAGAGGGTTCTGAGAACAGGAAGTTAAGAGGGAGAAGGGCCTGTGTTGATGGAGGTATGACTATAGAGTAAGCAATGTCTCCAAAATCGATGGAGTCAAACCAACGAATTTCCTACCTGAGATAAGATCTCGGGTCCATCACAAACAAACATTGATGTTATCAGTTTGTTTTCTCATTTTTTTCCTATGTGGGTCAGAGTTTTAATTAGCTTGTAGAACCGGCATGGAAATCAAATGGACTACTATGTGATGTTAATTTCTGTTCCATATCCTACCACTCCTAGCAAAACACAAAGAAGGACAAGTAACTTTCTCAAGGCAACTCAGGCCCTTATTTCCCTGCCTTTCTCTGCAGGTAGATACACAAATGGGGCTTCCTATCTCTCCTTACCAAGCAGTCTCTCAGGCAATGGCCCAGG
This sequence comes from Mastomys natalensis, assembly GCA_021653895.1. NCBI lineage: Eukaryota > Metazoa > Chordata > Mammalia > Rodentia > Muridae > Mastomys > Mastomys natalensis. The sequence goes on from JAJTUV010002031.1 coordinate 60,656, forward strand.
GGGTCTTTAACCAAATGTGAAATCCCTCAGGGTGTCTGAGAGTATGTAACACATCTGTCGGCCACAGGAGGGAGGAGGTATTTTTGGCACTTTGTTGAGGAGAGGCTAAGGATAGATTCTGTGTGCTGCAAAGCTCTAGGCGATCTTACAGAATGGTGGCAACCATGCTCAAGACAGTCCAGAAGAGAGTTTTAAAAGCCATCTTCCAAACCAGGACACTCAGACTTGCTGTCTTCCTAATACCACTGTTGGAAGTCTACTACTGACCTACAGAGGGACCATATTCCCTCTTTATCCACCTAAACACGATCAACATTATTTTCTTGTCTCCCAGAGGAGAAGCTGACCAGGGGCATAACTTAGGTCACTGAAGCAGCTCTCCAAATTCCCCTCCCTCTCCAGATGCCAAAGACTTGCTTTGCCTTCTGTCTGATCAAGCATACTGCCAGCCCATGGCTAAACCTGGACAATGTTTCTCTGGAGTCATTCTGGGCAATGTCCTCCTATTAATTCATGGCCTCTGCCTCCTGCTGCCTCCATTTATCTCCTACCCTTTAAACCTGGACATACTCTGTAGCTCTCCTGCTGCTGTTATGAAGAGACTCCTCATACCTCATGCTTTAGCGCCTGATCAGAAATGCATTAGTGAAAGGAATCCTGTATTTAGCCTCCTTGCTTCTATTTGCAAAGGACTCCTCGGCACCTTTTGGGTGGGGGGACCAGACACAGGAAGCACCCTCTCCCTCTTGCTATACTCCCACATCCTATCTCTACTCTGCCTGCAGAGCCTCATACTTCCATGGCTGCCAGCCCAGACTGGCACAAGTGCCATGGCTTCTGGCCAGATGTTGTCCTTTGCCCAGTACAGGCAATTCTGTACAGAGCAGCCAAGGAATCACTTTAAAATATAAATCAGACACTACCTCTTTGTTCAGAATCCTTAAATGGCTTCTGAAGCATTTAGAATCAAATCCTTTTTTTTTTGGAGATAGGGTCTTACTGTACAGCCATAGTTGACCTAGAACTCACTATGTGTTCTACATAGTTTCAAGTTTGGCTTAAAACTCTCTGCCTCGGGGTACTAGCAAATTCTTTATTGTTTATATCCTGAAGGTCTACACCCAACTAATTCTCATGGTCACAGGCACAGACGTTTCTATTTCAAGGCCTTCATGCTCAATTCTTCCCCAGGCCTTCCTCAGTCCTAGCTGTCCACTGTAATCTCTGGTTCTTCATCATCATTTCAGCTATGAGCTTGTCTTCGATGTGCCTAAGTAGAGTAAAATCAGACTTACAAACATATTTCTCACAATCTGCAGGCCCTTGGAGAACCCAAGATTATGGCCAATTTAGTACCAGGGAGAGCTCTTGGGTTCTACATGGTCTCTAGTACGGCAGAACCATGTGGCTCTCAGGGCCTGATGCCTTTTATAAGGGTGTTGTTCCCAACAAGGAAGCTCTATAACCAGGACTCAATCACCTCCAGCCATTCCATCTCCTCAAACAACCAGTCTGGTTGCAGAGTTTAGAAACCACTGCCTACAGGGCTTTTCTGCCTACTCCCATGACGCCGACGAGCTCCCTCAGATTATTTCCAGCCTCAATACAAGACAAACTTAAAGAAAACAAGGACATTGCTTTTCACTCCACTGTGTATTCTCAGAGCCTGGCAGGTTTCCAATAAGTATTTTTGGGTAAGATTCTGCCAGTAGACAGACAGATTACATTGAGATAATGAACATTAGATTGCCCACACAAACCAGGATGCTTTTCATCGGAATGGTCTATCATATCTCTTAAACCAACGGTACTGAATTTAAACTCGAACCCCCTGGTAATATTTCCATCTGCAAAGGAAGGTACCGGAGTTAGCATTAACAGAACAAGCACTGAGCCGTGTGTGCAACATGTGAACTGTATTTAAATTTAACAACATCTCACAGTAGGTATGAGCAGCACTGGCCTTCTAGCAGAGGACCCTATAGCTCACTGCCCTAAGAGAGTCCACTGCCGACAGAAGATAGGTAGCCTTGGAATAGGAGGCCAGGCCTCTCGGGTCTAGTGTGGGAATATTCTCATTGAAGTACGTAATAAAACGGTTGCTTCTCAGTAACAGACGGGATGGTGCAGTGAGTCAGGCCATGTACCACCTGCCAGACGCAAATGTGCCTCCTACGCCCAGACTTGGACAATGCCCAGTAGTTTTCTGCAGAAGTGGTAGCCTGTGTGTGCACGCAGACCATGCCTTCTATTTCCTCTTCACTCACAGTAAAGCAAATGAAACTATTGTTTCAGGTCCAAGAGCTATCTCGCATCTACTTGCTGGGAATGTCAGGCTAAAGCACTAGCCTGTCATTATCTAGGACCTGTACAGGACACTTTAGTTGATCTGTCAGGGCTTCAGCTTCTCATCTGTAAGAAAGAATCTGCATGGTCTTATGATCTACAGATAAAATACAGTCAGTGTGCAGTGTGTACACACACTCGTGTGTGTGCAAAGGCCAGGGGTAGGCATCAGGTGTCTTCCTCAGTTAAACTTGTCTTTCAGTGAGAAAGGCATTCTCACTGAATCATGAGCTCACCAATTTGGTTAGGCTGGCTAGTCTTCAACCCAAGAGTCTACCTGTGTCTGCTCCTCTATTTGGCAGGATTGATGCTGGTGTCTGCAACCAGCTTCCCGGCATGGGTGTGGAGGGCCCAAATTCATGTTCTCACACTTGGGCAGCAAGCACTCCAGAGGCTGAGCCACTTCACTTTAGTTCTAAGATACGCTTTTTATAGGCTATTTTGCTCTGGATACGGACCCTTCATACTGTCTTAGCAGTTTGTGGAATATGGTGCTAGCATCATGAATCCTCATCAGTAGTGTTCTCACCTGTTGCAATCTTAAGGAGAGAACTCAGCAGGCACGCCTAGCACCATTTATATTTCTTAAATTTTATTTCAAAAGCTTGCCAAGATAAAAAAAATACATATCATTCAATATTTACATAGCTCTTTCTGCTTTTAAGTGGCCCACATTCATTTCGCAGGGAAACCGTGTGTCGGGCAGAATGCTAACCAGAGCGAAGAAAATTCTGTCTGTTGAGATATGCTGGTCCAAGCATGGATAGCATTATCCTGACTGGGATGATTAAGTGTGAAGTAATCAGCCATATTGGTTTTACTTACATTGTGGGTCAGATATGACACATAGATCTACCTTCAAATCATAAGCCTCTACTTCAGTGAAATTTCTTGGATTTTTTACATGCAAAGATGCCCTTTTTTCTGTTAAGAACATATTATTATATCTGGTCCCACCTAAAATACGCTGTTAGAGTCCAAGTGTGGCCAAATAGCATACCCATAGACATTTGGAATTATCTCCACTCCTAAAAACTCAACTATACCCAATACAGACACTATATTTCTAGCCTTTCCAGCCTAAAATATGATAAAAATCCCCACTTTATAAGTAAGTATCTGCTGTACCTTGCACATGAAGACCCTTTCTGTCCCGTTCCTGTTGACTGGAACCGTGGCTTTCTATAAATGTAACTAATCCTTTTCAAAATCGGGGGAAAAAAAAGTTGGCCAGTGTGTCTGGGTGCAGCAACTTCTCCACCTCCTCTCATCCTGAGTGGTTCACGAAGCCCTGCAAGGCCCCAGTATACAAAGCCCAGGCAGGCTGCAGGCTAAATGCAGAGATGGGCCTCTTGCAAGGGAATCAAACAGCACTGCAGACAATCAGAAAGGATGTCTGGAGAAAACAGTGCATTTCCTGTATCACGGGTTGGAAATTCCTAAAGGGAATCAAATTAACTGCGTTCTTGGCTAATAATAAACAGCCTAGAAAGGACTTAGCCAACCAATTTTTCCTGCGCTCCGTTATTCCACTCTCTACTAATCAATCAGGATGTGTTTAAAAGACCCAGGGAGGCTCACTCGGACTCATGCTCTCCTCTGGCCAGCTGTTCCCGCTGCACAAGAGTCCCTTGTGTCCAGATCTCTGGGGACCTGAGGCCTAAGAAAAGAGCTCTAACTTTCAAGGTTGCAAAGCAGTTTAAAGACAGAGGCCTCCCGGCTGGGGGCGGTCCGCACTCCGTTTCAGTATTCAAAAGTCTCAGAGCTCCCACAGCTCTGCGCTGCCGAGGTAAAACAAAGCAAAAGGAAATCTAAGTTTGGTGGAGGGGTGGGGTGGCGCGAAGCGTGCAAAAGAGCAAGTGCCAGCTCTCCCACGTGGGCCGAGTCAAGGTAGCGGAAGCGCAAGTCCGGTAAGGCTGGAGGGACCGGCAGAGCAGCCGCAGGAGCTGGGCCACGCGTCAGCTCCTGCCTGGAGCATCTCTAGGGGGAGTGGTACTAAAAGAGGGTGGCAGCGGGGCGCAGTCCCCCCTCCATCACCCCTCTCCTCATCAGAGCCCCGGTTACCACCACTCGGGCCCCGAACGCAGATGACTTCAAAGGCCGGGAACACCGGGGTGCGGTGGGTGCCGCGCCCCAGTCCCTCTCTGCTGAGCCGTGGGTGGAGGGCGCTCGGGCTGGGGACACAGCCCGGAGGCGCGGTCCCTACTGAGGGGCGGAGGGAACCCAGCAGGGGTGGCCCATTCGCAGCTTGTAGGGTGATCTCACCTTCACGGCTGTGCAGGCGGAGCCCGAGGCCATGTCTGCACCGGGAAAGTCCACGGCGAGCCGCAGCGCGGGACCGGGAGGAGACTGCGGGGCCGGCGCGGCGCGGGAGTGAGCAGTGCGGGGTCCGCGGGCTCTGGCTCCTCCTCTTCCTCCCGGGGAGCGCGGGATTGGCTGCTCTCCTCGCACCCTCCTCCTCAAATCAGGTTCCCGCCTCCCGTCCCTTTTGGAGACTTTTCGGCTTCTCGGGGCTTCTGTTGTTACTGTGCAGTCTGATGGTTCGTCCATGATCAAAGTAGAAGTGAAGCCACTTAGGACGTGCTTGCCACTTTCTCTTTTAACTGTTTCACAAGAACTTGGTGAGGTAGCGCAATACTGCCAGCTCTGCGGTGATTTGGCAGCCTCGGTGACCAGGGCTGTAAAACCAGGCCCTGCGGCATTTCAGCAGGACTGGGGTGGGGGAGGCTGAAGAGCGCTAGCTTGAGATTCCCGCCCCCACCGCTCTGATTTACAAACTAGTTTGTTTACCTTCTGTTTGCCGGGAAGCTTTTAAGGAGGCAAGACCCTCCCCAACAACCAGCCTGGTGCTACCAGGTGAGGGGCGTTTTAAAAAAATCCTTTATACAATGGCTAGTGGTGCAGATTTGTAATCCCGGTCAGCAGTATGATATATTCAAAGTCCTACTCGGCCACAGAGTGAGTTCAAGACCATCTTGAGCAATATTAAGAGTCTATCTCAAAAATAAACAGAGGGCTTGGTATTTAGCTCTGCACTAGAGTGTTTATCTAGCATCCAAGGAGGTCCTAGCTTCAATCCTTACTTCAGTAAAATAAGCAAGAATTAAAACTTTCTATGCCAGGGCAGCATACAATACAGCAGGATTCAGAATCAGGCAGGACATGTGTCTCCGAGATGCCTTATACCAGCAGGACCCACTCTGACCCCAGCGGCCTTTCTCCTGGATACTCACTCTGAGAGGCCCTAACCCTTCTCTACTAGGATAATTCATTATAGCCTTTGATGGTACAAGCTGTCCTAAACAAAATGCTGGGCAGCAGCTATCTTATTTTTTCTTAATTTATTTCATTATTTATATGTATGCACACACAAATACCTGCAGGTGTGTCTGTGTGTGTTTATGTGTTTATGCGCTCGCACATCCAGAATTTAGCCTGCAGCTGGAGTAACGGAACTGTGAACTGCCTGATATAGGTACTGGAAACAGGACCTCTACAAGTGCTCTTAACCCCTGAACCATCCCTCCAACCCTGGGTGACAGCTATCTTAAGGATGCTCCCTGAGATATAGAAAAAGTACAAATCACTCTGTGGTTGGGAAGGGAATCAAGGAAGGAAATTGTGTTTTATTTTTTTTTCTTTTCAGCAGTGTTAATTGAAAGTTCCTGTCAGCTCCTTAAACCGTCAGGTCCGGGTCTCTCTAGAGCTGAGCAGAATAGTGAGTGTCAGCAGCCCAAAGAAACACACCCAGGCAGGAGTCTTGTCAAAGCAGGAGCTCAGTTCTATTGCTTCAGCCGATATAAACTTGGACCATTGGGAGGGGGAGTTTTGGAGGGGTGAGATGACGTAGGGAGCGTGGAAGGGTGGCGAAGGGTATGGGGTGACTGACAGGGCCAATTGCAAAGTTCTACACCAGCAACAGCTGAGCAGAGGCAGGGCCAAGCGGGTCTTGTTTAGTCACTTCAGTATAGAAGTGACTGCAATAGGTCTCAAAACTCAAGCCAGGCTTGGGTTTGTCCTCAAGGCCCGAACCAGGGCCAAAATGGGGCCCAGCAAGTTCCCAGAGGAAAAGTATCCTCTACATAACATTCTACAAGGTTGATTGACTGATCAGGGTTTCAGTGATTGTGGCGAGTTGGAAATGTTGCAGGCCCAGAACCAAATTATCTTGCCCTGTCTTGACCCACTAAGTGGTATTTATTACCTGCTGTTTTGTGTGCCTTAATGTCCTTGCACCCATTGGGTAAATCTCTTTGGAGTGTACAAAGCTAGCTTCCACCAATCCCCAAGCCAAGAGTCATCTGCCGCCTACACTCCATACTTCCCTGCTTTGTAACTCACCCATGTGATGTTTTCAGGAATGCATTCAAAGTGTCTTCCTGTGTGATTTTCTTTGTTCTGTTCCTAGGAAAACTTTGTGAAACTGTTACTGTCCTGGAACATGGTATTTGGCTTAAACTAAATCTGTGTTCCCTGCCATGGCTACTCATGCTTGGATCCAAAACAAATTCTCAGACTGTCTTTGAGGTGAGAGCTGGCGTTTGTGTCAGTAGTAAGGCAACAGCGTGCAACTCCATTCAGTGCACCACCATCTTCTGAGGGTGTAGATGCTGCCTGAAGCTGTGTAGACCCAATCGTTACCATTATTCTCTCTATGTCTAAGTGTCTCAAGATATAAACGTTTCTTCTGTTATAATCATTTTAGGGTATAAAATATAATGGAAAGCTGGGCGTGGTGGTGCAGGGCTGTGATTTTAGCATTCAGAAGGCAGAGGCAGGAGGATTGTATATTTGAGGCCAGCCTGAGTAACATAGTCAGACACTGTCTCAGAAACTTAAAAACTAAACATAATGGAAAAAGGAATACAAAATGTTAGGTTAGGACATGGTGGTGAGATGGCTCAGTAGGTAAGGGAGCTTGCTGCCAAGCCCGATGGCCTGAGTTTGATGTCAGGGTCCAATGGTAGGATACTGTAGAGAGATCATCTTGTCTTTTGTATGGATGCATCACCTGCCAATTAAAAAACCTATGGCCTATAGGAAATGGTAGAATAGAAATTGGGACATCCCAGAAGCAGAAAGAATTCTAGGATAGAGCCAGGCAAGGGAAATTTGCCCAGGGAAGATATGACTAGACACAGGGTACTTGAGCACAGGTAACCAGTGACATGGCAGAATGTAGGTTAAAATAATTGGGTTATTTTACGTTATGATTCTAGTCAGAGAAGAGCCTAGGTATATGGCCAAGGTATTTGTAAATATATTTTGACTCCAAATCTTATTTCTGAGAGCATGGGGCTGGGAGGAAGAACAGGACCAAGTTACAGGAGATGAGAACCAATTCTTATGGATTGTTCTTTGACTTCCTCATGAATGGTCAAAAATATGTACACACACACACACACACACACACACACACACACAATCTACTACAAAAATAGAAAAAAGCTAGGAACCTGAGAATACCTGATGGATGAAAGTACTTTCCTAAAGGCCTCTCAAGTTGATGTATCTGTTGGGCATTTGGAAGCCTGCCACTCAGTGTGGACCCCCTGAAGAGCATGCAGGATGCAGTGAGTTTTATGACCAGGAGATAAGAGAGATCTTTTTTTTTTTTTTAATTCACTTTACATCCCACTCAAAGTCCCCCCCCATCCTCTCCCACAATCCTTCTCCTTCGTCCTTCCCGTTTTCCTCTGAAATGGTGGAGGCCTTTCCTCCCCTGGGTATTGCCCCACCCTGGCACATCAAGTTTCTACAGAGGTAGGAGCATCTGATAAGAGGGATCTTAATCAAACTTTGCGTCAGCAGGTCTAGACTCTTCACTGCCTTTCTGTGGAAAGCTAGACACATAGACAAGTTGGATTTATATAAACATAAAAGATCTCTAGACAGAGAAGTGTGGAGTGAACTGCAGTGCCCTTTGGAGCTTTCCGCCTGTTGTGTGTGGGCCACACTCAAGCATTTCCTATTAAACAAGTGACACCTGTGAAGATGGACTTCCTGCTCAGGGCTTCTTGGGATGTAGCTTACATTATATTTCAGGGAAGAAATTTGTACTTCTAGAGAAAATTGAAACGTTTCTATACTCTTCTAAGGAATGAGGCACCCCCTTATAAGTTGTTGATTACTACGTTTTTCTCTGTGTATGGGAATATGTGGTTCAACCAAAGTCATTCTACCCACCACAGGATTCAGTAGTGCCCCCATTGTACACTACAGAAAAGAGACAACAGTATGATCTGACACTACAATGGCAACCACAGGATTTTTGATGGTTGATTTTTCTATTTTCTAAAACTATTTTATTAAAAAAAGGTGTGTGTGTGTGTGTGTGTGTGTGTGTGTGTGTGTGCATTTTGATTATAGGTGCTTGGAAGTTCTAGCTGTGCAGGTGGAGGTCAGAGGACAGCTTATAGGAGTAGTTTTGTTTTTTGTTTGTTTGTTTTCCCTGCTCCATATGGGAACTGGGATCTAACTCTGCATAGAAAGCCCACTACCCACTGAACTATCTTGTTACGTCAAATAATGTACTTTAAAAGAACGTGTCAAAGAAAATTTTTGGAAAGTTTAGAAACATACTATTCTGAGTGAGGCATGGTGGTGCATGCCTCCAATCTCATCATTTGGGAGGCAGTGGCAGGCAGATCTCTTGAGTTTGAGGCCAGCCTGGTTACATAGTGAATTCCAGGCTAGGGTTTCCTTGAAAGACTCAGTCTCAAAAAAGAAAAGGAGCCAAACCATAATATTCTAACACATCCGGTCCAGCCTTGTCAGAAATATGTTTGAGTGATAAAAAGAATCAGCACAATATAATAAGCTAAAGGACTGAGCAGAAAGAGAATGCTAAAATAGTGGAATGCAAAACTGGGTTTATATTTTTGGACAAGGCAGTAAGTCTGTATCCTGTGGAATCCTTTCCTATGGAAACATACAATTCTGAAGAAGAATAAATTTCACCTTATTAGTTGCTATTTATGTGTGTGTGCATGTGCGTGTATGTGTGTGTGTGTGTGTGTGTGTGTGTGTGTAGGTTAGAGAACAACTCGGTGAAGTCATTTGTCTCCTACTTTTATTGGGTTCTATGGATTGACCTCAGGTTACTGGGCTTTCATGGCCAGCTCCTCTAACTACTGAGCTATCTCACCAGCCTGTGACGATAATAATCTTCAAAGTAAAGCCTAAAACCTTAATTGTTGAACAATTTACCAATAAGAGACAATAAAGCAAGATTTATCCCTTGGCCAAGGAGTTGGCAAACCTTGCTTGTTAGGAGGCATTTAAGTTTCCCATGTGACAAAATACTTTTTTGAAAAATGTATCCATTACCTTGAAGATATGAAAAAACAGTATTCTTGCTACTCAGAGTGTGTGGATGGGATAGGCCTTAGGGAGACTTGTTGGCTCATGCTTCGGTGTGGTGATAGGAAAAGGTTGGTGCTAAGAGCTTTGCCTTAGTTTTAAGTTTTTGGTTTATTTTTTTTTTTCTTAGTAAGTCTGTAATAAAAGAAAGACAAAAAAATTAAATAGTAAGTGGTTTCTCTTTTGGAAACCTCTTTGGGTTATTATGGGTAATACTATGAGACAAGAAATCCCAAAGATAAACCTAGGAAAGTAATTAATATCTATTCCGCCATTTTTTTTTGTTCTCGTTGCATTTCCTTTCTGTTAACCTATAAACTTATTTTTATAAAGATAATTCTAAACAAGTGCCCAAGCCACACTATAACAATGCTTTTTTTGTCTTTTGAGGTAGAGTCTCTCTATTATGTAGCTCTGGCTGTCCTGGAAGTCACTATGTAGGGCAGTCTGGCCTGTAACCCACAGAGATCTACTTGCCCCTGCATCCCTAGTGCTGGAATTAATGACATGCAGCACTACACACAGCCAACAGTTCTGATTTATAGAACTATACAGATATTCAGAGAGTTATCCTTTTTATGTGCAATGTGTGTACAGCGTGTATGTGAGGGTGCCAGTGTGCCTGTGAACATTCATACAAAGGCAGAGGAGGATGGTGGGTGTCATCCTCTATCGCTTTCTGTCTTAGTGCCTGATCCGGGTCTTTCATTGAGTTGGAAGGTTGCCATTTTGGCTAGGCTAGGCTGGCCAGTGACCTCCTAGGTCTGCCTGTCTTCACCCAGTAATGCTAGGACATATAGCCATGTCCTATAAGTGACATATAAGTACATGTAGCCATATGTAACGTGTGTGGGGGATTCATAGTTGGCTCCTAATACTTGTATATCAAGTGCTCCGACCTTCTGAGCCATCCCCTCAGCCCTGATTTACATAATTTTAATATTTTATATATGTTTCCCCAGCTTCCAGCTGCTAGCCATCAAGGTACTGGGGTTGTATCAGGTTTAGCTGTAAACTCAGGTCTGAAGCAACAGTCTTTCAGTGCCCCACAGACTCTTGTAGAGGAGAAGCTATATAGAGCACTTTACTTCCTAAAACATGGCTGAGGGTCAGAAAGCTGTGTGACAAGGGGAGCCAGTCGGGAGCCAGAGTGAGGTCAAGTCATGTCCAAACCCTGAAAAATCTTGTCCTGAGACAGGCCTTCTGGACTAGGACTGTTTTCCTCCTTGCTCTGGGTCTGCATGTCCCAGCACAGGCAAGCCTTATGATCCCATCTCTGCCATCCTAACGTAGTCTTGTAGCCTGGTGACCAGACTATAGGTTACATTTCCTTTTTTTCTAGAAGGACATGCACAGCAAGCACCTGGAATTCCACTCCATGTAAACAGGCAAGGCTAGTGGATCATACAGCAACTTGGTTGACAACAGTGCTGGAGAAACAGCCTTCTCTGGAAATGGTTTTCAGTGAAACAGCTCTTTTATATTAGGGGTAACAAGAGCTATATAAACCTTGAGGAGTGGGTAGGGGGTTTCAGGGTGAGTGTATATCCTTTGGTGTTCTCAAACCAATCCAGAATTATCAAATACTTGGAAAGCATTATTAATTATTTATAATTAATGTTAATTATTAGCTTTTCCATAAAATTTTCAGTAAGACCTTAAGTCATTGACAATAGTGATATACACACACTGTGATGTACAGTATACAACACAGGTTCTATAAAAAAGGCTCAGTAAAAAGTTCACCTAAGGTCCTAGCATTTAGGAGATGGAGTCAGGAAGATTAGGAGTTCAAGGTCATGTGAATAATTATTATTCGTAAGATGCATGGAATGTGTCTCCTTAGTCAGCTATATCAGCTTTGCTACCGCATTGTAAACCTTAGCCTCTGACCAGTGGGTAGGCGTTGGATGGGATGTAACCTCTGCCTCTGGAGGTGTTGAAGCTGCAAGCTTCCCAGTTGAAGCTGCAAGCATCTCACAGCCTTGTAGTTATCTGGGCCAGAATAACAATTCTAACGATGTGGGTGCCATTAGAAGATTCCTCATTCCATGTAACTGGTCTTTCTATAATAGCATTTCACTACTTTTAAATTAAATTTTGGCCTTTGTTGCTATATAGAGGAGGATGATCTCGATCTTCCTGACCCCATCTCCTAAGTGCTAGGCTGTCTCTCATGTCACCATTTTTCCTGGACCTTTCGTACAGCACCTGTGTTGAGGGCATGTTGTACATCACTGTGTGTGTACATCCCTTGTGTCAGTGAATTAGGGTCTTACTGAAAATTTTGTGAAAAAGCTAAAATCTTATTAGCAAGCAACCATTCTAGACAAAGCTAAACGTTGTCAACCGTATACTTTTAGAAGACAGGGATCAAAGGCCTTGAGCTCCATGCTGGTCTAGGACAGTGGTAGAGCCTTAAGTTTCTCAAAGGGCTAGGACACCAGCTATAGCTCTGGCTTCACTGGGGCCAGGACCACATGTGGAGTGGCAGTTGAGGCTAAGTCTGTTGTAGCTGCAGGTTAACCTGGGCCTGCAGTTCTTTGCTGGCGCCAAGGGCCAACAGATGCAGCAGCTGAGTCATAGCCAGGATTTCTTCTGAACTCTGCTCCTGTGGTCTCCCTCAGGCCTGATGAAAGCTGAAGAAGGTGGGTCCTGTCTTAGGGTTTTACTGCTATGAACAGACACCATGACCAATGCAAGTCTTATAAAGGACAACATATGTTTGGGGCTGGCTTACAGGTTCAAAGGTTCAGTCCATTATCATCAAGGTGGGAGCATGGCAGCATCTAGGCAGGCATAGTGCAGGCAGGGCTGAGGGTTCTACATCTTCATCTGAAGGCAACTAGTGGAAGACTGGCTTCCAGGTAGCTAGGACTAGGGTGTAAAAGCCCACGTCCACAGTGTCACATTTACTCCACACAAGTCCACACCTCCAAATAGTGCCACTCCCGGGGCCAAGCATATTCAAACCATGACAGTTCCAGAGCTGGGAAGATAGCTGAGAGTCTGGGTGGACGAAACTAAAGCTGACTTGCCAGGATATACAGGGATCTGCATCGGCAGATTTTTCACAGGGACACTGCCTGTGTGACACACACGTCTCCCTGACTGAGTCAGTGCAGGTGACTGACTCTGTCTCCTCACCTCACCTGATGGCCAAGCTAGGGAGGCAGTTCTAGATACTGGAGAGACTGTATTTAGCACGAAGCAGCCCTAGACCTGGTGTTCGTTCCTTTAGTCCTAACTGCTAGCATCAGGAGAAATCATAGGTTAGGGACTTAGACTTTTACAAACGTTTTTTGAGTGGGCGCTGCTACTTGACTATACAGGTTGTGTGCTTCTGCCACTGCCAACTTTTTGTGTTGGAGGGTAGTAGGGATCCTGGAAAGACTGAGAGCCATGGAAGGCATGGTAAGCCTAAGGAATGTGAATAATCTTGTGGTGTACTGTGGATTCTGGGGGCATTTGGAGACCTAGATGTATGGAAATGGGCAGAGAGTACAGAGGGCTATTTGGAAACCCCGAGAGTGCCTCTGGCATTGGAGAGTTCAGGAAATTACTAGACCCTTGCATCTCACTCCAGTTCTGTTCTCTGTAAATAGGAAACTTTATCCTTAGGATTTTAAAAACAATGTTTGGATCCAGAAACATAACCAATACAAGATAACCAAAACACCAAAGCCATTAGAACAACTTTAGAGTTTGGCCATATGGAAACACTAAGATGATCTAAGGGGGTGACAGTAGTGAATTATACATATTCAGGTCAGGAAAAGAGAGGGAGAAAGAGAATGCCTTGAGGTTGAGGTAAATGACAAAGTCACTGTACAGCATGTAAAATAGAGCTCTCTAACTGATAAGACTCTGGGAAGACCCCAGACATCCCAATGACATGGATGGACCACTCATGTAGTCCTCACGTGCTGAGTCCTGGCCTCAAATCTCCAACCTATACAACCAGATAGTGATCATGATTGCAGTGATCCTGACATGTTCAGAAGACACTTGATTTGCTCTGGTCCTTTCTGACCTCTGGCTCTTAAAATTCTTTCTTCCTCTCTTCTGTGATGGTGTCTGGGCTTCTGGAAGAAGACTTGATATAGATGCCCAGTTAGTGGTTGAGCACTCCACTGCATTCATCCGCTGTACTTTGACTAATTGTGAGTTTCTATGTTAACCAACATCCACTGTGTTAGGTCTCAAACCCAGGACAAATGGCTAACTTAGGTGCCTATCTGACAGTGACTGCCAGGCTCTCCCAGCATCCCTCAGTCCCTATTTGTTACAAGGTTCTAGCATACACTATGCCCTACCCTGAACTCTCTAACCCTGGGGCTGGGCAGCTCTTTCCCCAGTCATTCTTCCCTATATAATCCAGCCATTTTGGTCACATGGTCCTCTCTTGGTCCTGTTCTCTCTTGGCCAGTCTCTTGGCCTAGGCTGCCCCTTGGTTGGTTGCTGCTTTCTTGCTCTTTCTTCTTCTCTCCTCACATATCCCAGTGTGGTCTGGCCATGTTCACTCAGGACTCTTCCAGATGTCTCTGTCTCTACCTCTAGCTGTGCTCTCCCTTTTATCTACAATGAACTTTCTCCTCCACCATACCTAGGAGCAGGCATGTCCTACATTGTCTTCCTTCCTTCCTTCCTTCCTTCCTTCCTTCCTTCCTTTCCTTCCTTCCTTCCTTCTCTTCTCTCTCTCTCTCTCTCTCTCTCTCTCTCTCTCTCTCTCTCTCTCTCTTTCTTTCTTTCTTTCTTTCTTATTCATCTGCACAACAGAACTCCTTATCTATGGGTAGAGAGACACAATTAAGAAGACAGTTTGGTACTATGACCTTTTAAAAGAATATTAATAATTGGCTCTCCCCTGGGGCTTATGAACTTCCCAAACATGGGTTCTTGGCCAGACTTGTAATACCATACATATGTTTCCTCCTGTAGGCTTTAAATTCAGCACAAAAGTTCTTTTTGTCACCATAACAAGTTGCCAATTTTACACTCATGGGCATAGCTTGTCACCAGTCATTATTGCATTTCACGGTGTTCACAGCTAGGTAAATCTATTGATGACAACCCCTTACCTTCCAACAGCTTACACAGAGCCTGGTAATATGAAAGCCAGCTGGCATGGAAGAAGCTTCCTGGTCAACATCCAGTTGACTTTTCCATGTCCTGTGACCAATGTGTTCAGCAATAGGGTCCTACTATCAAGTTCTGATGGGCAATAGTGACAATAGTTTTATTGTTTTGAGGGTCTCTGGATACCTCTGAGGAAGGTATCCCACACCTGGCATTGAGAGTTTTATTTGGCAACCTATGGTTCTTGAATGAACATTAAGATCTTTCTTTTCCCTTCCCACCTATGATCCTGTTCTAGTTTCCTGAATTCTACAAGTATAACAACAAATCTAAAGGTTCCATGGTAAGATCCACATTTGAGTGAGGACATGTGATATTTGTCTTTTTGGAATCTGTGTTATCTTGCTTAGAATCATTTCTCCTCCTCCATCCTTTTACTTCAAAATTTTATCTTCTCTTTATAGCCAAATAAAAAGTCATTGACTATAAGTGGATTTTAATATATAAATCAATTTTGTATATAAATGTATATAAATGCACTTTATCATTCTTTTCCACTGATCAGGAGATAAATGTCTATCTAGGCTGTTTCCACATCTAGCTATTGTGAATAAAGCAGCTACAAACACGGATGAGCATGTGTCTCTGTAGTAGGAAATAGTCTTTTGAAGTATGTCCAGTAGTGTATTTGAATCATAGGGTGGATCTATTTCTAGTTTTCTGAGGAATGACCGCACTCATTTCCATCCTGTCTGTCTGCACCAATTTGCATGTCCTGCCAAAGTGCATGACATTCCCCATATCCTTGTTAGTATTTTTGTAATTTCAGTCATTCTGACTGGGGTAAGATAAAATCTCAGAGTAGTTTTAATTTGCATGTCCATGATGGTTAAGGGTGAGAACATTTAAAAAAAAATATTCTTGAGTCACATATATGTATACATGTATACACACACACACACACACACACACACACATATACATTTTGAAAGCTCTATGTTCAGTTCCATAGAGTTTAATTGGTTTTTTTGTTTTCATGATGCTTAGCTTTTGACACTGGCCATCTACCAGATGCATAGTTGACAGAGCTTACCCCCCACACATGTAGGCTGCCTTAACAGTTTCCTTTGGGGTCCTGAGTTCAATTCCCAGCAACCACATGATGGCTCACAACCATCTGTAATGGGAGATATCCGGTCCCCTGTTTTGGTGTGTCTGAAGAGATTGACAGTATACTCACATACATAAAATAGATAAATCTTAAAAAAAAAAAAAAAAAAAAAACCGAGTTTCCTTTGTAGTATAGCAGCTTTTTAATGTCATGAAATTCAACTTGTCAATTGTTGGTCTTATATTTGGGTCAATTGGAGTTCTATTCAGAAAGTCCTTACCTGAGTCCTGTATTGTCACCTGTACCCTCTACCTGTCCTTCTAGATGTATCCAGTCTGACTTTGAGATCTTTAATCCATATGGAATTGATCTGTATATGGCTAAGAAAGAAGGATCAAATTTCATTATTTTTTAACATGTAGATAGTTTTCTTAACACCTTTTGTTAAATATGGCATCTTTTCTCTTATGTATTAGTATCTTTAGATACAAAAAAAAAATCAGGTAGCTATAGATTCGTAGACTTGTATCTGGGCCTTCATTTCTAGTCCATTGATCAACATGGCTGGATTTGTGCCACTGTCATGCTGGTTTTACTACTATGCCTCTGTAGTATCATTTGAAAACAGGTATGATGATACTTCCAGCAGGCCTTTTATGTGATCATATGAACTTTATCATTGTTTTTAAACTTTCTGTGAAGAATTGTGCTATGGTTGGATGAGGATTGCAGTGAATGTGTAGATTGCTTTTGGTAGAATGACCATTTTCATATTAATCCTTCCATTCCATGGATATGGGAGGTCTCACCATCTTGTGATATATTTCTTTGGTGTTTTAAATTTTACATTTTAGAGGTCTTTTACTTCAAGGTAGGGCTTATTCCAAGGTATTTATTCATTTAAGGCTTCTGTGAATGGCATTGCTTTCCTGCTTTCTTTCTCAATCTTTTTGTCTTTGTTTATAGGTTGGCTACGACTACACCCAAGCATCTTTATTCTTTTTATTTTTATGTGTATGAGTGTTTTGTATCCATGGGACTGGAGTTACAGAGAGTTGTTAGCCACCATGTGAGTGCTAGGAACCAAACCCGGGTCCTTTAGAAAAGCAATAAATACTCTTAAGCACTGAGCCATCTCTCCAAGACCTCCTCTGTATATACCCAGAATCCTTCCTTCATAGTTTTAATAAAAACGGAGAAGGTACTGGGTCATGACTAGAAGACAGAGGCAGTGGGATAGAATTTTCTCCTCTCAATGATCTGAAAGTTTCAGTAATATTTGTACGCAGGAAGGAATAAACCATGGAGTAAAAGTTGTATAACACCAACAGGAAAGTATGGCTAGTGGGGTGAGATCCCAGAGAACCACGAGGAAATGAGATCGGAAGCACTTTCAGAGATCATTGTCTTATACTAAAGACAGAGACTTGAGGCTATGAGAAAGGTGGTAGACTACTCAAGAGCAGTTGTGGAGACCCTCATGGAGACCAGTTCTGGTGGCCCCATTTTCTAAACAAAGTAGGAGATAGGGTATATATCATTAGTTAAGGGGGTGGGGGATGGTAGGTGCCTGGCATGGTTGTGTAGCATGTTAGACTAGGGACCATGATCCTAAAGTGACAAAGGTTCTTTTTGGCTAGGCTCCTATAGTAGAAACAGATAATGATGCTGTTGTGGGATGTACACATTCGTGTTATCAATCACAGGACTCTAGACTTGCAGGAGAACAATGAAACCAGAAGGAAGTTGGGTGATATGTGAAAGTAGAGGAGGGTCTAGGCCAGGAGACTCAGAGAAATCTAAGAACAGTATGGTTAGGGTTTGATGTGAAGAAGGACGGATAGGAGGTCCCAGAAGGAAGCCAGCAAACTCAAGGCTTTAGATGAGTAGTCAGTTCTGAGAAGTTACAGCAAGATCCAGGAAGTGGGCAGCTGAGTTAGATAATCAGATAGGGAAGAGAGTGTCTTTGCATGTGTGCTGTTCACAGTCATAGCATTTCTACATTAGTGTGATTGGTCCAACTTGAGGCAAGAAGTGAACCATGGTCTAGGATGAGCTCTTCTATTCCTTTAGTCTTAAACATTGGAAGGCAATTGGCCTGGAATCAGCAGAGGGCATCCAGCAAAATGCCATCCTTCACCGTTGTCCTATTGTAAGTTGGGAGTGGAAGAGGATCCACTTCAAGAGAACTGTGTGGAGAGAAGACAGATGCAACTTAACAAAGGCAAGGAAGAGGAAAGGGCGGCCTGGAATAGGCTGGAGATTGTAGTGGAGTTTGTTAATACTGAAGTATTTCAGAGTGTAGTAGAAAAATTCCACATGAAATCATAGCCTTTATGAGGCTGAGGGAGAATGACTGCTGGGAGATCAAGGCCAGCGTTAGCTACATAGTAAGTTCTTGGCCAATCCAGGCTTCACAGTGCAACCAGCCAACCAAAACCCACAACCACCCCCTACCCACCCCACCGCCCACTCCACAAAATTATAGAATTCTGGGTAAGATGGAGAAATAGAGGGTATCTGTCTTTGTCAGATCCAAAGGAAACTCCAATGTAGGGTTGTGGGTCCCATGTCTGCTCTGCCACAGGGCACAACCACTTGGGAAGGCGAGATGCAGGGAGTTTGACTGTGTTGATCCCACACTGAGCTGGGCAGGTGGGCTGTAGGGAAGCCTGAGGCACTGCTTAGGGTAGGAAAGCACAGTCTGAGACGTGGGAAAGCTGGAGCTGGTTGTGGAGGGGGGCATCCTGGGGTCTGTGATGAGGCTGGGGCAGTGGGTCCTCAGACCCTTAGACATCCAGGTGCCACTGAGAGTCTAGGAAAGCAGAGAATGGAGTGGGAGCCCAAGGGCTGGGTCTAGCCCAGGGCTGGGGGTTTGTGGGGAAGGGAGGGGAGCTCCAGCTGGTCCCATGGGAATTGTCCTTGGCTTAACAGGCAGCAGCGGGCTTGGTGGCAGTTGTGGCTAGGAGTGCAGAGAGTCTTTTTACAGGAGATTAGACAGCGGCTCTGTAGGCAAAAACCTTCTCTCTGGCTCCCCACAATGGATTCCGATGAAAAGTGACAGTATGATTCCAAACCATTTATTGTCATGGTGGAAAGTGAATGCATCAAACCATACCCCACATCTCAGGGTGGGCCTGAGATTAAATACCTTTGCAAGGAGGAATGTCTGGGAAGGGAATCTTATTGGCAACGCCCTCCAGGCCTCTAGGTACCTCATTAGCTTGGAGATCTCTGTCTTGAGCCTACATGATCACAGGTCACATCTTTTTTCCTATTGTCTTGGTCTGAGATGCTAGGGATGCCTCATCTATGTGTGGAAGAGCTTGGGGCATTGCCCTTATATGACTGATATGATGGCCACTAACCAATAGGGAGCTGCAGCTATGTGACAGGGGCCTGGTGCCCAGGAGCAGGCAAAGCTCCTACTGTCCCTTCAGGGTCTCCAGGGCTTCAAAGCCTTTAGCTTAACTGAAGGCCAGGCTACCTCTCACAGTCCACTGCCCCATGCTCCAATTCCCCAAACTCCAAAAGGCAGACTGAATATCCAGAAATGAGTTCAATCTGAACTATCAGAAGATTTCTTGTCGTTAGATAAAAGTCAACATTCCTCAGAAACTTGTGGAGCCCATTTCCCATCTACTAAAAGGATTCATTTTCCATTCCTCCAGTAGGAGGGACATATATGGCTTACCTGTTGTACCCATCATCACATCAAGGCTCATGCTGGCCTCCAGGCTTCCTCAGTATCACAAGTACCCATGATACATTTCAAAGTCCATGCTACCATCCTAACCCCTCTCACATCCTCCCTTACCCTAAACTTCCTCCAACTCCTGGGCTTCCCTCCCCATAGCTACTCATTTTCCTTATAATCTTGCTATAATCTGTCTGTCTGTCTGTCTATCTCTGTCTCTGTGTGTCTTCCTCTATGTCTATCTCCCAACCCCATGCTTCTCTCACGACGTTTTCTCTATTCTCCATGACCTGCTATTCTTCCCTCAGATAGCACTGGCAAGGTCCAGTCGGCTGGCTGTGTTCCACCTACCTGTCTCTCTTCTCTGGACTCCCCATATGCCTGTTGGCTGTTCTCCCTGACTCTCGTATCTGAAATAAAAACCTGCCCTTTAACCATATCTTGGAGTGGTCATGTCATAATATGACAATATTATATACCCTTGTAAAGAAGAAAACAACAACAACAACAATAATAAAAGACTCAGTGAGATAAAGAGCTTTAGACATTTGCCTGGTACTGATTGACTACTTAGAAAACACAGAGAAAAAAAATCATAGATGTATGGAAAAGAAGCCAAGCTGAACACAGTTCTAGTCATGCTGTTCCCCACCGTCTGTGAGGAGAGTCATAAGCATTCTTCGGAAAGGTAGTCAGGCAGCCCTAGCAAAAATAGACAATAGATCTTAATCTCAGGACTTGCAACCCAACCTCTGGCTTCCATGTATACATGCATGCTCTCTCACACACACTCCCAACGTAATACCCACACTATGTCAACACAGATACATACATGCATGTCTACCACATACACATATATACCAAAATAATCCCCATAAAGCACTGAGAAAAATGGAAGACAATAATATTTTTGATGTAGCTATTGATTTCAATCAGTGAGTGTGTGTGTGTATGGGGGTGTGAATGTGTGTGTGTAGTCACAGCAATCATGCAAATTACACTTTGTACCCTGATGTCCCAATTTTATTCCTTCTCATTAATTTCATTAGTTTTGGTTACTTGGGGTCTTATGATCCCATATAAAGTTTCAGATTGTTTTCTTTTCTATGGAGAATGTCACTGGATTTTGATATGGATGTCAGTGAATTAATAGACTGCCTTCAGTAGTATGGACCTATCTGTGATGTTAATTCTTTCAATGCAAGACCACACAAAAAGACTTTCATTTATATATGCCATTTTCAATTTATTTCATCAATGTCTGATGGCTTTCAGTATAGATCTTTTACTTGCTCTTGTTGAATTAAGTCTTATAATTTGTTTTTTTCTCCATTTATCTATTCATTCATTCATTCATCTACTTCACTTCATATCCCAATTGCAGTCTCCTCTCTCCTCTCCTCCCAATCCCACCATCACACCCCTTCTGTCCATTATCCCTCCCCCTTCTCCTCAGAGAAGTGGAAACCCCACCTCCATGGGTACCAACTTGCCCTGGCACATCAAATCACAGCAGGATAAGTGCCTCCTCTTCCATGAGGGTAGAAAAGGCAGCCTAGCTAGGGGAAAGATATCCAAAGGCGGTAACTAGTCAGAAACAGCCCCCACTCCAATTGTTAGGGGATCCACATGAAGATCATGCTATATGTTGGCTACAAATGTGTAGGGGACCTGGGTGCTCTTTGGTTGGAGGTACAGTCTCTGTGAGCCCCAAGGGCCCAAGTTAGTTGATTCTGTAGGTCTTCTTGTGGTGTGCTTGACCCCTCTGGCTCCTTCAATCCTTTCCTCCACTCTTCTACAAGACTCCCCAGGCTCCACCTAATGTTTGGCTGTGAATTTCTGCATCTGTTTCCATCAGCTGCTAAATGAAGCTTCTTAGAAGACAGTTATGCTAGGCTCTCTCCTGTCTGCAAGCATAGTGTCAGGGACTGGCTTTCTCCATGGGAAGTGTCTCAAGTTGGGCCAGTTATTGGTTAACCATTCCCTCAATCTCTGCTCCATCTTTATCCCTGCACATCTTGTAGGCAGGACATATTTTGGGTCAAAGGTTTTGTGGATGGGTTGCTGTCCCCTCCCTCCACTGGAAGTCCTGCCTGGCTACAGGAAGTAGTCACTTCAGTCTGCATATCTCCAGTTGCCAGGAGTCTCAGCTATGTTCTTCCCTATAGACTCCTGGAGCCTCCCCATCTCAGATCACTGGCTCTTCCCAGAGTTGCCCTCCACACCTATTTCAATTCCCTATCCCAGCCTTCTCTCCCAAAACCTCATCCCACACCCTGTTCCCCTCCCCTTCTTCCATCCAGTTCTCTCCCTCCATCCACCTCTGATATCTATTTTATTTCCCTTCTGAGTGAGATTCAAGGACCCTCCCTTGGACCCTTCTTGTTATGTAGCTTCTTTGGATCTGTGGATTGTAGCATGGGTATGCATCCTATCCTGTACTTTATAGCCAATATCCACTTATAAGTGAGTACATAACATGGATGTATTTTTTGGGTCTGGATTACTTCACTCAGAATGATATTTTCTAGTTCCATTCATTTGCCTACAAATTTTATAATGTCTTTGTTTTTAATAGCTGAGCAGTATTGCATTGTGCAAGTATACCACATTTTCTTTATTAATTCTTCCCACCACATTGATTTTCAAAGTGGTTGTGCAAATTTGCACCACCAGCAATGGAGGAGTGTTCCTTTGCTCCACCTCACCAGCATGTGCTATGCGCTACCCTTTGAATTTTTTATCTTAGCCATTGTGATGTTTGTAAGATGGAACCTCAGAGTTGTTTTGATTTGCATTTCCCTGATGGCTAAGGAAGTTAAGCATTTACATGCTTCTTGGCCATTCAAGAGTCATCTGAGAATTCTCTGTTTAGCTCTTGTACCCCATTTTAAAAATTGGGTTATTTGGTTCGGTGTGTTACTTCTTGATTTTTTTTTTTAAATGTATATGTTTTGGATATCAGCCTTATGTTGGATGTAGGGTTAATGAAAATCTTTTCCCATTCTGCAGGCTGCTATTTTGTTCTATTGACAGTGTCCTTTGCTTTACATAAGCTTTTCAGTTTCATGAGGTCCCATTTATTAATTGTTGTTCTTAGAGCCTGAGTTGGTGTTCTGTTTAGAAACTTGTCTCCTGTACGAATGTGTTCAAGTATTTCCCACTTTCTCTTCTATTAGATTAAGTGTATCTGATTTTATAGTGAGTGTTTTGATCCACTTGGACTTGAGTTTTGTGCCGGGTGATAAATATGAATATATTTGCATTATTTTACATGTAGACACCCAGTTAGACTGTCAAGTGTCTGTAGGTATGTAGGTTTATTTCTGGGCCTTTGGTTCTACTCCATTGATCAATCTGTATGTTTTTATGTCAGTATCATGCAGTTTTTATTACTATTACTTTGTAGTACAACTTGAAATCAGGGATTGTGATACATCCAGAAGTTCTTTTATTGTACAGGATTGTTTTAGCTATTCTGGGTTTTTTGTTTTTCCATGTCTTAGGATTTCCATTGCTGTCAAGAGACACCACAACCAAGGCAACTCTTATAAAAGACATTTAATTGAGGCTGGCTTACTGGTTCTGAGGTTCAGGGCATTATCATCATGGTAGGAAGCATGGCAGTGCCAGGCAGGTATGGCGCTGGAGGAGCTGAGAGTTCTACATCTTGTTCCAAAGGCAAACAGGAGAAGGCTGGCATCTTCAGGCTGCTGGGGGAAACTTTCAAAGCCCATCCTACAGTGACACACTTCCTCCAGCAAGTCCATACACACTTCAACAAGGTCATATCTCCTAATAGTGCCACTCCATGGGTCAACCACTACATTATATAACACTCCAACAAGGCCACATCTCCTAATAGTGCCACTCAATGGGTCAACCACTACATTATATGACACTCCAACAAGGCCACATCTCCTAATAGTGCCACTCCGTGGGTCAACCATATTGAGCCACTACATTATATGAAGTTGAGAATTGCTTTTTAAAAGGTCTGTAAGGAATTGTTTTGAAATTGTGATGGGGATTGCATTGAATCTGTAGATTGCTTTTGGTAAGATGGTTACTTTTACTATGCTAATCCTACTGATTGATGAGTATGGGAGATCTTTCCATCTTCTGATATCTTCTTCAAGTTTTCTCTTCAGAGACTTAAGTCCTGTCATATTGGTCTTTCACTTGCTTGGTTAGAGTGACACCAAGATATTTTATATTATTTGTGCCTATTATGAAGGATATTGTTTGCCTGATTCCTTTCTCAGCCCATTTATCATTTATATATAGGAGGGTTACTGATTTTTTGAATTAATTTTGTATCCAGCCATTTTGCTGAAGGTGTAGGATATATCTGTGATGTTAATTCTTTCAATACAAGAACACATAAAAACATTTCATTTATGTATGTCAGCTTCAACTTATTTCATCAAAAGTCTAATAGTTTTCAATATATATCTTGGTTGAATTTAATCTCATTTTTTGGTAAAATATACATCCCACATTGTTGTCAAAGTATTTTGCAATTATATGAATGTTTTCTGAGTTTTGTCATATATTTAAATTTTAAATTAAATTTAAAGTTTAAATTACTTTTTACATGCTAGTAGTATGTACAATTTTCCTCACCCAGGGACCAGTGATTATGAAAACGAATGAAGTATCTTTAACTGAAAAGCTAACAAAGCGTCCTCTTTCCTTCAAACCACAAGCTGGGTGGTAACCGGGTTCCTAAGCAATACATTAACAACAGAGACAAGAGGTGCTGCTGAGAGTTTCACCATCCTCCCCAGAGACCTTGCTATTCTAGACCATCGGATAGCAGTGGCCATCATTAAGTTAAAATATCAGACAGATCTTGTTCTCATCACCCCTGTCTAGCCCTTATTTTAAGAGTTTCATGCATACAATTCATTTAACTTAAAAGGAAGCTTCAGACTGTCCTCGCAGTCACTGACACCTCCTCCCTCTCTAGTTCCCTCTTTTTTCCTGCATTTTTCTTTCTTCTTCCTATCTTCTTCCCCTTTCTCCAGATGTTGCTTTGGCAGCTGAATGGGTTACTCCAGGAATACCTTGGAACTTCTCTCCATGCAAGCGTGACTTGAAGTTCTTCCTTTTTCTTTCCTTTTCTTCACAATGATCACAATTTTGAAACTCAGTCATCTTGAATGGTTCATAGGCTCAGCATAATTTACACTCAATCATTGAATAAATAATTGAGCAAATGAAAAATGAATACACTATTGTTTATGTTTATTATTATTAGTATTATTATCATTATCATTTGGTTTAAACAAAACATGTAGAGGGCTACAGATGGTTAGGATAAATGGCTTCTGATGTTCTACAACATAGGATAATGAATCAAATAACTCAGAATAGCCTGTAGAGAGGATTTTTGAGTGTCCTTAACAGAGAAATGACAAATGTCGGAAGTTGTAGACATGTCAAACAGGATGATATGACTATCACTCTGTACTGGTGCGCTGACACAACACATTGTAACTCCTAACACACGCAATTACTTCATAGCAGTTAAAAATAAAAAGACCGTGAAATGCTAAGGAGCATGAGCAGCAGGGGGCAGTAAAGTGTGCTTTTTTCCCCCCTCCTCTCCTTAATTGGCTTTCAACATAGAACTACCACTCCACTTCCCATGTGAAAGAGAAAGAAAGATGCAAATAGTGTGAAAAGTGCTTATCCTAAAGGCTTGTTCTAAAGTGGTAAATGTATTGTGTAGTAATGTACTTCAGTTAATTGTAGAATAATACTCCAGCCCCTTGCTTCTTTCCTGAGCATGACAAAGATTCATTTGCATCATATACCAATGGCCAGCAGGTGGCAGCACACCTCACAAAATCAGGAACATAGAAACAGATTTTTGAGGGAGAAATAAAACATGTTTGGGGAGTGGAACTGTGTTTAAAAACTAGAGAAATAAAATAATCATTAAGCAAAAGATTAAACTGTTTATGTTGGACCTGCCAAACAAAGTGATGTAGAATTTTAACCACAAGTACATGATTCATTTTGAAGCAAGTGATAGCTAAGATGTTGAAAGTCAAGTTGAATCCTTACAAAAAAGTGGGCTGTGATTGATGGACGTCATTAATGTTTTGCCATGAGCTTTTAGAACACTCCTTTATCAGTTTGTGACCAATTGATTCATCAGTGTTAGCCAGAGAAAGACAGTGCACACAGACCCAATGTTCTTGGATGTGGTGATTAATATATGGACTGACTTCCCCTTTGCCCCGACCCAAATTATTCAAGTCTCAACAGAGGACCTCATGTACTCTCAGGTCTTCACCTTTTCTAAACATTGAAGCACTTTTGTGGGATATTTGTAATCAGATAAAGCCAGGAGAAATCTCTGAAGTACAAGCCCTTGTGTGCAAAGGAAAATGCAGATACACTGGTTTTGAGAGTGACCGCTGTTGACCCGAAACTTCAAACATTCCTGTGAAACTTCTATCGGTGCAGAAGCAGACACGAGACCTGCTCTGAGCTTCTCTTTAGATCCACCACTTCTTTGGTCATGTCGATAAGCAAACCCCGCCTGAATGGGAATAAAAGGCATCCTGTTGCGTTTTTATATGTGACAAAAACCCAAAAACTCCCAGCCTTTGCTGCTTGATTTCTCATGGGAAGCCCAACTTGGATTTCACTGCAATGACAAAGAGCACTAGAAAAAACAAGAAGGCATATTTGGTTAAACTGCTGTTTGCACCAAAAGGAACTGCCTAGCGGGGTTATCAGAGGGTCAGGCCTCTCATGCCTGTTTTCTCCAAGTTTGAATCAGGTGCTGCAGATCAGGAAGGCTAGCTGGAGTTAGCCTTCAACTCCACTATTTTTAAAAATCACTCTGGGAAAGACTCTTGCTTAGGCTGACATTTGATTACCAACTGAAAGACGCATAGGAAAGGGTTGCAATGTTGAAGAATGACCGGGTACTAGGGAATGAGTTTAGATTGAGTTGACTGACTGTTGTATGTGGACATCTGATCCAGAAGCATGGCCTCGGACTACTGCCTCTGGTGCCTTCTGCTTGCTGTGGGATGCCATCACATTTGTTTCTTCATCTGTGAGAATAGGATGAGTCCTCAGAGCTAGTGTGTGACCCTTGGAACCGGATAAGTGCATGCCATGATGGTGGTGGTGGTGGGGACATTGGTGCTGTCACAGGAGCTACATGAAGAGTTGTGTATATGGCCGGAGGTGGTGACACATGCCTTTGATCTCGGAGGCAGGGGGATCGCTGAGTTCAAGGAAGCCTAGTGAGTTCCAGAACAGGCAGAGCTGCACAGAAAAAAAGGGGGTGAAGAGGAGGAGAAGGAAGAAGAGAAGGAAGAGGAAGGAGAGAAGGGGGAGGAAGAAGAGGAGGAAGAGGAGAAAGACAAGGAGGAGGGTG
The DNA here is from genome assembly GCA_021653895.1 of Mastomys natalensis. NCBI lineage: Eukaryota > Metazoa > Chordata > Mammalia > Rodentia > Muridae > Mastomys > Mastomys natalensis. The sequence continues at coordinate 87,659 of JAJTUV010002031.1, forward strand.
AGGAGGAGGAAGAGGAGACTTGAGAATATGGAGAATGGCAAAACATTTTTCCTACTTTGGGGAACTTTAGTGGCTTTTAGCAAGCTTCAGTTAAGTAAAAGCAAAATATTATACTTGAACTTGAGAGCTCTAGAGATTGCAGAGACGAAGCACAAGGGATGTTAAGTTTAGCCCAGCCAGGGTGAAAGAGACTTTCTACATGTTCACAGACAAGAAAGGGGCAAAGGGAGGCTTTCCGACATGGCTGAAGCCAGGCTGATGGATGTATGCTGAAGAGATGCCCAGTGTGAAGCAGTGTGCTACATTTGCAGAAATGCCGTTACCTCAAAGTGATTAAAGGGCAGTGAGGAATTAAGTCCTACGAGCGGACAGAGGTCAGAGTGCAGCACTGTGGGATGGGCCTGGGCAGAGTTTTTGGAATAGACACATTTCCTTTGGCTCACTGGTGATTTTGATTTTAAAACAAAGTATTGGGCTAGGGAGATAACTCAGTGGATAAAGCCCTTGCCATGCAAGTTTGAGAACTGGAGTTCAGATTACCAGAACCCATGTAAAAACTGAGCAGATGTGGTATCTACCTGTAATGCCAGTGCTTGGAGCCAGAGGCAGCAGATCCCTGGGACAAAGCTGGCTAACTAGACTAGATGATCAGTAAGCTCTGGGTTTATTTGAGAGTCCCTGCTTCAGTATATGAGACTGAGAGTGACTGAAGAAGACATGAGATATCAATTTTAGGCTTCTGCATATCTGTATACAGGTGAATGCACATCTGCACACAAATGTGCCCATACACTTGCAAATATACATATACATGTGCATGCACCACCCCCATATATACAAAAAATGTCAACATTTGAAATTTGGTATCTTTTAAGTAGGAAAACCTGAATTTTTAGGATTCCAGGGAAGTTGGACTGTCTAGTGCTTTCATTCTGCAATTACACATATCCATGGAGGGACTTAATGTCCTTCTGGTCCTAGACTCTCCCCATCCCATTCAGCCATAGGCATTACCTTGAATCTTACGTATATTGGGATCTCTGATCTTTCTACATCCCTCTAAAGAGCTTTGCTTTAATTCCACAGGGCATGCAGGACTTGGATGTTTTTTAGCAAGTAGATTCTACAGTTTTCTGATTTATTTTTTGTCTAGAGAATAAATTGAAGGAAGATATAATAAATGTTTTTAATCTTTTAACAAATGTTTCATGATAATTAGTGACTGTTTATATGTAAAGGCAGTTGAACGTCATTGCATTTTACTGCCAAATTTTCTTAGACAATAGATTTTAATCTTTGGAAATTATAATCTCTGATATTGTTACGAAGGAGTGATCTTCAGCCAAGTTGTTTTATTACTTTTAGATGTACTGAGCCCATTAAGAAGAGGTATCATTATAGTGTCGCAGATCTTGTAAACATCAGCAGATGGCCCCACTGGAATTGATATTAAAATTAAAATTCACATATTGACATATCTGGAAAAGGATTAAAGGGAATGCATGCATTTAATTTATATATATGCATATATGTATGCATATATTTATTAGAACTTAGTAAAATATTTCATGTAGAGTGACATTTACATCTAATTATTTGCTCTTAATAGTAAAGGTAACTTCACATTTGGGGTAATTTTTAACTTTCTAGAGGAAAGATAATATTTTAAACATATTTAAAAGATATGATGCACAGACATACCCAAGGGTTTCCTTCCTGTGTTGTGGCTAGGGCTCCTGGAAATTACCAGAGGCAGAACAGAAGCAGATGTGCTTGGATTCAATTGCAGAACAATGGAGCCCAGGATGAAGCAAGCATCTCACACACATTTCCCTTTAGGCCAGGGAGTGGGAGACAGGAAGTTAGTGATGAGAAGGGAATAAAATAATTTGTGTTTAATTGATGGCCTTTGGTCCAAACACTGGTTGGTTTCCAGGGGATTATGGCTTTCTGGAACAATACTGGTTGGCTTTCAGTGGGAGAGCTATGCTAGATATGTTAGGGTTTTCAAAAAAGGAGAACCAATAGGGCAGATGGACCCACACTAGGGTGCGTGTGCATGTACACACACACACACATATACACACACATCAGCACACATACACACATAACACATGAGAGAGACATAGACAGAGAAACACAGAATGTGTATCAGAACCAATAGAACTGTAGTATACATGCATACATATTGATATCTGTGTTATAAATATATGTACATATATCTGGTTTTGGTTGTGGGAGTTGTCTAAAATTTGAAAGCAGACCAGAATTTTATTTATTTGTGTCTAATTAACTTATGTTAGAAATTATTATTATATTATTATTAATTATGCATATGAGTGTGTGTATATTGTGTGTGTGTGTGTGTGTGTGTTGAGAGGAGAGAAGAGAGAGAGAGAGAGAGAGAGAGAGAGAGAGAGAGAGAACACATGCCATAGTACTTACGTGAAGGTGAGAGGACAATCTTTGTGGAATTGGTTCATTTCACCTTCATGTGTGTTCTGGGGATTGAATCTTAGGGTGCCATGCTTGCACAGCAAGTGCTTTTACCCACTGGGCCATCTCACCAGTTCCAGGTCAGCCTCTCAGAGGCCAGTGAAAGAGCTGATTCTGCAGTCTTAAGTCTAAAGAGTCTGGAGATAGGACTTTTCTCATTGGTGGGTACCAATCTCTTTTCTTAAGCTCTTCAGTTGTCCACATCTTGAAGATGAATCTGCATCCCTCAAAGACTGCTGAATTAAATGTTAATCCTATCAACACCAAGGTAAAATGTATCTTCACAATAACATATAGACTTTTGATGAACAACCGGGAAACATAGCTAACCAAAATGATACATGATTTTAACATCTAGGTGCAACTTGTCTATGTGTATAGGTTGGAAGGGAGAGGAAGACTCTGCTACTGAGCTACAGTCCTCCCTGAGAAACAAATTTCAATTTGATAGTAATATGTACCATTCACTAAACACACGAGAGAACCTTCTGTATGTGAAGATCTTTGCCAGTTCTTCCCTGCTTTAAAGGGTCTAATGCTGGTGTTTGTTACTTGGAGCAGGAGTGCAGACCCAGACAGACATGCTACTGGACAGTCCAGTTTGGTGTGGAGAGGAATGTCCTTGTCTTAGATGTGTGAACTTGGACACATTTTCACCATCCAGTACTCCTGTGCTTGTTCTTGAATCTATTTTACCAAAGCGACCATAGCCCTAAAGTCTTATTAGATTTAACTGGGGAAAAAAAAGGCATAATTAATAACTTCCCAGTATTTAATGGAAAGTAGTAAGATTTTATAATTTAGTCCAATTAATCAACAACTGTTTTTTGCTTTTATTTTTTTTTATTACTTTTAATTTTGGAGATCAGAATATAATTACATCATTTCCCTTTCCTCCCTCTACCCCCCGACCCCCCATATATTTGCTCTCTTGAAAATTTATGGCCTCTGTTTTCTTTAATTATTATGTCATGCATATATGTATATACACATATATCCTTAAATATATAAACACAACCTGCTCAGTCTGTATAATATTACTTGTAAGTTTTGGGGGCTAACCATTTGGTATTGGATAATCAATAGGTGTACTCTTCCTAGGGAAAGACTATTTATTCACCCTCTTATACTGCAATGTAAATTGGGGCCTGAGAAGCCCTGAAACAAGAGGCAGAGTGATATCTGAGTGCTGGTGAGCCCTCATTCCCCACCTTCATCTGAAGTCTAGATTCAAATAGAGAGACTGTAAAATTATAGAGTGGATCTCACACTTCTCTACAGTCTTCATTTATTGTTCTGAGTTTTGAATTTTAAACATTGGCCTTGGATGCCTGCATTCAGTGCTAGAAACCTAAATGGTCTAAGAAGTTATTGCAATATAGTCACCAGAGTTTTATATCAGGCAGGCTAAAATGCATGCGTTTAAATGTATACTTTGTATAAGTTCTCTGATCTGTATATAAAGGCAACAGTAAATGGACTCTGGGTATTAAATAATTATAATACATGAGGTTGGGAGGGAAAGTAGTAGGAGAGGGGTGAACAGGAGTGAATGGGAAATGTATTTGGCCAAAATACATTATATGAATATTAAATAAAATATTTGTAAAATTCCAGAAAACGCAAAGCTACACAAATTTCTCTTATCTCACTTGCTGAAAGTGGCAAGCTATAATTTGGCGGTAGGTTTCCTTGTTGATTCGATGGACTGGGCAGACATCAACTTTACTCTCACTGCATTCTCTGGCATGTATATATTCTATAGAACATCTATATTAGGGAACAAAGACTTAGTAAATGGAAAGAAAAGTTTATGGCTTGCTGATGGCTTGAGGTCGTTCTGGATTGTTTGGGGAGATGAGAAACATAAGAAGGATGAGTTCAGTTTTAGAGACATCGAGTCCTCTGCCCAATTCACTGGCGGAGGAAGGTAGTCTTCTCTTTCTGTAAACATTATTGATTTTATTATGTGGGTATGAGAACATTGCTCTCATTTATCTGTGCACTACACGTGTGTCTGGTGTCCTCAGAGGCCAGAAGAAGGTGTTGGATCCCCTAAGGATGGTTGTGAGGGGTGATGGTGGATGCTGGTAATTGAACCTGGGTCTTCTGCAAGAACAACAAGTGGTCTTAACAACTGAGCCATCTCTCTAACTTTTCATCATTTTTTAAAACTTTACCATAAATTGATGATTAAATGGCACCTGTATTTACTGTAACTAAAATTTATTGGTAATAGGTAACAACAGGAGATCTGATACTGGGGACCCTGTTACTATATGGAGCTCGGGCAGTGGACCAAACCAATTCCTACCAACATGCTCCTCACTCATCCTCATAGAAACCAACATAATGAATGAGACTGGAGAAGAGCAGGTTGTGACCATAAAATAATGATGAAGGTACCATATCATATACATATATGTATACAGATATATGATTGTATAGTATGCTGTGGTACCTTCATTATTCTCTCTCTCTCTCTCTCTGTCACACACACACACACACACACACACACACAAACACACACTCTTTTTTTTCTCTCTCTCTCACGCATACACACAGTTAGTTAGTTAGTTAGTTCAGCTGCTCATATCTGTAGGTGCAAATTACATAGGTAAGTTCATGGTCAATTAAGTCAGTAAAAGCAACTTTGGCAAATTGTGCCAACACAGTCGTGAGGAATCATATTCAAGAAGCCAACATTTTATAAATACTAGGCTAGCATACATAGGAAATAGAGACTTCAAAATGAATTACTCAGAGGAGACATGGCAAAGAACAGCAAGATAGAGGTAGGTATAGGAAGGCCTAGGCTGTGGGCAAGTTCTTGACATAGAGGTTTGTTACTGCTTTGAGCATGCAAGCCCTCCTCTGCAGATGGAGTAAATGAATTAAAATCCCTCCCTGCCCCTATAACAAAGCAAAATGAAAAGACAAAACTGGCCACCTCCTATAGCAGTTCCAGGAAAAGATAGTGAAGCCACATCGGGATCATGAAGGAGAGGAAGTAAAAGTTGAAAGAAAAGCAAACATTTGGAAGGAAAATGAGATGTGATTTCATTGAAGGATTCAGTTCCCTGACCCCCAATACTTGCTGTATGTGATGTTCATAATTCTTTGTTACCATGACTGGATTTGAATCATCTAGGATACATACCTTCAGGTGAGTCTGTGAGGGTGTTTCCAGAGAGACTCAACTGAGGAGGCAAGACCCACTTTGAATGCCAGTTCCATGGCACTCCAAAACTGGAGTCCTAGACTGAATTGAAAGCACAAGAAGAGGAAGCTGGAAGTAACCTGCTCATCTCCAGCTTCTAACACAGAGTGCTACCACCAACTTGCCTTCCAGGCCACCATGGGTTGTACCCCTAAAACCATGAGCCAGAGCAAATCTTCTAACCTGATGTTGCTTCCTGGCAGCTAGTTGGTCATAGTTGTGCTAAATGTACAGAGTATTTAAAGACTCTATAGAACATTATGGCACACAAACTCTATAGAAAAGCATTTCTTATAAATTATCTCATTTAATTGTTATGCCGCTGGGAAATATGTAGGAATATTTATTAAATGCTTTTCTGGGGACTGGCTTAGAACACTTACTGCCCTTACATTGGCCCTAGGTTGAGTCCAAAGGGCCAATCAGGTGTAACTCCAGTTCTAGAGGATCCATCAGCTACAGTATGCATCGAGTATATATAAACTCATGCAGCTACACACATGATCAAATAAGTGAATGAGTGAATGAATGAATGGATGAATGAGTCTCAGATCCTCCTCTTGCTTTCACAATTATCTGAGACTGGATATTAAATTATATGGCCCCAAGCTGCAGGCTTCTATCAATGAGTGACACAGACTTTGTCCTCAAGGATCTTACAGTCTAGTGAAGGAGATAAGACCGAAAACAGTTACTGCAATTCAAAGCAGAGGACCACAAAGGTCAGAGTAGTAGTTTACAGGCTAATTCTGACTGTGAATGAATTCCAGAGAGTTTTTAGGAAGAATGAAATGAACATTGCTTTTCATAAGATTTTCTTTGAGAATTTCCTCCCTGTTAAATATTGTTTGTAGCTTCTAGATTCTGGACAGAACCGACTAGGTGAGGATGTATTATAACCTTCTAATTGACATTCAAATTAAGCCCCAGCGCCATTCCCATAGGCTTCAAGAAGCATGCCTTCCATTCCCCTGCCCAGCAGCAGATGCTCGTAGCCATATCTCCCATGATCATGTCAAGGAAAACCAAACTCACTGACTCAAACACACTTCAAGCCTTAAAAATCGAGGTCTGGGATATTGTTCATAAATCTTTGTTGGATTAGCTGTTACAATATTATGCCAAATAATATCTTACTGAAAAATGTCCTTTGTCTTAGTGGAAATTTTCTTTATGTTCTTCTCAAGTAGAACTTTTAAAAATGTCAGTGTTAGACCTAGGCTTTCTAGAAAAGTGTTAACTACCAGGTGTCTATCTTATATATCTTGAAGCAATATATGATGTCATGTGTTTTATATGTAAGTTTGCTGTTCAGCACAGCAGTAGTGCTTTATACATATTATTTTAATCTGTCGTAAATTATATGTAATTCCCTTTCAATATAGCATTCAAGAGAGTTGATGTAATTTACTGTTTTGTACTTTGTAGGAGAAATCCCATGAGGAGCATTCACAGTGTCTTTTAAAAATAGGTCAAGAGTAAGTTTTCCTTTCTCACACATGTCTTAGCTGTCATATACTACTTGTGTTTATTGTGGATTGTGGTATGATTAAATACAGTATTTAATGATTAAATCAGGTCACCAAGGCTGCTTGTGTGTGTGTGTGTGGTGGGGGTGGGGGACATCTGTGATCGCAGTGCTGAGGCAGGTGTTCAAATCAACCTGGGTTAGATTGAGACTTTGTCTCGAGAAAATCAAGTGGCCTCTCAGCTTTCCTCATCGCCTGGGCAGTGGTTAACACAGAGACTCACAACTGGTTGAAGTGCTGAGAATAAGTGGAGGGCTTGGTCCTACCTGAGATATCTAAATCTCCTCCTCTCAACAAGGCTTTGGGAACATCATAGAAGAAGTGTAAGAGCCTGAGACTGTGGAGGAATGCTACTTTAAGCGTGTCTGGCTGGACATGACACAGTCATCACACTCATGAACTCGGTAGTTACCTTAATCGTCATCATGCATGTGGGAGGGGCTCATGAGGCCTCAGCCCTCACTGAGGGTCTATGGGAAAAATTGATGGATGCCATAGGAGGATTGTCATTTCCCTCAGCATTGTAACCTCTAATAAATTGTCCCAGTCAACAAGCCCCCACTCATGCTTATGATGCAACAAGCCTTAATTAATGTTAGTGGGTCAACAAACTCACAGACGTCAAAGTAGGAGTGATATTGTGAGATAAAGAAGGGACCGAGTGCGAGAGATGGATGAAAGAGGCCAAGGATTCTATGTGAAGATGCTTAAAACACAGAATATGAATGCATGAAAATTTCAACAAATAATGAAAACAACAACAAAACATAATTGGGGCCATTAGCATTTTATCTCTTCAAATACCATTGTTTCTATGTTTTAGGAACTGCAAATTTTAGGTTTCTATTGCCCTTCTCAGCCACGCACTAAGTGACATCAGTAGCTGAAGCGATTTCTGCCAAGTAGGAGAAAGCCAAACAAAGCCGGCCTGACTGGCCAGGGACACTGTCTCGGGAGCCAGCTGACTAACTTCCTGTGCTGTGAGGAAGGCATTTCTGGAATTTTAGTGGGAAGGGAATTTGCTTGGTAGTTCGGAAGTGGTTAAACTGCTGGTTTCCTTTACTCACTTGCTGACCGTATTATCCACTGACTGAGTCACTGATATGACGTCTAAGAGACCAACCAGCCAAGTCAAGCAGTAGCAGATACTCATCAGGAAAAGCAGTGTCTCATCTTGAGACACACGGACGTCAAGCGTCCCAAACGCAAACCTGTCTGTGGACAGTTGCTGCTTCCTTCTATTTTAAAGCTCTCATGGATGAAAATTTTAAAGAAAAGACTTGAAATACTTAAATCTTAATATCTTAAAAAATAAAAACACAAAGGGCGTTGTTCTTAGCCGTAGGTTAGAGAGCAGTCGTTTGAAATGGTGAATCAATATCTGATAGCTAATATGTAATCGAAATCTTGTGCTGCTACGCCGTAAAAGGGGATGATCGCACCCTAAATACATCTGCAGTGAGCATCTCTGCAGGCAGCATCCAGAGTGAAAGCAAAACTTGATCCCCGTGTCATCTAGGAAAAGGCTTGTTAGAAATTCCCAGAATGTTCTTCTCTTTGAAAGGGAAAACCCCGGCTATTTGTAACTTCATTATCCATGCCTCTGTGTCAGGAAAGTCATGAGTCCTATAATTTCACTGTACCTCTTACTCCACAGTGGGAGCTCTCCCGGCAGTGTGCCAGTGTTCACCGGGTAAATGAAAACATGTAGCCATAGTCTTCAAAGCTGACATGGGCTGATGGGCCCCGACAGCATGCCGCACTGACCAGCCTTGGTGGACCCGCAGCTGAGGCCATGCATTCTGCTGGTAGTGGAGTGAGTGCGGAAAGCTTGTCTTCCCAGTTGCTTTTCTAATTAATCATCATCCAAGGGAAATCCTGGGCCTTCGTAAAGCACTGTTAAGATCTGTTTTCCACCACTTTAGTTTTCTTCTGGTAGAAAAAATTATTGAAAATTCTATTAAGCTTTTGTTTTGTAAAAGTTTTGTTTCTAGGGGCTGGAGAAATGAGTCCGCGTTAAGAGCTGCGGCTGGTAGTTGTGAGGAGCATCGCAGGGTGTGGTAATTGAACTTAGGTCTTCTACAGGAGCAGCGTGCGCTCTTAACATGAGAGGCTTTATTTATTTATTTATCTATTTATTATTTATCTATTTATTTATTTATTTATTTTTTATTGAAATTTTTTTACAATTCAGATATTCTTCTTACCCCATTCCCCCCCTCCAGAACCACTATCCTTCCCCCCTCCTCCTGGCCTCCCGTTGGTGTACCCCTACCACCCTCCTGTACCTCACCTCCCCACCCTCGGTATCACCCCCATGTCCAGCCTTCATGGACCAGGATCTTCTCCCACTTATTATAGCTCCCTTGCATATATAGCTGGAGCCATGGGTCCCTCCTAAGCGCTCCCAGGTGGTGGTTTAGACCCTGGGGTCGTTGGTTGAATTGTGCTTCCTCATGGTGTAGAGGAAAACAAAAAACCAAACAAAAACAAAACAAAACAACGACAACAAAAACAGTACACCCCCACCCCCAACCCCTCCAGGAATTTAATTAACATCACCAGCATACCATAGGGACAGCCTGGGCGAATAGCCTGTGGCTCTACCCAGTGAGCCTGGTTACCTGAGTATGATTTCTCTCCCTGCTTCCCTGAAGCGCTATGATCTAGAAAAGTGTCCTCTTCCCGTTTTCAATCCATTTTCCTCACTTATGCAATACTATTTAATAAGCTTGCTTGAGGATTATGATGGATTAAATACCCAAAGCTCTCAGAGTAAGGTCTGTTACATAGTAAGCGCTCAGTAAATATTAGCTTCCGATTAACAGACTTTAAAACTATCATGGTAGATGTATGGTTCATTTCATAGTAGTCTCTATTGTTATTGGATATAATCTCAGCTCACACATAATTTTAAGTCTTTTTTGTTTATCTGCATGAATCGTTTTTTCTGCATGGCTATATAAACTTGATACATATAATCTCTAGTCATATCATGGAGTTGTTAAATTTCAGCTGTTAAAAATGTCATTCATCTCTCGGGACAGCTGTTACCAGGCTCCTGTCATCAAGTGCTTCTTGGCATCAGCAATAGTGTCAGGGTTTGGTGTTTGCAGATGGGATGGATCCTTAGGTGAGGCAGTCTCTGGATGGCCTTTTCTTCAGTCTCTGCTCCATTTTTTTAATCCCTGTCTTTTCCTTGGACAGGAACAACTCTATGTTAAGAATGTTGACATGGGTGGGTGTCCTCATCCATCAACTGAGTGACTAATACAGATGCAGATACTCATAGCCAACCATCAGACTGAGCCAGGGGACCCCAGTGGAAGAGTTAGGAAAGGACTAAAGGAGCTGAAGGGGATTGCAACCCATAGGAAGACAATATCAACCAACTGGACCACCCAGAGTTCCTAGGGACTAAACCACCAACCAAAGAATATACATGGGTGGGTCCATGGCTCCAGCTACATATAAAGCAGAGGATGGCCTTATCTGGCATCAATGGAAGGAGAGGTCCGTAGTCCTGTGGAGGCTTGATGCCCCAGTGCAGGGGATGCTAGAGCAGTGGGGTGGGAGTGGTTGAGTGGGGGGAGGAGCACCCTCATAGAGGCAAAGGGGAGGGGATTGGATAGGGGGTTGTGGAGGGAAAACTGGGAAGGGGGACAACTTTGAAATGTAAACAAATAAAATGATTAATTAAAAAATGTCATTCATCTTTTACAGAAGCCTACTGAAATTATCTTCTTAAGAATGTGTGCTTTATTATCATTTTGTTAACTATACATGGTTCACAATGAATATCTTGAAACATTCTTGAATTAATTCTATTGACTTTTTTTTTGCTTAGCAAGTAAAATTGCTAAAAATAAAACGGAACTTTATACAACATAACATCTCAGTGTAACTTTTGTTCTAAGTCACAGTATCAGACAATGTGTCAGTATTTCAAGGATCTTTTCAGTAGCATTAATATAAAACCCTTTGGATAAGTAAAACCTAATATTTTAACGTTTTGCTATTTTTGCTTATTTGCAATTTATATTGCTTTTTGCATGCTCTTATACTTCTTGTGTTCATGTTCTTGAATCAAATGATGTTTAATGTAATGCTATAAGCTAGAAATATTGATTCCTTCCTATAATATTAAACACATATTGGCCAAAGCTAATTTAATTAAGTTCTTTCTAGGAGTTAAAAAAAGAAAAGCACTGTTTTTTGTTACAAGTGTCAGCATACTTACAATAGTTCCAGCCATGTAAAGCTACAATCCAGAAATGCTAAAAATCTGCCTCAGTCTTTACTATAACAGAAGTAACCATTGTCCTTCCCCTTTCTTTCAGTTACCATTGGTGTATCGGACACCAGCCGCTTGATTCATAACAGGCATCACGTTGAACTCCATGAGTAAAAAGAAAGAATTCATCTGGGGAAGTTGTAGGCAGGCACCTAAACACATGATTGCCACATAATTTCCTAAGACCTGTGATTCAGATCATAGAACTGCTGTGAGATTTCCAGCATGGCTTGCAGTTCACAGTTGGCATGACTGTGCCCCTCTGCCCTTTGACATTACCCTTACCCCAACTGAAGACGACTCAGAGACATATACAACATCACAGCAGATTTGACACAACACCCTCTGTCCTGAAGCACTTCTCTCCAGAACTTTCCTTTATATGCACACCATCCTGGTAGCCTAATATCACATAGACATTCTTGCCTCCAAATTTTCTGTGTAAACACCACCCTGCCTTTAAGCACCCAGTGTTGTTGGTACCCTAGTTGGGTGATCTTGGTACTGTATTCCCTGCTGACCTCCATCCCTGGGCAATCTCATGTAGTAAGCCCACAGCTTCAACAGCATCTTCATGGAGATAATGGTTTCCCATCATCCTCTTCAGAGCTCCAGGTTTGAATATCTGATGCTCTACTGATTTGTATACATTACATGTTAAATCAAAGCTTGTTTTTTTATTTTTTAGTTTTTCACAAGCCTGTTCTTTACAGAGATTCCCTGCCCAGCACATGGCATCACTGTGCTCAGAGTTACACAACCAAATACTCAGATATCTAGGTCTGCCCACCCTTCCTCTTTCTCTTCCTCCTCTCCCATGCATCTTTCACACCTTTTCCTTTAAACTTGGGGATTGAACCCAGAGTCTTGTGCATACTAAACAGCTATGCTGCCATCCAGCCCCAGCCCTGGTCCTCAGTATTTGTCTATTTTCTTAAAATTCTCACCCTTTCCATCCATAAGTCTTGACAGCTCAGCCATCAACATGCTACCATGATTGCGACCATCTTACCACCTCCACTTCCATCATTATTTTTAGATAACGTCTTGCTGTGTACCACTTGCTGGTCTAGAATATGCTATGTAGACTTGTGTACTCTCAAACTCACAGAGAAGCCAATCTGCAGAGCCATTTTTCATTCCTTTCCCTTTTGATATTTCCTCCATGTTTCTCTTCACTACTTAATATTTGTTTATTCTATTATTTGTTTCTCATGACAGAATGTAAGCTCCTCCCCCAAGGCAAGTTTGTTCTATTTACAGTAACATGCTCAATGTATACATAGAGATTCTCTCACTTAACCCAACTTTGGCCATTCAGGCTAGACTGTCTGGTCAGTGAGTTCTTGAGATCTGCCTTCAGGAGTTACGGGCAGTCACAGCCATGCATGGCTTTTTAATAGGCACTGGGAGTTGGAACTCGGATCCACCCCCATCAAGAACTTTTATATACTGAGACCGATGCCAATTTATTGTTCATGAAAAAGACATTGCTGATCATGTTCTGCCTGTCATTTTCTTGAGTTATCTCTAAATGTTACTGCACATGCTAGACCTTGAGATGCACTTTGCTGTTACCCTGCTGTGCAGCTGTTTCCTGTGAATTGAAATGCTCCCTGGCGGGTTTGTCAGGGGTGGGAAGAGGGTCAAGACTCAGGAAGACGATGAAAGTTACAAGGCTTGGAAAGCTCACAAATGTTACAAGATCCACTAGCAATTGCTGGGAGAAGAGGAGTCTGTCCTCTGTCACTGACTCCAAGCTGTGTAGGGACCATTAGAGATGTGACTTTTGTGAGCTGATCCTGTGAGTAACCTCTCAACCATGCTTCTGGAAGTACATCCATAAAGTGCCAGTTCACTGAGCTAGACTCGAGGGAGCCATTTCTTAGGTCTGTCATTGGCACACTATCTGGGACAAATAACCATTTTCATCTCTCTCCAGAAGTTCCTCAGCATCTGCCAATACAATGCTCTTTGATGATTCTGACTGCTTCAGTCAAGTATTCATCCTGGCCAAGGAACAACCAATCTATATTGTGATTATTGATGAACTGGCTTGGTTTGAGAATTCAGAATTCAGCATTGCTATTTAGTTCCAAGTCTGGTCCTGGAAGAACTTAGCTGCCAGCTCCTGTCACGTTCGCTGTCTTTTCTACGGCTCTAGGGATTTTTAAAAAAAACATCTTGAATATCTGACAGTAGAGGACAGGGTAAATGCATGCTGTGGGATGCTGGACAGTAATTAAAGGGATGCAAATAAATATTGAAACAAGTGATACTCTATAACATGTATTGTTGAATGGCAGAGGATAAACAATGTTCATGTATAGTTTTCATTAAAATTTTAATAAAATTATGTCATTTAGAAACCTTTCCACAACAGGGCCCTCTGAAATTTAATGCTTTGTTTAAAATTAGATTTTGCATTGTATGCATGTTGCATAAAATATAGAGTTAGGTAAGGTACACATTTATATCAAGCAACAAATCAGAACAGGTGCTCTGTCTAAGCACTCACACATCAGTCTGTGTCTAGTCAATTCTTTGTCAGTCCTTCAGCTGCCAATTCACTTTCAATTCTAAAGTGCGACTTTATGGTAAAAATTTTGCCAAATATCATTATTTTTATTCTAAAGAAAGTACAACAGAGAAAATGAGTCTAAGAGAAATTATTTCATTTTGTTAGAATTAAAAAAATATCAGTACAAGCTAGGTGGTGGTGGCACACACCTTTAATCTCAGCACTTGGGAGCAGAGTCAGGAAGATCTCTCTGAGTGTGAGGCCAACCTGGTCTAGAGATAGTTTTAGGACAGCCATGACTATGCAAAGAAACCCTGTTTTGAAAAACAGAAACAAACAAATAAAAAAAAATTTAGTCCAGTTGTTTTAAAAATCACAGTATGGAATAATGGGTGCTCCATTTGAACATCTGTCAGTTTATAAATTCAAATGTATCTCTGCTTAGACTGCAGTGTCCTTCACTTTAACTGAAATCCTGCATATAAAATGGGAAATTCAACTACTGCAAGGTAGCTCTCTCAGAGACTACTTTATTATAATTCAAGCAGTAACACCTTAGGCTAACAATTATTTGCAATAATAGCTTAAAGATGAGATGTAAGGCAGTAATAGATGGACTGTGAGTTGAGAAGCAAACTCACAGGGCTTTGCATGTATTTAATTAGGAGTGCCCTTGGGTTGTTTAAAACTTGAATTTATTCATAGTTTTAAAATTAATTTACCTGCCCAATATTTTTAGAATATTTTTAGAATATCTGCTGTACTGAGTACAAGAAATGAACGGACCTTTTCAAAAATAGTTAATTAAACGATTATCAGCAAATTCAAACTATGACATATATGCAGGTTAGTTTTATTTTGGCTTGACACAAGCTAAAGTCATTTGAGAGGAGAGAAAATGCTCCCATAAGATTGGGTTGTAGGCAAGCCTGTAGGGCATTTTATTAACTAGTGTTTGATGGAGAAGGACCAAAGCCTATTCTGGGAGGTGCTATCCCTGGGTTCTATAAGAAAACAGGTTGAGCAAACTATGATGTGCAAGCCAGCAAGCAGCACCCCTCCATAGCCTCCGCATCATCTCTTCCCTCCAGGTTCCTGCCCTGTCTGAGTTCCTGTCCTGACTTCCTTCTTTGATGAACAATGAAATAGAAGCATAGGCCAAATAAACCCTTTCCTCCCCATGTCTCATTGGTTGTGGTGTTTCATCACAACAATAGAAACCTCACCAAGACAATGTACATTAGGAAACTGCAGTGAGAATCAACATGAAGTAGGATAGAGATGAGGAACCTTCCTTTTGTCTTAAAAAGGAGTGTTGACAGCTTCTAAATACTACTGACCTGAAGCACCCTGGCAGGGCCAGAATTTCTCTGTAGCTAATGTACCAGTTCTCAATCTGTGGCTTGTGACTACTTTGGGAGTCTCACAACCCTTTCACAGGGGTCTACTAAGACAATTGGAAAACAGTTATTTACATTACAATTCATAACAGTAGCAAAACTGCAGTTATGAAGTAGCAATGAAAATGATTTTATCACTGGGGATTAGCACAAAGTGAGAAATTGTATTAAATAGTCACAGTATTAGGAAGTTGAGAACCACTCAACCACTGGTTAATGGGAACCAGCCATATAGTCCCAGCAAATAGTCTTTGGAGTCCATATCTGTGTTTTCTCTTGTACATATCACAAACTATAGGAGAGGAATGAGCCAAGGGCTTGTTGACCATGAGATGGTCCTCTAGACAGTGCTGCTCTGTCCAGAGAAATGGCTTTAGAGAACTGCACTTTTGGCTTCAAATGAGTGAGTTTGTTAACTCTGCGTAGCAAGCAAAAGTAAAAGAATATATTGAAGGTAGCAGAGCGATAGTAGAACATCAGCAAATCAGAGGCATACGGTATCCTGCAGAAATGGCTGGGGAAGCCCTGTTGAAACAGTCACATTGAGGCTCCTGACTGAGTTTCAGGCGGAGCTGAGTGGTGCCTCTCATTTCCACCACAGGCTTTTCTGTGTCGTTGGATAAACAGTAGTAACCTCAGGTGGAAGTGGTTTGCCTTAGAGCTGTTCTTAGTTTTACGTATTTACTTGTTTTGCTTATTTATTTATTTATTTGTGTGTGTGTGTGTGTGTGTGTGTGTGTGTGCACTCCCATGCTACAGCATACTTGTGAGGCATCAGAGGATAACGTTCAGGCGTCAGTTTTGTCCTTCCACCCTGTGGGTCCTAAGGACTGAGCTGAGATCATCAGGCTTGGTGGCAAGCATCTCTAGCCACTGGACCACATTGTTTGCCAAAAGGCACAATGAATTTAATAGCGTGAGTCATGTTTTCTTTCCTCCCTGTTATAGAGTATTGCGTCAACCTGACCCAGAACAAGGGATCACAGAGGACTGCTCAGATAAACGTGTTGCATCTGAGACAAGGGCACTGGCTCTCATCCTTAGAGTTAAGCTCTGATCAAGCGTAAAGAGGACATGCCTGCTTTCCAATAGAACTTATGCTACAGGTGCATTCTCAACAGCCCCCAGTGCCGTGGCTCAGAGGGTCACTGCTGTCTGTTGACCGTTCTGATATTTATGCAGTAGAGTCCTGAAAGAAAGATAGGACAGAAGGGCAGATACTAAATAGTAATTCAAGAAAATTAGTTTTTATGTGTTGTACCCCTTGTATATGCCATACACACTGTTTGATGTGTTGTAGCTAATTTTCATAAGAACTTTGTAGCAGATGTCAATTGTAGCATAATTTAAAGATGAACAGCAACTTAGACCCCAAATAATGAAGGGCTTGCTCAAAGTTACTCGACGACTACCTCAATGGTCTATGGTTGAAAGTCAAGTCTTTCAAACTCCAGACCTAGCATAATTTTCATTTATTTCGGTGCTAATAGCAGACTAAGTGGGTGGGACATGGGAAGAGCAGCTGTAGAAGATGATGTGGCTCTCTTATACTAAAAGAACAAGAATGAAATTTACTACCATATAAAGCCTGCTGAGGTTATCTGAATTTGGAGCTGTCTTAGGATTTACTGTTGGGAACTCAGCTACCCAGAGCTATCCCAAATGCACTTTGATTTTCTTTCCTTTCCTACTTTTTCCTCTTCCAAGATTGTGACTCCCAGGAAAATGCAGCACATGCCCTGGATGCCAAGGCTATCATGTTGGCCTCTCAGTCTTTGGCTTTTGATACAGTTGTGTCATGCCCTTTTGCACCTGGCCTTCATGTTAGTGGACTACTTTTTTCCTACTCCTCAGTGTTGGGCTTAAACATGTAACTTGTTTTGGCTATAAGGACCTTGGTGACACAGAAAAGATCAGCAATGTGCTTGAACACTCATCTTGTCCTCTTCTGTTCCAGGATTTCAGAATATGAACACAGCCTGGATAGCTGTTTCCCAGAATAAACGTAGGTGGGACAGGTTTGGAATGAACCAGATTGGAGCCAAGATCAGCTAACCTACAGTCTGAAAATAAAGTCCAGGTTAGCCAACTATGTACCTACAGACCTATAGTGTAAGAATAAATGACTTTTAATGTACACACGAGTGTACCGCTCACGGGCACACACACACACACACACACACACACACACACACACACACACACACACACACTGTATTTCCAGGCCACTAATATAGACATGCTATGCACTGAAATTTATGGGACATGAGTAAGAAGAACAAAACCACTATTTTTTTTTCTTTCTTAGTTAGTCAGTAGAGAAAGTCAGAAATGAAGTTCAGAATGAACAGGTCTGAGTCCATGGCCTGAGCATGAAGGACAGAACGATTGAGGTGTTTACTAGCTGGACCAGGGTGAACTGCCAGGTGAAAGGCAGAGGAGAGCCCTGCCAGGGCAGGTGTGCCTCTCCAGACAGCCTGGTAAACTCCACCCTAGAGGCCAAGCAAAGGCTGCCTGTTGCTGGAAATAAGCTAAGGACAAAAGGATAAAGCCATGGCTGTCTTGGCTCTCCGCCCTGCCGCCTCACAAGTGAAACTGGTGAATTGTTAAACGTAGCTGTCATGTGGCTAATAGATCTCATTTCACTTCATCTTCCTGCAGGATGCTACCTTCAGCTAAATAAGACTGAGGATTTATTAGAGATACTGGTGTATTTTGCTTATGAGGTAAGCTGTAGATTAAAGTCATGGAACAAAGGATAAAAAATGAAGTTGCTTTAGGCATTTTTTGCTTCAGTCTAGATCATTTGCCTGATGAAGGAATTACCACAGAAAGATATTATTCATAGTTTTTCAGGTGGGATTTACTATAATAGTTAATGAAACACAGATGAAGCTTATCATGAAATGCTCTGGTGTGGTGTGTCTGACACCCCGAAGGGACTTGGCACTGGTACTTAGGTTCTGCTACATGATGACAAAGACGCCAACTCCTAGGAGGAAGTTTATTTCAAGAGGCAGTGACTCTGTGGGGTAGACACCCGCGCTAGTCTTTAATAGGGCTTGGTTAGAGATGTCCACAGTCATTCCAGTAAGTCCTAGATTTCTTCACGATACTAAGTCCCACTTTTCATTCACCTTGAGTCTTTGAGTTTCAGCTATGTAAAAGATCCGTCTTATGACTAAGTTGAAGTCTCAAAAAAGTCCACCCCCCCACAATGTTTATTTTTTTTTCTTTTTTTGGTTCTTTCAGTCACATGTTATATGATAAGTACAACTTATCAGTGCCATATACCCATTTGGTGAGACGGAAGTGGATGAAATGGAAATCATTATAAAAACAGAAATAAGGTCATTGAAATCTCTCGGCGGACATTGACACTATCCGCACAAGCCTAGAGACCTGGTTACAATCCCTAAGACCAAGGTAAAGCGAAGGAGAGAACTGACTTCACAAGATGCCCTCTGATTTCCATACCACCTCTTGCCACATGTACAACATATACATTATTAATAAAGTTTATTTTTAGAAAATAAATCAGAACCATTGTATCTTATTGCTTCTCTCCAATTTATGAGACCTCACTATGATCAAGTATTTGCATATGGAAGCAATTAACCCTCTTAAGTTGGAACTCAAAATGTCCATGAAATTAAGGGCTGTGATTCTACATCCTTGTATACAAGAAATAATCACAGGCTTCCTTGAAACCACACATTTGCCTTTTGGTTCTGAGGCTTGGAGGCATAATGTTGACCTAAAATCAAGGTGCTGGTGGGTTGCATGGGTTTTGGAGTCTGAGGGGAAGGTCCTTTTTCATTTCCCAGCTCCTAAGGCTGCCAGGTTTTCTCTGACTGGCTCCCTTCCATCTCGGAAGTCAGCAGCAGTCAGTGCTGTGTCACTTTGACACCACCTCTCCCGCCTCCCATTTTACTCTGAGATTGCATGGATCTACCTTATAAATCAAGATATTTGCCCCTGTTCTGAGGACTGATTTATAAACTTCCATCTGTTGTTTTAACAATAGTACTGTTGGCTTCATTTACCACTAAAGGGAACTTGAAAATAGATTGTCTCCAGCACCAGATGACGTATAAAACCAAACGGTACACTGAACAGAAAGTAAATGGGTTTTGTTCTCCCTCACCCCCTCTCTCTGTGTCTGTCTGTCTCTCTGTCTTGTCTGTCTTTGTTCTCTCTCTCTCTCTCTCTCTCTTTCTCTTCTCTCTCTCTCTCTCTCTCTCTTCTGGAAAAAAGCTCTGTCTGAAATTTCTAGAATTCCAGCTCTGAGCTCAGCAAACAGCCATGCTTTCAAGCAGCTATCCAGATTTCCACATATCTCGTTCTCTCTCCCTTTCATCTATGTGATCAGGTGGGCACATGCATGTGTATACATGGAGACCAGAGGTCAATGTGAGATGTTTTCCTCATTGATCTCCACCTTAGTTTTTGAGACAGAGTCTCTTACTAAACCTTCAGTTATTGATATGTTAGGCTGGCCAACCAGTGAGCTCCAGGAATCCACTTGTATCTATTCTACCATGCTGGAGTACAGACATGAGTTCCATGGCTGGATTTTATGTAAGACCCAGGGATCTGAACTCAGA
Source organism: Mastomys natalensis (assembly GCA_021653895.1). NCBI lineage: Eukaryota > Metazoa > Chordata > Mammalia > Rodentia > Muridae > Mastomys > Mastomys natalensis. The sequence goes on from JAJTUV010002031.1 coordinate 107,726, forward strand.
TTCTCTTGTATGTTCAGCAAGCCCAAATTGAGCCAGCTCCCTAGAGCCTCCTGGACTTTCTTCACTGCCTCCCCTTTCCTTCAGTGCATCTGACTGTTTAACATCCCCGACTCCTCTTTTCTTTCTGCTCCTAGAACAAGTCATCATTTCCATCCATACCCATTTCCTGATCTTACACCCTTGCCCTGATTCCATGGCCATATTGCCTCTACTGCCATATTTTCTAGAAGAAGAGGAGGAGAAAACAGGAGGAGGGGAAAGGAAAGGTGTTGTTTAATTGACTCCCGGTTTTTATCAGAACAGAGTTTACAAATTTAACATGGCTAACCATTTTCTCTACAACCTGACAGGTTTCAGATTCCTCTCACAATGTTCCATTTTATCATGCTTTCTATGCCAATCTTCAGGATTGACCTAATTGGGGGGATGAGGGAATGAGGGGATTAACAATGGGTAGATTCTGCTATTCTTACAGGTAAGATGGGAGGTGGTTTGTGCTCTCTCTGATGCAGGACACTAGTTACAGCAGCAACTGAACACTCGTTGATTTTATATATCTGAATCTAGGGGACAGGTTTATTGTAAACAGTTAAATAAGGAGGCATCTTCATAGTATACAACTAAACAAGGACACAGGGTTAGTTAATCTTGTGTGTGTGTGTGTGTTTGTGTTGGGGGAGGGGGTCTTTATAGACCAGCTGTCTCAGGTTTCAGACATCCAAGAGCAGAAGCGGTTGTTGCTAGGGTTTGCATATCTGGTTAATCATTCATAACCGTACATACTCGGACTAGAGCAGTGGTTGTCACCCTTCCTAATGCTATGACCCTTAATACAGTTCCTCATGATGTGATGAACCCCAACCATAAAATTATTTTGTTGCTACTTTCTAACTATAGTTTTGCTACTGTTATGAATTGTAATGTAGATGTCAGATATGTGACCCCTGTGGGTGTCATGACCCACAGGTTGAGAAACACTGGGTTAGAGGAAGACTTTGCCATGCCTCTGGTTCTTATCCAGGGAAAGCTTTGTCACTCCACTGGGTTCCCTAACATAGCCATGCTCATGCCAACACACATCAGTCTGCCCCTTACACATTCACTCAGAGTTTCTCTGCTTCACACACACCCCTTTCCTTTCTGACTTCCAATGTCTTAGTCTATTTTCTGTTACTAACCCTGAATACCCAGAAGTGGATAAACTGTGGTCAGCACAGGCTTATCTGGCTCATGGTTCTGGAGGCTAGGAAGTTCAAATGTATCTTTGTTTGTCAAAGCCAATCTTATTGATCACAGCAAAGCAGAGGGCGTGGAATAGTGAACCCGAGCATGGGTCTCTCTTCCCTCTCATACAACTATTAGTGCCATTATAGGGGTCCAGTCAGCATAATATTGTGTAGTTATTCACCCCAGGACTCCAGTCTCTAGTACCGTCATATTATAAATTCAAGGATTTACTTTCCACCACACAAACTTTTCTTTTTCTTTTTTTTTTTTTAAAATTATCCTTAATCTTTTTTTACAGTCCAGTCTTTATCGTCATCCCAGTCCACCTCTGACAGTTCCTCATCCCGTTCCTCTTCCTGTATCTCCAAGAGATGTGCCCACCCCCCAGACCTCCCCACTCCCTGGGGCTTCAGGTCTCTCGAGGGTTAGGTGCATCTTCCCTCACTGAGGCCAGACCAGCAGTCCTCTCTGTATATGTGTGGGGCCTCATATCAGCTGGTCTATGCTGTCTGATTGTCCATCACACAAACTTTAGAACACACATTTCACCACAACCTTGAGAAGCTCTGGGTTTCTTTATTCTCTCTGTTTTCATGACGTTTACTTTGCAAGAACTAGTGAATACTTTGGAATGCTTAAAACCTCTTTTTTTTTTTTTTTAAATCTCCTTCAGCCAATTTCAACTCTTGCATTGCATTTTAGAGGAACAGAACAGATAGCATAAATGTGTGGGATTTATTACCTTGCAGCTGTGATTCAGCTAGACCAACAATGGCTGTCTCCCAACAGCAAAGCAAAGCACCCATACTTGTTTACTCCCCTAGGCTAGGTATCTCAGCTGGTCTTCAGTCTACATTGGGATCCCAAAGAAGTAGGTTCTAATACCAGAGAAGGAATGTCTCAGCAGCAGGATAAATGAACTTCTCAGGAAGTGTTAGGCAAGCAGTTAAAAAACAAAAGCTTCCTTCTTCTGTGTCTTTTTATGTAGGATGTTACCTGGAGGAATAGCCAAGATTTAGAGTGGGTCACAAGAAACTTCTTCACGGGCATGTTCAGTTGCTTGGGTTTTAGTTGACTCCAGATGCAAGTTGATAATCAAGATTAGCCATTATATCCCCCAACCTTCAGGTACTTTTTATTTTTATCTTTTAAATTGTATTTATTTTTTTAAAGCTAATTTTTCCTTTTTAAATATATTTTTTATTGGATATTTTATTTATTTACAATACATATGTCATCGCCTTTCCCCATTTCCCCTCCCTAGAACCCCCTATCCTATACCCCCTCTTCCTTTATGCCTTTATACTATTTTGATTACATGCATGTATTAAGGTCAGTTCTAGGTTGAGGGTCTGGCAATACAATAGATGCAAATAGTTGAGGAACAAGCAATACAATAAACACAAATAGTCAAAGAAAAAGCAAGTCATTAAACTCAATTACATAAACACTCCCGTGATCACTGTTTCTAAAGGCTTATCAGGATGACCAAAGTATCTGAACCTACTTCCCTATCCTAGCCCAAGTTCATTTTCATGTTTGAAGCCTACTTCCTTGTTCTAGCCTAAAATTTAGATTCCTGTCTGAAATTACTTCTTTGTTCTAGCCTAATAGTTAGATTCTTGCCTGAGATTACTTCTTTGTTGGAGCCTATGATTTAGATTCCTACCTGAAATTACTTCTTTATTCTAGTATAATGTCAGATTCCTGCTTGAAGCCTACTTCCTTGTCCTTGGCCAATGTCATATTCCTGCCAAGCAGCCCCTTTCTTTGTCCTGGTCCCATGTCAGCTTCTTGCCAAGCAGCCCCAAAGTCTCTCTACCTCTCCCCCTTTTTTTATTTTGTTAACAAGACTGAGCCTGTCTTAGGTCATTCTGACAAGAATGTCTTCCTTATCCATCATGGAATATGCATTATCAAAAGCAATGCATTTATGTCTTAGGTTGGTAAGGCTCTGTGCAGAATCTTATCCATCCTTGGCTTACCAGCCTGTTAATTTAATAACTCTGTCTGGGGATCCATTTTCATGTTCAAGCCATGCTGCCAACATGTTGATGTTGTCAAAGATAAGCTTTAACATGATGGACAGAAATAAAAGTAGTCCTAGGACAAGAAGGGCTAGCCTGATCAAGCTATATATGCCATTCCTGAGGTTTGACCAACATGAAAATACTGACCTCAGGCCGTGGATAATTTTATTGGCATTATCTGCAGCATCAAAGGTCAACAGAGCAGCATTCTTTAAATTCATAATCTCACTATGCAAAGTTAACACACCCAGAGAGGTGTTAAGATTATGCCAAATATCCTACAGGTGCCTTTAAAGTTTTTTCTAATTATAATGGCTATCATTGTGAATTTCAAAAGTAACACTACTCCTATGATATTTGTCCTGACACTTGGGATAGCTCCTAACTCTTGAACCCTGAACCTCCTTCAGATAATTTGAATGTGTTATAGAGCATCATTTGTTGTTCCAGATACCTATATAAATCCTTTTGTATACTCAAATATACATTAGTAACATTTTTTTGCTAGATGGTTAACAAAAAATAGTTGTCTTAACTTCTTGTGTCAATACTTGTGCAGAAGCAGTGGTGCTAGCAATTAATGGAATTATAGCTGTTATACCAGCAATAATCAAGCCTGCTACCCTCTTGCTTCTGCTTAAAGCCTAACACACTTCTTCCAGCACTTTCAAGCTTTTTTTCAGAGAATCAAGGGTTTCTAATACTCAGGGCAGTAAGATGAAAGTTGATTGATAGACCCCATAACAGACATGCCAGGTTTTAATACACTAACATAATTGGAAATTATACAGTCAATGGAACTTACAATAAATACTGTAGAAGCAACAAAACCAATTTTAGCTTGACAATTATAAGAACCTGAAAAGGTGCACTAACCCTTGTTTGAAATCCAGATCCTGTCCCAACTTTATCTCTTGCTGTCATAACATCATAGCAAGCTACAGCTACCTTCCAAATATGTTTCTGACAAAGTCCAGATCCAGTCTTCCAAAAGTAGATTGTTATTTCCCATATTGGATTGATTTCTAGACGAGTACATGATTGAGTCCTAATAGCTGGTCACTTTAAGAAGAACACAAGAGACATAATTTCTCTTTTCGATTCTCTATTCCACAAGGTCTAAAAACTTGAGGCAAGGCAGCTTGTCCCATTTGGGATATAGTCAAGCAAAGGTGGGTCAGGAACATGTGTCCAATACAGATCCCCCATCATCCTTATCAGGGCATTCAGCAAGCTCACAGGTCAGCATCATTCTTTGTCTCAGCAATAGTATGTCTTACCAATCTTTTTAAAGTTCCATGGGCCTCTTCCTCAATACCTTGTCCTTGAAGATTATATGAAATCCCCTAATAAATTGTTGACAAAAAGTCTCAACTGCTCAATTACAATTGCCAGACCCATTATCTGTTTCTTTTTATTGGATATTTTATTTATTCACCTTTCAATGTTATTGCCTCTCCCATTCCCTCCCCGCAAAACCCTTTATCTCATCCCCCTCCTCCTATTTCTATGAGGGTGTGTTCCCACCATCCTCCCATTCCTACCTCCTTGCTCTTGAATTCCCCAAAACTAGGGAATCCAAACTTTCAGGTACCAAGGTCCTCCACTTCCAGTGATGCCTGACAAGATCACCCTCAACTACCTATACAGGTGGAGTCATGAGTCCCTCCCTTTGTGTTCTCAGGCCCTGGGAGCTCTGGTTGAGTATTTTGATACTCCTTCTAATAAGGACCAAAGCACCCACACTTTGGTCTTCCTTCTTCTTGAGTTTCATGTGGTCTATGCATTGTATCTTAGGTATTGTGAGCTTTTGGGCTAATATCCACTTATCAGTGAGTGCATACTATGTGTGTTCTTTTGTTATTGGGTTACCTCACTCAGGATGATATTTTCCAGTTCCATCCATTTGCTTAAGAATTTCATGAACTCATTGTTTTTAATTGCTGAGTAGTACTCCATTGTGCAAATGTACCATATTTTCTGTATCCATTCTTCTGTTGAAGGACATATGGGTTCTTTCCAGCTTCTGGCTATTATAAATAAGGCTGCTATGAACATAGTGGAGCATGTGTCCCTGTTGTATGTTAAAACATCTTTTGGGTATATACCAGGAGTGGTATAGCTGGGTCCTCAGGTAACACTATGTTCAATTTTCTGAGGTACCGCCAGACTGCTTTCAATAGTGGTTGTACCAGATTACAAACCTACCAACAATGGAGGAATGTTCCTTTTTCTCCACATCCTTGCCAGCATCTACTGTCACCTGTGTTTTTGATCTTAGCCATTCTGACTGTATGAGGTGGAATCTCCTGGTTGTTTTGATTTGCATTTCCTGATGACTAAGGATGCTGAACATTTCTTTAAGTGTTTCTCAGCCATTCGAGTTTCCTCAGTTGAGAATTCTTTGTTTATCTCTGTATTCCATTTTTAATAGGGTTATTTGATTGTCTAGAGTCTAATTCCTTCAGTTCTTTGTATACCTTGGATATTAGCCCTCTATCAGATGTAGGGTTGGTGAAGATCTTTTCCCAATCTGTTGGTTCCTGCTATGTCCTATTGACAGTGTCCTTTGCTTTATAGAAGCTTTGCAGTTTTATGAGGTCCCATTTGTCAATTCTTGATCGTAGAGCATAAGCCATTGGTGTTCTGTTCAGGAACTTTCCCCCTGTGCCTATGTGTTCGAGGCTTTTCCCCGTTTTTTCTTCTACTAGTTTCACTGTAGCTGGTTTTATGTGGAGGTCCTTGATCCACTTGAGCTTGAGCTTTGTATAAGGAGATAAATATGGATCTATTTGTATTCTTCTACATACTGACCTCCAGTTGAACCAGCACCATTTGTTGAAAATGCTATCTTTTTTCCACTGGATGGTTTTAGCTCCTTTGTCAAAGATCAAGTGACCATAGGTATGGGGGTTCATTTCTGGGTCTTCTATTCTATTCCATTGATTCTCCTGCCTGTCTCTGTTCCAATACCATGCCGTTTTTATCACTATTGGTTTGTAGTACAGCTTGAACTCAGAGATGGTGATTCCCCCAGAAGTTTTTTATTGTTGAGAGTAGTTTTCGCTATCCTGTTTTTTTTTGTTATTCCAAATGAATTTGAGAATTTCTCTTTCTATCTCTGTGAAGAATTGAGTGGGAATTTTGTTGGATATTGCATTAAATCTGTAGATTGCTCTTGGCAAGATAGCTATTTTTACTATATTAATTCTTCCAATCCATGAGCATGGAAGATCTTTCCATCTTCTGAGATCTGCTTTGATTTGTTTCTTCAGGGACTTGAAGTTTTGTCATACAGGTCTTTTACTTGCTTGGTTAGATTCACACCAAGGTATTTTATATTATTTGTGACAATTGTAAAGGGTGTTACTTCCATAATTTTTTCTCAGCCTGTTTATCTTTTGAGTAGAGGAAGTCTACTTATTTGTTTAAGGTAATTTTATATGCAGTCACTTTGCTAAAGTTGTTTATCAGGTTTAGAGTTCTCTGGTGGAAGTTTTGGGGTCACTTAACTATACTATCATATCATCTGCAAATAGTGAAATTTTGACTTCTTCCTTTCCAATTTGTATCCCTTTGACCTCCTTTTGTTGCCTAATTGCTCTGGCTAGGACTTCCAGTACTATATTAAAGAGGTAGGGTGCCCTGTCCAGCAGGACATTGAACACGGGTCCGGGAGGTCACCTGAAACAGAGCGTGGGGTGGGGGGGATAGACAAAGAATGATGATCTGTCTATAGTCTGATCAGATCGCCATCTTTACTTTTTCACACAGGGCTTATATACACAAAAAAGGCAGGATGTGGGGAATGGGATGATTCAGGAATGTGGGTATTCAGGGGGAGTACAGATATCTTCCAGAATAGAGTATCAGCTGGGTGAAGTTTCAGGGGACAGACCACTATGACTCTGCCTATGATTCACTTGTAAGTTGGTACTAACCACCAAGGCTACCTATCTACAAGGTCTATGACTACTCAAGCTTGGCAGCCTTCCACCAAAGCTGCTTGTTTAAAATAGCTTCTAGTCATCTGTTTCAGTGTTTTTCCACAGAGACCCCAAGACTTTGTGTTAGCAGGCATGAATGTCAGGCCTATTGCTGATTTTAGGCCTTCAGTGTATAAGCAGGGCTGCCCCTGACAGTAGGGAGGGAGTGGGCAGCCTTGTCTAGTCCCTAATTTTAGTGGGATTGCTTCAAATTTCTCTTCATTTAGTTTGATGTTGGTTACTGGTTTGCTGTATATTGTTTTTACTATGTTTAGATATGGGCCTTGAATTCCTGATCTTTCCAAGACTTTTACCATGAAGGGGTGTTGACTTTTGTCAAATGCTTTCTCAGCATCTAGTGAGATGATCATGTGTTTTTATTTTCCTTTGAGTTTGTTTATATAGTGGATTACATTGATGGATTTCCTTATATTGAACCAATCCTGCATTTCTGGGATAAATCCTACTTGATCATGATGGATAACTGTTTTGATGTGTTCTTGGATTTGGTTTGTGAGAATTTTATTGAGTATTTTTGATTCGATATTCATAAGGGAGATTGGTCTGAAGTTCTCTTTCTTTGTTGGGTCTTTGTGTAGTTTAGGTATGAACATACTTGTAGCTTCATAGAATGAATTGGGTAGTGTCCCTTCTGTTTCTATTTTGTGAAGCAGTTTATAGAGAATTGGTATTAAGTCTTCTTTGAAGGTGTGATAGAACTCTGCACTAAAATAGTCTTGTCCCAGACTTTTTTTGGTTGGGAGACTTTTAATGACTGCTTCTATTTTATTCGGGTTATGAGACTGTTTAGATTTTTTTATCTGCTCCTGATTTAACATTGGGAACTGGTATTTGTCTAGAAAATTGTCCATTTCATCCAGATTTTCCAATTTTGTTGAGTATAGGCTTTTGTAGTAGGATCTGATAATTTTTTTTAATTTCATTGGTTTCTGTTATGTTACCCCTTTCAGTTCTGATTTTATTAATTTGGATACTGTCTCTCCGCCCTCTGATTAGTCTGGCTAAGGGTTATCTATCTTATTGATTTTCTCAAAGAACCAGCTCCTGGTTTTATTGATTCTTTGTATAGTTCTTTTTGTTTCTACTTGGTTGATTTCAGCCCTGAGTTTGTTTATTTCCTGCCATCTACTCCTCTTGGGTGTATTTGCTTCTTTTTGTTCTAGAGCTTTCAGGTGTGTTGTCAAGCTACTAGTTATGCTCTCTCCAGTTTCTTTTTGTAAGCACTTAGAGCTATGAGTTTTCTCTTAGCACTGCTTTCCTTGTGTCCTATAAGTTTTAGTATGATGTGTCCTCATTTTCATTAAATTCTATAAAAGTCTTTAATTTCTTTCTTTATTTCTTTCCGGACCACATTATCATTGAGTAGAGTGTTGTTCAGTTTCCACGTGAATGTGGGCTTTCCATTGTCTTTGTCGTTATTGAAGACCAGCCTTAGTCCATGGTGATCTGATAGGATGCATGGGATTATTTCAATTTTTTTGTGTCTGTTGAGGACTGTTTTATGACCAATCATATGGACTATTTTGGAGAAGGTATCATGAGGTGCTGAAAAAAAGGTATATTCTTTTGTTTTAGGGTGAAATGTTCTATAGATATCTGTTAATTCCATTTGGTTCATAGCTTCTGTGAGTTTCACTGTATCTCTGTTTAGTTTCTGTTTCCACGATCTGTCCATTGGTGAGAGTGGGTGTTGAAGTCTCCCACTATAATTGTGTGAGGTGCAATATGTGCTTTGAGCTTTAGTAAAGTTTCTTTTATGAAAGTGGGTGCTCTTGCATTTGATGCATAGATGTTCAGAATTGAGAGTTCATGTTGGTTGACTTTTCCTTTGAAGACTATGAAATGTCCTTCCTTATCTTTTTTGATAGCTTTAAGTTGAAAGTTGATTTTATTTGATATTAGAATGGCTACTACAGCTTTTTTCTTGGGACCATTTGCTTGAAAAATTGTTTCCCATCCCTTTACTCTAAGGTAGTGTCTGTCTTTGTCACTGAGGTGGGTTTCCTGTATGCAGAAAAATACTGGGTCCTGTTTATGTATCCAGTTAGTTAGTCTATGTCTTTTTATTGGGGAATTGAGTCCATTGATATTAAGAGATATTAAAGAGAGGAGATTGGTGCTTCCTATTGTTGTTAGAGGTGAAATTATGCTTGTGTGGTTATCTTCTTTTGGGTTTGTTGGAAGAAGATTGCTTTCTTGCTTTTGCTAGGTTGTAGTTTACCTCCTTGTGTTGGAGTTTTCCATCAATTATCCTTTGTAGGGCTGGAGTTGTGGAAAGATATTGTGTAAATTTAGTTTTGTCATGGAATATTTTGGCTTCTCCATCTATGGTAATTGAGAGTTTTGCTGGGTATAGTATTCTGGACTGGCATTTGTGTTCTCTTATGGTCTGTATGACATCTGTCCAGGATCTTCTCACTTTTATAGTATCTGATGAGAAGTCTGGTGTAATTCTGATAGGTCTACCTTTATATGTTACTTGGCCTTTTTCCCTTGCTGCATTTAATGTTCTTTCTTTGTTTTGTGCATTTGGTGTTTTGATTATTATGTGATGGGAGGTATTTCTTTTCTGGTCTAATCTATTTGGCATTCTGTAGGCTTCATGTGTGTTTATGGGCATCTCATTCTTTAGGTTAGGGAAGTTTTCTTCTATAATTTTGTTGAAGATATTTATTGGCCCTTTAATTTGGGAATCTTTACTCTCTTCTATACCTATTATCCTTAGGTTTGGTCTTCTCATTGTGTTCTGGATTTCCTGGATGTTTTTGTGTTAAGAAAACACAAAAAGAAAACTTTTTGCATTTTGCATTTTCTTTGACAGTTGTGTCAGCATTTTCTATGGTATCTTCTGCATCTGAGATTCTCTCTCTTCTATCTCTTGTATTCTGTTGTTGTTGCTTGAGTCTATGACTCCTGATTTCTTTCCTAGGTTTTCTATCTCCAGGGTAGTCTTCCTTTGTGATTTCTTTATTGTTTCTTCTTCAGTTTTTATGTCATGGATGGTTTTGTTCAATTCCTTCACCTGTTTGGTTGTGTTCTCTTGTAATTCTTTAAGGGATTTTTGTGTTTCCTCTTTAAGGGCTTCTACCTGTTTACCTGTGTTCTCCTCAGTTTCTTTGAGAGTGTTATTTATATCCTTCTTAAAGTCCTCTATCATCATCATTAGAAGTGATTTTAAATCTGCTTCTTGCTTTCCTGGTGATATGTAGAATTCAGAACTTTCTAATGTGGGAGAACTAGGTTCTGATGATGCCAAGTACCTTGGATTGCTGATGCTTATGTTCTTGTGCTTGCCTTTCGCCATCTGGATCTCCTTAGTGCTACCTGTGCTGTCTCTGACTGAAGCCTGTCTTTCCTATTATCTTGGCTGTGTCAGAACTCTTTGGGATGGGTGTTGCTGCTGGGGTTAGAGCTGAGGCCCAAGGATCTGCTCAGTGCTTGTGCGCAGACCAGAAGGAACCAGTGCTCCAGACCAGGAGTGAATTCCTGGGTCCCAGCGGGTCCCAGTTACTACCTGTTTGGGGCGGGTGTTGCTGTCCCTTACCTATGATACTGCCAGGGTTAGTGCTCCTGGGAGCCCCCCTCCTTTGGGTTTTGTGAGATTGGGTGTAGAGGTGAAGCCTAGGCTCTGCTCAGTGCTAGGGCACAGACGGGAAGCCTTAAATTGTATTATTAATAATGTATTGATGATGATGATGATGATGATGATGATGGTGTGTGTGTGTGTGCATGTGAGTGTTTGTGTGCATGCACACATGAGCATACACTCGTTAGTTTTGTCAACTTGAGACTAACCAGAATCATGTGTGATGACTGAAGAAATGCCTCCATCAGATTGGCCCGTAGCCAGGCCTATGGGGCATTTTTTGGACTGATGACTGATAAAGAAGGGCTCAGCTCACTCTAAGTGGTGCCACCCCTAGGACAGATGGATCTATGTTGTATAAGAATGCTGAGCAAACCATGGAAAGCAAACTGGTAAGGAACATGCCCCTGTGGTTTCTGCTTCAAGCCCCTGCATGACTTCCTGTGCTAGCTTCCCTTGATGATGGACTCTAAACTCTAAGATTAATAAAACTCCTTTCTCCCCAACTTTCTTTTTGTTCAGTGTTTATTATAGTAATAAACAACAACAACAAAAACCCCATAAGAGTACAGACACATGTGCACCACAGTGTATTCCTGGAGTTCAGAGGGCAGCTTTTGGGAATCAGTTCTCTTTTAACACCAGGGGATTTGGGGTTCAAGTTCATTCAGGTTGTCAGGCTTGCTTGGCAAGTATTCTTACCTGCTAAGCAATCTTTTCAGCCCCAGGTACCTCTTAGGCAGCACTTAATCCAGACCTTTCTTGAGCTTTCCTTTGACACCATGACACCCTGGATTTCCTCTGCTAAACACACACACTAACCTTGGTGGTTCTTTCTTTGATTAGCTGCCTTGATTTCATAGTATACACTCCAGGGGAATGGGCATGGTGTCTTAGCCAGTTTTAGTTTGATATTTAGCAATTCTATCTATCTATCTATCTATCTATCTATCTATCTATCTATCTATCATCTATCTGTACAAATTGTTTCCTCTGTTCTAAAATCTCATAAAGAAGAGAAGCTATTTCCAATTTTTGCAAGAGTCTTAAAGTCATACACTTAAGAATTAGAACCTTGGGTTTAACTTGAATCCTCAGTTTTCCCTTAAATAAGTGCCCCTGGTGTTGGTGGCAAAAGAGAACTTTCTGATATCTTATCCTGGTTTTCTAAATTTATCTAAATGATACGTAAAAACTTGGAGAAAGTTTTCCCAGCAAATGTGAACGTGACAACCTCTGTACTGACTGAACAGTGAGTCAGCACATTTCAAGCACTTCCCCTGAGGACTATGAGCTAGTTAAGAACACAGACACAATGGTTCCCAGCGTTACTCATGGTGATTCAGACAAGAAGACTAGAGGGTTTGTGTTTACTCATGTAAAAGTGGGATGACAGCAACATTTCACTCAATAGGGATTTAAGGACAATTTAGAGCAGAAATAGAAACTTCAATGGAAATAGCAAAGCCTTCAGTCTTTGCATGGATGAACTGAAAACTCTCTTTTGGAAGCTTGGGGTTAAACCCAACTGTCATCTGTGCAATAGTTCCCCTGTCTACTTACATACTGTATTCTCTTTTCCCAGGAATGACCAGCACAGAGCAGTGTTGAATATAGAAATACAAACAGAACACAGGTAAGTCTGCTAGTACTGACAGATCTCTGCTTTTGACACAGCTGCTTAAAAAAAACATTGCCTATACACTGAGGAAGGATTGCCTCTAACATCAAAGTAAGGTAGTTCCATTTTTACAAATTTATTTGAATTTTGTCAAATATTTGTATGATTAAAACATCTTAAAACAGTTAGAAAGTTTGATCCAAAAAATTTCAGTAATCTGGAAGAAATTAGAATCCAATCAGTTATTATGACTGCCAATCTTCATTGTCAACTAGACTAGATTTTGAGCCACCTGGGAGGCACACCTCCAGGTATGTTTGTGAAGGAGTTTCCAGAGAGGTTTATCTGGAGGGAAGATCCAACCTGAATGTGGGTGGCATCATCTTATCAATTGAGGACTTAGACTGATTAAGAGAGGCAAGGAGAAAGTAAGCTTGTTATTAGCATTCTTTTCTTCTTGTTTCCTGCCTCAGACACAGTGTGAGTAGCCACTTCATGGTCCTGACAAGCTCATGGTCTTGAGCAACTCTTGCCAGCACACTTTCGCTGCCATGATTGATGCTTCTTAACCTGAAGTTGAAACAAACCCTTCCTTAGGATTTTTTGGACAGGTATCTTGACCCAGGAAAGGCAAATAGCTAATATAGTTATCACAGTACTAGCACATCTAGATATTTCTGAAGCCTAAAATTGATAGGCTTTTCCATTTATCTTTCAGATATTTTTATGTATATAAATAGGTGTTTGTATACTCCATGTTCATGGATAGGCTGACATCCAGCCTTACTATCCTAGGGCATAAATAAGTTATTTTTAGAGTTGGAGATTGAAGAACTAAATTCTTTGATAAATGACTGTACTCTGTTGGCTTGTTAAACTCAGGAAATAAGGATATAAGTAAGTGGGAGAGAAAGGAGGGAGGAATGCTCAAATGTGGTTTTCTAAGATGAGCTTCTTGTCACTCAGTGCTAAGAGCCTCAAAGCTGAGCGTAGTGGTTTGAATGAGAATGTCTCCCACAGGCTCAAATATTTGAATTCGTGTTCCCCCATTGGTGGCATTATTAGGAGGCTTAAACGGTGTGGCCTTGGTGGAGAAGTGTGTCACTGGGGATGGGCTTGGAGGTTCCAAAGTCTCACGCTATTTCCATTGGTGTTCTGTGCTTGAATATGAGATGTGAGCTCTCAGCATCAGACTCCATCCACTGTGTGTATTACCTGTTCCTACATTGTCCCTGACATTATGGACCCCAATTCTCTGGGTCCTTAAACCAAAATAACCTGTTTCTCCCACAAGTTTCCTTGGTCATGGTGTTTTATTACAGAAACAGGAAAGTAATCAACACATTGATTCCAAGCGTTTTATTGGCCACTGCTCTCTCCAATGCTTTCATTGCTTCCTCATTGCCTTTCCTTTCATTCTTCCCTTCCCTTCTCCTTCCATTTATGCTTCATTTATTGACACCCATTATCTATGCAATGCACAGAAGCCTGAGATGCCTCTTTGGCTTATGAACATAGGTCCCTAAAGGAAATATGACAGAACAGTGTGTTTAAAATTATGTTTGGATCACAGACTCTTTTTTTGAGGGTTGATAATGTTTATGAATCCTCTTGTCAGAAAAAAATGCATGCGATTCTGATAGATATCCCTTAAAATTCATAAATGAATGCTAGACTAGAAATCTTGAAGTACAGAGGGGGAAAATTACATACTGGGAGCATAGCCTTTCTGTTTAGGTGATCAAGGACTGTATTCTATGCCTAACACCAAGAAATGAATTTCTCCTACCAATTTGTTTAGATTGATATTACAGTGTATCCTAGCCTGGGTGACAGAAACATCAGAAATGTACTTTTCTCAGTATGGAGATTGGGAGTTAAAATTGAAACACCATCATGTATGGGTTCTGGTGAGAGTCTCTTTCTGACTTGTAGAAGCTAGTTTCCTTGCTATGTCTTCATACAGTAGTGGGGAGAGTTTGAATACACATTCTCTGATCTTTATATAGGGACACTAATCTGATTATGAGGGTACTACTTTCATGATCTTATCTAACACCCAAGCCTTCTAAATACCATTGCATGAGGGCTAGACCTACAAAACATGAAATAGGTATTAAGGTATATGTGGAAGAAGGCGCAGTTCTGCCCACTACAGCTTCCTTAGGGACTCCGCCTGCCCTGAGGCACAGAACAGGTGACTAGGGTTTCCTTAATTATAGAAAATCTGGACTAGGTTATAAACAGAAGCCATTGATGCTTCATGGTGGTGTCATGAAATCATGTGGAGACATGGTTAGTGATTCTTGTAGCAAAATGGTATAAAATATTCCTGTTATTGCTATAACAAATTCATACAAACAAATATCAATAGTGAAAAGCACAGTCTAATTTATATAATGAAGGAGGAAGAGAGAGGAGGTAAAGGAGAGAGAGAGAGAGAGAGAGAGAGAGAGAGAGAAAAGAGAGAGAAAATGAGAGCATGAACATACACAGCCATTACCCTACCAGGTAAGGCAAGCACTCATTTGCAAGAACATATTCCTATGATTTTTTTTTTAACTTCTTGCATAAACTTGTGGAGACCTTTGAATTTCAAAAACAATTTCAGATCCTTTTTTTTATACTATTAGTTCATTGAGGGTTTTGTACATGTATTTTGATAATATTCACCCTCTTCCTCTAATTCTTATTTGGATATTGATTCATCCAGCTCATTCTCTGGTTCTTTTAACAAATATTATTGATCACCCACCATGTGTAAGGACTGCAAAAACAAGAAAGGGGCAGGGTGACTGAGGACGAATGGTGAACAGCTGCCAGCGGCTTTAGGGCAGAGACAAGAGTAATAACAACAGCTTGTAAACTCTGTATGGTGGCTCAGGCCAATGATTCTAGCCCTTGTGGAACTGAAGCAGAAGGATTGTAGAGAATTTGAGTTCAGCCTGGGCTAGCTACATAGTGAGTTCAAGGCCAGTGTCCCAATCCTGCCTGGACCAAACAAAATCAAACAAATAAATGCAGAACAGTGATTGTTTCTGGAATCAAGGGCGGCCATAGCAGGATTTTTGATGGGATGGTATTATACGAACTTGCTGATTTTTCAAACTATGTTCAAACAGTGGAAACTCAGCCTCATCCTGTACCGCCAATGTCTCTTTTCACATGCAGTCACCCTGAGCTGCATGACCGACAAGACCGTGTTAGATCCCAGGGGTGTGGATGTGCAGAAAAAGTTGGGGACATAGACTAAGAGAGGATGTACAGATTTCAGGAAGACTCTGAGGAAACCTAGAGGATAGATATCATTGGACAGACACAAGCTTTGCTCCTTTTTGAGGAATCAGAAGTTTGTTAGTCCAGCCGCATTCTGGACAAACAACATTGAAATGATAACATGCAATGATATGGAAAGAGAAAGAGGAAATGGTTACATCCTGGAAACACCAAGGTGTTCTATAGCTGCTGCTGCTGCTGCTGCTGCTGCTGCTGCGGCTGGTGGTGGTGGTGGTGGTGGTGTGTGTATGCACTTGTATAGTAGACCAGAGGACCAGATCTGCTTAATAATGCAACCTGGGACTAAGTTTTTGATGGGAAGTGTGCACTTTACCATTTTTTTATTCTCTTTCTTAGATGAATAATGTTAATAGTCTCACAGTCAAATTGCCCTTACAAGAATAACCTGGCTTAAAATGCCATCACATTGGCTTCTCTGCCACCCCATCTCCTTTTCTGGACAACTGAATTTTCAGACATTAATATGAACCAGTAGCTGAACAAAATTCCTCCTGTCAACCTGTTTATCTTGTTAGGGACACGAATAATCAAATTCAATTGGATTAAGTAAGCTGAAACACACTGTCAAAAGCCATTAGCAATATAAGAGCCTCGAGCCATGGAGAACTCTTCCTGTGTATCTTAGAGTTTTTCTCATGAGAGGAGAAACTCAAACAGAAGAAACAATATGTTTCATTTACAAGCTCAGAACCCTTCAGGGTCAGGGTCAGCTTAGCTTAACTCTATGGTTTAATTATTTTCTTCTCTTCCTTGCATTTAGGAGCATCACTTTCTACTTAATAATTTCTCAAGTACAAAGTTTTCTTGTTGAGGTTAAAAATCTTGCTGGATCACACAGTTTATATGTGATCTATATTTTTCAAGGGGAGGGAATGAGGAATCACAGTAAAAAACTATTAGGCGACTCAGAATGGGATGCGCCCCTCTGCCATTTGAAAGAGATTTTGCCCTCTTCTTGGAGCCTCTGCTCTATTTTTTTCAGCCTCAATGGCATCACACAGTTACCAGTTTCCTGAAGTTTCTCAGGTAAAATGGTCGTCTACCATAATTAACAAGGTGCCAATGACTCATGGGATTGTCAGGCATAGAAAACATTGGGAGACTTAAAACAGAAATGAACAAACAAGACCGCCTCTGCCTCCACTCCCACACAAAACGTCTGTCAGTGAGACACAAATGGACCTGCACTTAGACAATACCATGCTACTTGGAATTGTTTGCAGCTGACTCTTTTCCTTTAAGGAAAGAAGTTGCAGACTAAAGAGATATATGATGCCTTCTATTTACTAACTTCTAGAGTGCCAAGAGAATAGAGATTATTTATCCCACCTGATGTATTCTCCATATGTGAACTGTCCCTGTTGAACAACCAAGCTGGATACCCAAGATACAGAAGCTTACACATCACTACTTGTCCTTTTCCCTTGCACATAATTATCCCAGTCACGTGGTATCGATGGGTGGAAGTGAATGGGTTGAAAACAAGGAAAGAAGGGGGAGGGGCTTAGCGCTTCCTATCTCCCTATTCTCATAAAAGGCTGGAGGACCACAGCTGCCTTTGTCTAGGCATGCCAGGTTCTGCTATGCCTCAGGGCTTCTGATTCTTCCCAGTGAAGGCGGTAGAAGGGCTTGAGCTCTGGTTTTAAGGGAGTCATCTTACAGTCAAGATTTAGATAAATCCTTTAGGTTTAATCTTGACCTCTGATTATAAAATAGACCGTGTTCTTCAGTGGCTGGCTTGGAGAGTTCCGTTTGCTAGGAGCACTGCCAAGGTTCCTGGAACATTGCTCGTGTGTTTCCCAGGAGATAACACCTTAGCACATTCAGTGTTAGGTACAGAGGACACAGGAGGCAGACAATCCAGGTTACATTATGGGAGCCACCCTGAATGGGCCTGATTATCTTCTCTGCCACGAGTGGCACTGAAATCTTATTTATGATGATATCAGGGAATGTCTTAGACCTGGTTTCCCAACTTAAATATCCAGAATGGTCCTTTCTCTCTGGGCTTATGAACAAAATTGAGGACTTATTGAAGTAACTGAAGGTATGCACTGGAATGAAACCTGAACTCCCACCATCTTAAGCACAATGACTTACAAATTTTAAGTACAAATTTTTAGAATTTCTTCAAAAGTTTTCTCCTTCCTTTCGAACTGATACATGCTATTTAGTATTATGTTTGGTCCTATTTTGTTTTCTCTTCTTTTAAAAATCCATGTCCCTGAAATTTTCATCTGTATGACCCTTACTGTCACCAACTGACCTTCACTAAGATGGTCAATTCTTTGTATGTTGGTTTTAGTAATGACAAAAGCGTTTTTTGGTCATTGGAGGATTTTATTGTGGTCTCTATGAAAGAAAGCGACAGGCCATTACTCTGTTGGTCTTTGTACTATCCAGAATGACTTGTCTTGGTTACCCTTAGACACCTCTGGACTGTTACATCTTTTCACTGTAGAGCCAGGGGACATTGTTAAATTCTTCTCTCCTTGGATGCAGGTGTAACTGTTTGATCTTCTGCCTAGTAGGAACTTGAATGCTGATCACAGCCTGTGTAAACACAACCAGGTTTCCTCCCTGGCTGTTTTGGAGGCGCTGAGGATATGATTAGTGTGGCCACAAATTGACCTATGAAATACTCTAAAATATGCTCCAAGTGTTTTTAAATCACAAAGAATAATAATCACAGTTTTGTATTTCAAGAAGAAATAACTCGTGTAACCAAACATCTTCAAAAATCAACACATAAAAATGTTTGAATATCTACAGTGTACAAGTTGGCCTGCCTATATTCTATAAGTAATTTGCTATCTGCTGTCATCTGTGATATAGAGTGACTTTCACAGAATTAAAAACATGCTATACAATGCTCATTGTTCATGTTCTGGCAGGTAAATATGGCACAGTAAAGAAGCATGTTATACTTTGCTAGCATGGCTGGTACTTTGAAAATAAGTTGTGAGCAACTGTGTGTGAGGTGTGTATGCATGGACCATCAGGGACTTCAGGTTCCCTCGGCTTTACTAAATTTGGCAAACTGCTTTTCTGATCCAAAGCTCCTAGTCTCTGATTTCTTAGAACATTTACTTTAGTACATTTCTTCTGTGTACTTTTGATACGTCAATCTTTAAAAAAAAAAAAAAATCCCCATCCTAGGACTTTCATAAGGTCCCGGACCAACCTTTTGGTGAAATGAAACCATGCAGGGGTATAGCACCCCTCACTCCCTCCTCTCTGGGAACCAGGAGACTAACTGAGTAGCAATTAGACAGACAGATGACTTAATCGCCGAGAAAAGTATTTGCAAACTCAGTGCACTTCAGCCTCACCGACGCCACCCCTCCAGCCACATCCCCTGGAACCCTTCCAGCTGCTCCTCTCAGCCCTCAAAAGTCTTTTGTTGTAATCCATGTGAATTGGGCTGCACCCTGGCCTCTCTCCCATACTGTAGTATCCTCAAGTGAAGTTTGCCTTGCTGATTGCACTTTCTATGGTACTGTTTACTTATACATTCACCAACATTCATAGAGTTTACCTAGAACTTTTAATTGAAAGCCACTCACAGCAAAAAATAGAAATGCTTCTTCATGTTAGCCTTTAAATGTTTCTGGTATGTGCTGTACGGTGCTTGTTATATGAGACTGCACGTTGCTACCTTAGTGACTTGTAATTCTAGTATTGCATTTTTTTAAATTCTATCTTCCTGTTTTATTTATTTACTTTGTAGTAGTTATCACTACCAGACATCTTGTTATTTTGTGTCTTCTTTGCACAGAACCAGATCAGGGCATTTTTATGAGCTTTGTTCACTTCCGTCTTCAATGGCTATTTCATGGAGTATTTGTTCAATGACTTGAACAAAGGAAAGATTAGTTATTAGTGTTTTACTACTGTTATCATTAGCATCTTACTAGTGTTATCCTTAGCATTAGCTCGTGCTTTATTGATTTAATTAAACCTTCTAAAAGCTGACCCAAGTTGAGTCAGAAATGCCATAGATTGCTTCACAGTGAGTGGTTCCAAGGATCATTTTGTATAATCATAACCTAATGTTTCATCATCCAGCTATGGTGAGAAAAATATACATGAGTTGCTAGAATATTGCTGAAGATGGCATTCATGTCTTTGTGCAAACGAATGCAGAAATTTATCTCTGCTCAGTTTCAGTGACATCTGGACAATTGGCTGAGTTTTCAACTTGTGGGCCTTGGAAACCCACCAGTGGGTGGAGTCTCTTCCTTCTTGTTGGCTGTCCTGAACCATAAAAGAAAATGAGATTTGTCCCAAGCAAGGGCAGCCTCTGTGTTGTGTAGTCATCCTGGCCTTAGACCTGTTTGCTTTGCAGATTTCCCCTTGTTAATTTTTGTGGTTGAGCTTTAAGCTCATATTGACTTACATTTCAGTGCCTTCAAAAGACTGCATCCTTTGTTAATGATAAGAACTGTTAAAAATGTAATAGTAAATTCGTTGTTATTGACACCAGCTTACAGAGACAGTGGTGGTCTTTCAGTATTTTGTAATAGCCTCTTAAAGCATTGTGTTAGGTGAACTATCAGACACAGAAACATCAATGTCCATGTCCTACGAAAGCATAGGATAGTATTTAACAGAATCTGTGAAATGTTCTGGAGAGGTAGTGATGGAGAGAAGATGCCTATTGGGTACCAGGATATGGCAAAGAAAGAATAATAACTTCTAATGTCCTATAGCAGAGTAAGATAACTATACTTAATAACATCTGAATAATATTTCCAGATAGCTAGTACAGAGGATTTTAAGTATTCTCTATAAGAAGAAATGATAAATATCTTAGATAATATACAGATGCATTGACTCCATCTTTAAGTGTATATTTATGTGAGGTGTCAAATTGTATCCTGTAAATAGATACAATTACTATGTATACATCCATTAAAATTTTCTGGAAAAAAGTAATTTTCTAAATATGGTTTGTTTGGTTCTTCCAAAATTGCACATTAATTTTCCAGTTGGGAAAACTGGAGCACAGAGTGGTCACATTTATCTCAATTTAAATGACTAAATGACTAGCCTTGGTGATGGTATAGTGATTGTATAGCTGTCTTCCAAATTTAAAGAGCTAACTGACTTTAGGAGCCAGATAGAATCTCAGTTTTCTAATTCTTCCTCCAAAGTTATCACCTCTAGCTGACCTTCTTTACTTGATTTACATTTTCTAATAAATTACATATTCATCATAATATGTCTGGCTCATCAGTATGCTCCTTCCAATGGAATTACACCAGATGTAAGCATTAAACTTAGGGTCATACTTGAAATTTAAACTTAACTACAGAAACAAAGCAAGACAGATTCACTCTGGAATAAGACTTTCAATGCTAAAATTCTAGGCTTAGCCATTTCTATCTGTAGGACTTTTGAAACATGCCTAGCAGTTCTGTGCCCCATTTCCCTTATGAAATAGGGGCAACTGTGTCATCAGGCTATTCTTAGAATCTGGTGAGATATTACATTTAGAGCTCCATGGGACAATACTGGGGACAGAGTCAGCAGTGAGTAATTGCTAAGTGTTCTCTTAGCCCAGGTACTAGGGAAGTGAGCTCAGAAGCAGATGTACTAAAATCGAAACTTATACATTCGAGTCCAGGGCAGAGGAAATAAAAGGAAAATGGGTGGGGACCGAGGGAAAGTCAACGTAGCAGAACTTTTTGTTTGTTTATTTACTTCAGAGCCTATCACTGTGCTGTGTCATCTCCATTAAGTTCAGTACAGTTTGTCCTTGACATGCATCAGGCCAACCTACACAGACCCACAATAAGAGCATAGTAACTGCACCCATGTCAAAATCACTCCTGAGTATTGGAGGATGACCCGTTGTCACTTGTGACTTTCATTTTCCTCTAAGGCCATTTTCATGCAGGTATGTGCTGCACTTTGAGTGTGCTCCTCTTCCGTTCACTACTTCCCCTTTATTGTCACTGTCTTCCCCATTCATCCCAGGGCAGTGTTACTTCTCTTTTTATGTGCACAAATGATTTAATATAATTGTATAAAAACTAGGACCCATAAGTAGAAGAAACCATGTTTTTGCTAAGGGACATGCTAAACTTTGAAATGTTATTTAACGTTTATTTATTTATGTAGCTCATGTGTATGTCTATATATACAAGCATGTGTGTGTCATAATGTGCATGATGATTTTGTGCATGTGTGTGTGTCTACATGTATGTGTGTGCATGTGTGTTTATATGTGTACATATGTGTGTGTGTATGCGCATGTGCACACTCTCCTTAGAAGACTACTTGCAGGAGGAGTTGATTGTTTTTGTCATGTGCATTCTGGGGATCTAACCCAGGTTATCAGGCTTGGCCTGAACATCAGGCATAGCAGCAAGGGCCTTTATCCACTCTCTTGCTGGCCCTATGTTGCTCTTCCTTCCTTCCTTCCTTCCTTCCTTCCTTCCTTCCTTCCTTCCTTCCTTCCTTCCTTCCTTCTTTCCTTCTTCCCTCCATCCCTTCATCCCTTTCTTTCTTTCTTTCTTTCTTTTTCTTTCTTTTCTTTCTTTCTTTCTTTCTTTCTCTCTCTCTCTTCTCTCTCTCTCTCTCTCTCTCTCTCTCTCTCTCTCTCAATATTTGCATTCTTTTTCCTTTTCAACTTAACATTTTTATTGAGTCTTTGTGAATCTCACATCATGCACCGTGATTGCACTAATTTCTCAGTCCTTCCATATCTGCTCCCCACTCTTGTGACCCGCCCCCCTCTAAAACAAAAAAGAAATAGTATTTTTAAAGCTTTTCTACTTTGTGTTGGTATGGTGGGATCCTGTCAATCAATATTATTTACCTATTAAACCTTTCTTCTACCTTGATTGACATCCAAGATCAATATGTGGTAAGCCTTAGAAACCTGTGCCTGCTTTGATGTGTTTTGAAATCTTCCAGGTGTTCAAAGAGAAGTGACACACTGGTCTTAGCTTGCTATTAAAGTGGAACAGATCTGCTGCTTTCCTCTTTGGGAAGCGGGGAGCAGGATGGGAAGAGTCAACTCAGGGCCTAGGTTCACACTCTTCTACCGAACCCTGCTTCCA
Organism: Mastomys natalensis; assembly: GCA_021653895.1. Taxonomy (NCBI): domain Eukaryota; kingdom Metazoa; phylum Chordata; class Mammalia; order Rodentia; family Muridae; genus Mastomys; species Mastomys natalensis. Next base: position 130,564 of record JAJTUV010002031.1, read on the forward strand.
TGCCTCAAACTGCTCTCTCCATTTACAGTTCCTTTACTGTACTCACTATCCAAATCTTCAAAATCCTCCAAGGTCCATGCATGCCGTATTTTTCTGTGAAATCCCCCAATCCTTTCTTTTGTACAACCACTGACTGCGCTTGAAAACTGAGTGACTTGTGTGTTCTTAAATTGAATTGCACTATTCTAAAATCTACCATTGTTTATAATATATATGCATAGTCTCTTCTGCGGGGAACATGCAGAGCATAGATCATTAGCTCTTTGTAGCCAAGTATCATATAGTATGATCTTTCTTGGACTTTCTGTGTCTAACAGTTTCTGGCACACACAGGTGTCTAAACAGATTCTAGCAGAGCTGGAATTTCCAGTTGAGGTGTCAGGAACAATTCTGTAATCCACAAATCAGCAAGTATTTATTTATTTATTTATTTTTTGGTCTGGGACACTGTCTATCTTATTTCTCAACAGAATCTCTAGCAACTGACGTGATACCTAGTGTATAGCAAGTTGCTGAACCAACAATTTGACCCATTTTTTTTCACAAAGTTGATGCAGAGACACAATGTCCTCTCCTACCTGGATAACATTACTGTGAGAATGCTGTCATTTAAGAAATGCAGAGCCATGCCAAAAATTGAGAAAGTCCTAGTCAAAATCACGATGTGGTGACTTGCTTCACTAGGGTACTCATAAATTTCTTTTTCAGGCTCTCAACGATTTAATTTGGCAGAAATCGAGATTCCCATGACTTTTCTACCTTCATGCGTTATGGGCTCACATTACAACTAATGGTTAAATGGAATTCTTATAAACAATGTTTTATGTGAAAACTGAAGAGCAGCTCGATGAGCTAATGGGCCAGGTGTGCTGTACCTAACTCACATACCTCTCTGTCTGGCAGCGCTTCAACCATTGCTTTTAAATTTAATGTTCTTTGGCCAACCTTTACACACACCTAGGGGATTCTTTTATTTTTCTGAGTACAAACACACCCTTTCATACCCCGTCACCCACCCACTCATCCACATATTTTTTCCTACTTCATCTGACATCACAGTGGATCTCAGCGACACATTTCTTCTCCCCCAAGTGTCTCTATGCATTCTTCAGTCATCTTGGTGATATGCAGTTATTGAACAAATAGGTCGTGAATCAGCCTGTCAAATAGAGTATAACTTCTTTAAGATTAGGATGATAGAGGCGCCCCTGGGAAAGTAAAAGAGGTAGAAATCCGCCAGAAATCATCTCACATAAACTGTGTGACATTTTTATTATTACGATCAATAAAACATGAATTTTACTTCAAAAGAAAATTATCTGCGTGAACTCATATGGTGACATAATTCACAACCATCTAAAGATGGAAATAATATCTATCAGTTGATAAATGAACAAGATAGTCGACACAAAAAGGAATACATTCCTCATATATGCCACAACAGTGATGAATCTTGAACACAGGTTAAGCGAAGGAGACAACCACAGACTACTACACATTATATGATTCTGTTGATATGAAATGTCCATGAAGGGACAATCTATGGAGACAAAACAGTAGAGGAGGACACTGGAGAAAGTCATTCAATGTTGAGAGCTAAAGGATACAAATCTTCCAAGATGATTAAATATTTTAAAGATTGACTGTGATAACTGCTGCATCCACTGAACTGGGTGCAGTAAGTAGGTAAATTGTGTAGTGTAATAATCTGCTAAAGTTTTCATTATAAAGTATTACAAACTGAGTAGGTTAAACAACCAAGTTATTTATTTATTTATTTATTTATTTATTTATTTATTTATTTATTTTTGTAGTTCTGGAAGCTGGGACATTGAGATCAAAGTGCTGGCAGAGTTGGTTCCTTCTTAGGGGTGTGAGGAAGGGATCTGTTTCAGGTCCCTAACCTGACCTCGTAGATGACCACCTTTTTATACTCTTCTATTCCATATCATATCCATCCTATATGAATATGTCTGTGTCTAAACTTTCTCTTCCTAGGAAGATACTGGGGAGGAATTCTGATCAGTTTGAAAGGAAGGGTTTAACTCTTTAGTCAGCGAGGCAAGTGGACGATTCTGTTTGTGGAAGGACAGAGGCAGGTTCGCTGAGGAGGTTAACACAATACCCACTATGCTTTTTCTTTGAGTAAGGGAGAAAGATGGTGTGATTTCAGCAGTTTCTCTTGCATGGAATACTACTACATTGTTGGCTTATTTTCTTTAAGTGTCATTCATTCCATGATATTGTAAAACCCTAGGGCTGGGACAAATGGAGTCATTACACTTTCTTGATTGGAATTAGAGCTAGCAAACGAATTGCAGACAGATTGTGTTTGTGAAACACATACTAATCTTCATGAGCTGCAAAAACTAAATGGAAAAGCTCACAGGAGAAGTGGAAGAGTGTTCCTTTGCTTGTTCTTATAAGGCAGGCCTTATTTATTACAGAATAAAACTATCTATCTAGCTATCTATCTATCTATCTATCTATCTATCTATCTATCTATCTATCTATTTAACATGGGCCAGTTTGAAGTACTATTTCCTTAAAACTGTGGCTGGCAGTGCTGGGTGGGACTATGGAGGCTCATGGCTGTAATAGGAACACCAGGAAGGCTGGAGCAGGAAGATGTCGAGTTTTAGGCCAGTCTAAGACTCTATCTGAAAAGCAAGTGAAAAATCACGGAAGACAAAATCATCCAGGTGCCAATCTTAACTGTTTTTTTTTTTGTTGTTGTTGTTTTTATACTGATGGAACATATTGATGGAATAATTATTCCCATTAAGTCCTTAGTTTTTATATTGCTGCTTTACACATTTTCACAAGTCTGAGCTTTATAACAAGCCTGTAGGATTCACTATCCATTACCATTGAATAATATATCCTTAACAGATAGGACAGCTTATAGCATTTTCACCATTTTGTCACAGACACCTTTCTGAATATGACTTGCTCTGGGAGCCTGGGTTTTCTCCCATTTTTAACCTTCTTTCATATAATTTTAAAATTGCCATGCCAGATCCCAGGCATGAGGTTAATTTAGGGCCTGCAAAGAGCAGAAGAAAACAGTGACCTCTCCATTTACCATAGATTTTATTATAGATTTGTAACTCTTAAAATTAGAATTATGCCTTGAGGGGTCTTTTGGTGGTTAGTATAGTCTAATTATTAGGGTGGAATGGATAACATAACATATATTTTATTATTTTTGTTCCAGTTTTAGAACTAGCTTCTACTTCCTTGCCTATACGTTGGGAGCAAAAAAAAAATATATGTTAAGAACTGTAAGGAACGAAGAGAAATAACAGATTCCCAAAGAAAAGATCTTATGACTAAAATTTTACAACAGGTCAAACTTTTTTTGATACTTGTCCTCAATTCAAAGCATTCTGCCATGTTCTTACATGTTCACACACTCAAGTGTGCATTTCCTCTTCACTAGATAAAACCCCCACGTTGTCCAAAGGTGTGCAGCCGACACAGTGGCATTTCCCCTGCAAACTGAATCACGGACAGGGTGATGTCAGCTCTCGGTGAGCCAAGGATAGTTAGGTACTGTTATGAAACTTGAATGTATACAGACCATGTTCTTTTAATGACACACACACACCCAAAGGCCAAGTTCTGCTGATTAATGTAAGACAGAAAAAAATGGTCATATTACAGCTTTGTTTTGAGTGCTGCATAAGCATAAATCCACTTGGTGCCGGCTTTGGGCGCTTTGCTGGGTAATTCCTCTTACACATCTAATTCCAGCCTTCCAGCTCATCCATCCCCAAACACTGGGACACCACTTGATCTTCTTGTTTTTCCCACCAGCAAACGCTGGCAGCATTAGCTGAAGCACCTACTAGGAATATGACCATTTCTGTTGATCCTCAAGGCTCTAAGCCATTCATTTAGACTACTGCAATGATCTCTTGTATAGAAGCTCTGCTTCTGGGTTGCTGCTCTGCACTCAAAAACAAAACACAGCTATGGTGATTCCAACAGCATGTCTGTCATAAAGTTCACAATTAAAAATTAGTCCTGTGTCTGATAAATATCTTCCAGTGGGTTATCATTATGCAGAATAAAGGACAGCTAATAATGGCTCACAATGTCCTCTTCCATGGACTCCTCTTTCTCTCTGTGAACTCACCTTATGCTCTCTACACATTGGCTATAGGCAGTCTCCATAGGACCCTTGACTTTGTCTTCTTCTGGTTCTTGCTAAAATGTTGACTTCTTTTTTATAGAGATGCTATTTAAAACTGACCCCTGCCTGCCTTTCTGATTTCCATCATTCTACTTCTTTATTGTTCTTATCATATAATTTAAATATTTCATGTATTTCTCCTGATTTAAAGACATAGTGATTTTTTTTTATGTTCATTGCTGTATCTACCGAGTCTAGAACAGTGCTGGTTTATATAGTACCTCTCAACAAATGTGAAATTGAATGCTTTCCAGACATGAGTTACTTATGATTGTCTTTGAGACTCCTCAAGTGAATACAATTTTAATTTGAACTAAAACCAGAGATTAGAATTGCTGTCTTCCTCCCCTGGGCTAGTCAGGAAGCTTGACCAAACACAATATGGAAAGATTCATCATGGTATTCCAGAACAAGAGAGCAAATTCCGAGAATACACTGTAGAGCACTGGTTCTCAACCTTCCTAATGCCATGATCCTTTAATGCAGTTCCTCACGTTGTGGTGATTCCCCAACCATAAAATTACTTTATTGCTGCTTCATAATTTTGCTGTTGTTATGAGTCATAATGTAAAGATTTTTGGAAATAGAAGGTTAGAGTGAGGCCGTGGCCCAAAGGTTGAGAAACACTGCTTTACAGGCACTAGTCTCCCAGAGCCCTCCTGCCCTCTCTGCAGCAGTCCAGGAGCTGATGGTTGGCTTCAATGAGGACCAGGAAGGATTGAAGTTTAAAATGTAGGTGACTTGAGTTAAACTCCTCCTTGGAGAAATAATATTGCATTAAAAATCAACTGATCACTGATGTCACAGAGGTCACATTAAACACCAAGCTCCTAATTCAGATCCACAGATGTCAACAAGGAACTACCTCGGCAATGCAATGGCATGGGAATCAAGCAAGACAGTGGTTTTCTGCAGTGGAAGTGTGTGTGTTAGACTCATGCAAACACCTGCACTGTAATGTCTCTATTCTTACCCCATCTCCTACCAGGCCTTGTGATCCCAGCTGTAGTAAGTGCTAACACCAGCTTTCTTGATCCCATTGTAAATTGTCACAATCACAAAAGAGGATCTTTGGTTTTTTAAAAAAAGAGACACGAGATACTGTGCCTACTAACCCCTCATCAACATACCAGGCAGCTTAAGAAATCGCACTGAATCAGAAAGCAGCACAGGCTGCCAATTTGCACATGTCAAAGTTTCTTAGCACCATTCAAAGTTTGCTTTGACTACCAAAGCCCGTGATGGTAGGTCGGAATTTCCAGCAAATCAGCAACGAAGTATCTGGCAGGAGGCTTTGTGTTTTGTTTCCCTTCACAAATTTCTCTGAGATTTCTCCTGACTTCTGACACCCATTATGTCATGCCTCATCATGTTGAGCCAAGCACAGTGGAAACACTATGAAGGAATCTAGGAGACTAAGAGTCCTTGAAGAACTTGTCCTAGAATTTTAATAAACAGCTGCTGGGTACACGCCCTGTATGGCCATGGGTGTTAACACTGGAAACATCTGCAGTGGTCAATCTAGGGGTCTAAAGCATTAAATCTGGTTGTTATGCAATTGAGAGGAAATAACAGTTAGAGCAGATAGAAGAAACAGAAGAAGTAAAATCAGGCATACTCTGTGATGGCTTGGATATGAAGTGTCCCCAAAAAAGGCTTGGTTTCCAGCCATGGTGATCGTGAATGATGATAGAATCAGGGGGACAGTAATGTAATCAATGGAGGTCTCCAGAGTGAGTGGTCTATTAAGAGACTAAACTTAGTTGGAACAAGTAGGTCACATGAGTTTTCTTTGAAAGACATAGCTGGTTCCTGGATACTTTTTGTCTCTCTGGCTGCTTCTTGGCTACCAGAAAGTGAATACCTTTATTATGTAATACTCTCTCTGCCATTACATTTGTCCTTGATGTGGGTCCAAAGTGAAAAGATCAAGAAAAACTTCCATCCCTTGGTTAGTAAGTAAAATTTAAAAAGATTTTAAAACATGTTAGCAGGACTTGGTGGTACATATCTTTAATCCCAGCACTTAGGATGCAGAAGGAGGAAAATCTCTTTGAGTATAAGGCCAGCCTGATCTACATAGCGAGCTCGGGGCCAGTCAGGGCTACATAGCGACACCCCATCTCAAAAAAGGTGTCTTATTTGGATATCTGCTCTGGGATGTGTGAAACTGCTTCCAAGAAATGTGCAATCTGCACCGGAGGAATTAGCTTGTGGTGAACGCACTGCCCTGGCGTGTTTCTTTGAAGAAATATGTAACAGTAACATCACTCACAGCTGTGTCATCTATGGGACAGTCATGGCCACCAGGAACAGCTCCAGTCTCCTAACCTCACTATAATTTAGTTTCTTAAGAATGTCTGAAAATGACGGTAACTCAAGGAAAAGCACAAATCTGCCCCAAAGTCAGCGCCTCTGGCTTCCCCAAGGCCCTGCGTTCAGAGGGCAGAGGCAAGTGAATAGATGGGTCAATCTTTCTGAGAGTGTTGGAGAGTCTAAAATGAAACAGTCAAAATCTCACCCTAAAACTGAGAACAAATCTGTGCTTTGTTCTGTTTTTCAGTTGAGACACTGATATTTCCAATAAAATCAGGAATATTAGGAAAAATGGATATTAGGAAAAATGGACATGGAGAGGCATGTAAGTGTGTTTGTTCAATGAATGTAATGGTATATGTTTTAGACTCCGATTTTGCTTTCAAGGATTATGGAAAACTCACTTAATGTACACATGTCATTAGTGCTTTCTAAATGTCACCAATTAGCAAATCAAAATCACCAATGGTCAATTTTTACATGCCTAGGTATCTACTTGAATATTTAGTCATAAAACATGGCAGGAATATATGTGCTTGGTTGGTGCTGTTTCATGTATGATGGCTGTTTCACGTATATATAATGGCTCAAACAGTGGCTTATTTCTAAGCTGCTTGTGTTCCTGCCAGCTTTTACCTGTACATGACTGAACATAAATTATTTTTTTTAATAAATTTCACTCTTTTGAGTGTGAACCAGTTCATTACACAAAACAATAACTCAGTCTTCATTATACTGTGTTCTTTAAGATCTCTCCCTTGATTCACATAAATATCCACACAGAGCAATGCTGATCTCAGGAACCTGCACTTCCTGATTCTTTTCTCAGTAAATTATAAGCCAGCTAACTTTCTTAAAGAGCACTTCCTGTTTTCTATCTCTTCTCATAAAACCCCAATTCCATCGACTCTTCTCCCCTCCCCTTAATTGTACCTTCCTAACTTAGGGACAAAAATAGCCATTGAGAGATTTTACTTGGTTGAATATTTCTCTTGAATTATTTGATGGTTCCACATCTGTAAACAAAATGAGAAAAAGTAGAGATGAGGGAAAAGGGTGTGGTAAGTCTGGGCTAGGAGTTAAATAGATGAAAATCAGCAACATCTATTTTTAACCACGACCATAAAAGGTCCCTCCTCATCTTTCTGTCTCCATGACCCACCTCCATTTTCTCTGACCCATCAGTTCAGAGGGTATTGAAAGGTAAGCAGTGTTAAGAGAAGATTTTTGAGGAACCCAAATCTTCATAGGTAGGCTAATGATCATTCTTTAAAGAAGTCCCGCAGCTTGGCCTGGCAAAGTGTCAGATATGGTGGTAGCCCACATACAGGAAAGGCTTCAGATGGTAAGTGTACTGGAGCTTGAACCCAAAGTTATTGGCTACATGGTGTTTGGTAGATGAGGCAGAGAGGGTTGTTTGCATGTAAAGTCAGAGAAAACTGTCAACAAACATCCTGAGTATAGAAGGAAGAATGTGGAAGAAATTTATCTAGCCTTTCTTGTGCCAGTCATATCTCCTGGAATAACTAATTGCCCTTCTGGGACAATTTCCCTTCTGCTTCAATAAGTCCATGAAGTATTTCACTCACCATGGCAAAATTCTTTTTTATTTCTTTGAACATAGTAATTTCATTCTTGTTTTAGAAGTCTGTTTTCCTCAGATGAAGAATTCTAAATTGGCAGCGATTCTGTTTTAGCATTCTAAGATGTCAGTCCATTTTCTTCTGGTTTCTAACATTTCCATTGAAAACTGTGAGAAAACAGCTGTTGATCCTTTTGAAGATAATGTGTCTTCTTCCTCTAAGTGCTCCTGGGATGTTCTCTTTGTTTCTGGCTTTTAGCAGTTTTATTGTAACGTGTATAAGCATGGCTGGTTTGCTCTGCAGTTATCCTGCTTGGAGTACAAAGAGTTCTTTGCATCTATGTAAAGAGCTTTCATCAGCGTCTTTCATCCGTCTGGAAATGTTTGGGTTGATGTTCTAGTCTAAAGGAACCTCAAGCACACATCCTAAGAACTTTTCTCTGAATCCTCTTTTGTTTGTTCCTTGTATTTTTTCTTCTGTTTTGTTGAACACTAGTCTGAATACTTTCTATTGAACTATAATCAAGGTAATAACTCCAGTATTCTCTTGTTTATGGTATTTAACTGACTTCTTGAATTTTCATTTTTTTAAAACCTTTTATTGATTCTTTGTGGACTTCACATCATATACCCAATCCCACTCATTTCTCCATTCCTCCATATCCACCCCTGCACCCCTCCTCCAAAACAAAATAAACCTTCTCACAGTGGACGTTGTGGTGTATTACGGTGTGTCACAGTATACCCTTTTGTCTAAAAAGCTTCACTTGCAAATGTTCATTGAAATGAGTCATTGATCTGGTTTGATGCTTTTGCTACACCATCAATACTGGATCCTGACTGAGAATCCTTTCAATATCCTGTTGTTACTCTACATGATGGAGATCCTGTAGCTTTGATTCTACAGGACTCACCCCTTCATGCACTCCAGAAGTTCATAGGTGGGGTAGAATTATAGTTATAACTTCAAATGTTTTATTTTTCTTGAAAACTATTGTTTTCGATGGTTCATATATATTATTAATATTTTGAGAATTTTATACATTAAATTTTGATCATACTTATTCTCCTCCTTCCCAGATCCAACCTCCATCTGATACCCACTGTGGAGGTTTGAATATGCTTGGTCCATGGGAAGTGGCATTATTAGGAGATGTGACCTTGTTGGAGGAAGTGTGTCACTGGGTAGGAGGGCTTTGAGGGCTCCTAGTGCTCAAGCTCCTTCATGGACTTAAGAAAGTCTCCTGCTGGCTGCTTTGGATCAAGATATAGAACTCTCATCTCCTTCTACAGCACCATGTCTGCCTGGATGCTGGCCACGCTTCCTGCCATGATAATAATAGTCTAATACTCTGAAACTGTAAGCTAGCCCCAGTGAAGTGTTTTCCTTTATAATATTCACCTTGGTCATGGTGTCTCTTCATAGCCATGAAACCCTAATTAAGACATCTAACCAACTTTGAGACCCCAGTTTTTCAAATCTGAGTCCAGTTTGTACTACAAAACACTCTCACTCTTTGGTGCAAGGCTAGAGCCTGGAGTTATGGTATACCTGCAACTTTTACTTTGATACAGTTTCATTTTTATTTTCCTAGTTATATTTATATAGGTTTGTCTACTTACCTAGTCTTTCTTGTGCCAACTGTATCTCCTGGAATAACTAACTGCTCTTCTGGGACAATTTCCCTTCTGCTCCAATGGCTCCATGAACTATTTCACTCACCTATAAGGGGTCACACCCTTAAAGAATACCAACTCTGCCTTTCCCAGTGGTTAGCAATGGCCAGTAGCTCTTCAGCTAAGGGTAGGACTTCCTGCCTCACTCATATGGGGCTTTTCTCTGGCTGAGCTTGCTTCAGTCTTGTATGTGCTGTCACAACACTGTGAATTCATATGTACAACTGCCCTATTGTGTCCAGAAAATCCTTTCCTTATAGTCGCCCACCACCTCCATCTCTCACAGTTTTCCCACTGACCTCTTTTGCAATAATCTCTGAGCTTTGGGAGGAAAAGGAAGAGAAAGAGGAGAAGGAAGAGGAGGAGGAGGAAGAGGAGGAGGAGGAGGAGGAGGAGGAGGAGGAGGAGGAGGAGGAGGAGGAGGGTAGGATAACATGTCTCATTTAGGGCTGAGTACTCCATGGTGCGCACTTATGCTCTGCACCCAACCATTTGCAAAAATCTCTGTGTTAATCCCTGTCTAGTGCAAAAAGAAGCTTCTTTGATGGAGTTTGAGAGATGAATTAATCTATGGTTATAACAAGAAGTCATTAGAACTAGGGAAGAACTGAAGGAGCTGAAGGGAATTGCAACACCATAGGAAGAACAAAATCATCTAACTAGACCTCTCAGAGCTCCCAGAGACTAAACCACCAACCAAAGAGGGACCCATGGCTCCAGCTACATATGTAGCAGAGGATGGTCTTATCTGGCATCAATGGGAGGGGAGGCCCGTGGTCCTGTGGAGGCTCAATGCTCCAGTGTAGGGGATGGTAGAGCAGTGAGGTGGGAGAAGGTGAGTGGGGGGAGGAGCACCCTTGTAGAGGCAAAGGAAGGGATAGCATTGGAGGGTTTCAGAAGGGAAACCAGGGAAGGGGGACAACATTTGAAATGTAAATAAATAAAATAACCAATAAAAAAAGGAAGAAAAAAGGAAGTCATTAGAAGATGGGTTAATAAATTGTCCACTTAGCAGAATAATAGTAATACTTTCTTCTATGGGCCTATGGTCTATGGAGCCACAGGTGTGAGACAGCGTGTAAAACCTGTAAATTCTGAATCACTCTGTGTGAGGAGCCATTGGTTTCACCAGTTAGTAACATTTCCCCACATGTGGAGGGGTTTCTGTAAACACAGAAGAGTAAGTAAAATTTCTTTAGTTTTTCTTTAGCATTTTTATATAAATAATAAACCGTATTCCATACAAAACAAAATAGGGATAAAACATAATTTGGTCAAATAAAAATACAGCTCTTCAGTATGAGATGACAGATTAATATTGCTTTGATATCCTTTCTTGAATATAAGAGGTAAGAGTTTATTTTGATTTTTCAATACTAAAAATGTATCAGAGTTCCAAAACATAATCTCCTGAGATTTTTCCAGTTTAGCGGGCACCTTGGGCTTGTCTGTGGTCTATGTCCCACAATGCTTTGCTGTTGAGTGCACTCTCCCAGGCTGGTGGGTTTGATCCCAAGACTAGTAACTTCACTTCCAGGAGACAAGGTCCGCAGTTCAGGTGGGCTCCATCTGAGGCTCAGTGCTTTCCGGAAACATTTGTTGTCTTCATAAACCATAGAGGACCCAAGAAAATCAATGTTTAATTCAGCCCTGTCACTACAAATGCCTGCTGTTTTAACTGTAGGTATTAGCACATAGAGGTTTTTTTTTTTTTTTTTTTTTTTTTTAACCAACTGTTAAGAATAAGAACTGTTAAAAGAAGCTCCAAAGCAATCTGGAAGCTTGAAACAAAACCACAGAATGCTTTAAAAAAAAAAGACAGAAATTTTAATCTATCTCTGGGTCACAATTTGTGTTTGTTTCTCCCAGACAACTTTAAACTGTTAGTTTTTCTTTAATGTATTAAAATATGCATAAATCCGGAAAAGGCATATAATACACATGAGTTAAAGATTAGAAATTTCTGATATGTTACAGCAATATTGTCTACTCCTTAACTAATTAAACCTCTGTTATTATATTTCCTGTCGGTGTTTAGTGGTAACATTAACAGAATAACAGGAGACATACAGACACATAAAACATATATTTTGCATTTGTGATATGCAGAATGCTAACTTAAGAAATATAGCCACAATGACCAAAGCCTGAAGATTAATGTTAACATACTCTTCCGCTTCCAGTGCTCTCTTCACTGGCGTCTCTGGTGAATGGTCACCTCTGTCTTTACATCAACAGAGTCTTGTTAGTTTACCTGTAAGCTCCATATAACCCTGCAGACTCCCTTAGCCTTGGACATAATTGTCTCTTTCTCATGCCTACCATAGCTTTCCTTCCAACTTTTCCTCTGTTCTTATCTCTTCTCCACTTAGCACCTCAGTGGGCCTTGAAACCAGAGTTCCTCGCCTCACCCCAATGTCTCTGCATTCCATCCATACACCACTGGATCCTGTGGCTCACTAGCAGTTCGGTCACTACTAGCCTCATGCTTTCCTCTGGCATGTTAGCAATCTCAAGACCTTTGAAAATATTCCTGTAGCTTAGGGTGGCTTTGCTTTTTATTGGATGTCTTTTAAAAGAAAATGCTAAAGCAATGGCTCTTGACCTTCCTAATGCTGTGACCCTGTCATACAGTTCCTCATGTTGTGGTCATCCCCAACCATAAAATTATTTTTGTTGCTACTCCATAACTGCAGTTTTGCTACTGTTATGAATCGTAATGTAAATAGTTTTGGAGACAGAGGTTTGCTAAGGGGCCACAACCCACAGGTTGAGAACTGCTGTTCTAAATGCTCTCTCCCCAAGACTGATTTCAAGTTATCAAGTTGAAGCCTTAGAGCAGAAGATGGAAGAGATGTGATGACCCACCACACACTACACCTCTCTGCTTCAGGAGAGCAAATTGAGAATAGTACTACTGTTTCCCAAAGTTTATTTCCATTAGTAGTACATTTTTGAGACTGGTAAGATAATTTTGAGAATTCCATTTTTTTGAAGCTGACCTGGCTTGTGAGTGTACTAAATTCTCAGAGAATAACATCTAAGATTTATGGGTTGCAAAACTCTTCTTCATAGATTGTCTTAACATCCTATGGAACACAATTTGGAGAATACAGCTAGCAACCAAATGTAACACACACAGGACTCTGAATCGTTACTTCTGTGTCCCCTGGAGGCGAGTGGTTTGTGATAGCTAGTTAGTGTCACATCTCTCCACACGCTAATGATGAGAATCATGTGCTCTCTTCAATAGCAACAATGACAAGAATAATGGCATTATTTAACACTTACTTATTTTGTACTAGGAAGTGTTGTGAGAGATTATGTGAATTAATTCACTAAATTTAAAATTCTTATTTATTTGTTTCTATTTTACATGCATTGGTGTTTTGCTGGTATGTATGTATGTATGTATGTATGTATGTATGTATAATTGAATCCTCTGGAACTGGAATTATAGACAGTTGTAAGCTTCCATGTGGGTGCTGGAAATTGAACCTAGGTCCTCTGGAAGAACAGCCAGTGCTAATAAACACTGAGCCGTCTCTCCAGGCCTGAAATAATTCACACAGAGCTCTTTGAGGTAGGAAACATTTATATCAGTTACCTTTCTGGCTGCTGAGACAAAATCGCTGACAAGAACTACTTAGGCAAGGAAGGAAGGAAGGAAGGAGGGAAAAAAGGAAAGAAAAAAGAAAGGATGGAAGGAAGAATTTTGTTTAGTTTACAGTTTGAGGATAAGGTTCATTATGGAAGAGAAGGTGTAATGGGAAGGCTTGTGGCTGTGGGGAAGAGAGTGTGATGCTCTTTGCTCGCACCTTGACAGACTAGGAAGCAGAGAGGCATGCTGGCAAAGATAAGGAAGTTCCAATGTTATTGCGCTGGTAAGTGTAGAATCTGGTTTCAAACTTACTCAAATGACTAGAGGTCCATCTTAAGCATCACCCTGTTCTGCTCCTCTGGACAGTTTCAATGCACTTACATTTTAAACCTCATTTTAAATTCTTCTTTCTGATGGAACATCCATTCTGTTGTCTGCACGTCAGGATTTTAGCCTTAGCCTAAGAACTAAGTTCAGAAAAGCTGTATGTAGGTATGAGAAATGTCACCACAGACAGTATTTTTATTACTGTGTCATTAAACAACTTTAGTGGTATTTAACTTTTAAACATCACTAAGTTGTTTAACTTTTGGATTAAAATATTTTAAGGGCTGAGTGTAGCTCAGTGGTACAGCACTTGGCTAACATGAACAAGACCATTGGTTCAGTCCCCAACTCAGCGAAGAAACAGAAAATCAAGTATGAAGTAAAATGAATTTAATAATGGTAATAATGATAACTACAATGTCTAATTATCAACTGATGGGCAACTCCTGTGAGACAGAGGCTGTGACTGACCACTGGAATGTCATCTCAATGAAGGTAGGGCTTGACTAGGTGGTCCACTGATATTTTAAGCACTTACGTCATGCCAGTCATATAGGAAACACACAGTAACACTTTTTTATTAAAAAATACATAGACACATGATTTATATGCCTCATTTCCTTTGATCCTTAGCATGCTTCTATGTAGAATCTTTTAACATCGTTGCAGACAAGGAGCCTTAAGTCAAGTGTTTGATATCTGGTAAGGCAGGAGTCATGTGAGGATGTGTGCTTCTAATGCTTGTGGTTTTAATATGCCATTCAGCCAAGTATCAATGTGGAAAGATATAGACATAACAAAGTCTTTTACAAGCCTAGGACCAGGGAATGGCTGCATCTAGCGTTCAGAGGTTAACAAGAATTCTTTAGAGTATGAGAGGTGACTTAACTAGTCTCATTCTGGTCTAAAAATTACCTGGTCCTACTTTGGAAAATGTTTGAGGCCATAAGAACAGAGTTCAGTGTTCTAGTCTAATTAATAGCCAATATGGGTGAAAACAGGTCAATTTTGATATGCATTTATTTTCTTTGATTGTTCATAGCCCAAGTTGGCCTTTACTTACTATGTGACTGAGGCTGGCCTTGAGCTCCTGCTCCTCCTATTTCTGTCTAAGTGTTGGGATTATAAGCATGGAATCCCAGGCCCAGGCAAGGGGTTATCCATCCAGTTTGAATGGCACAATAACTCCTGAATTTTGCAGATGATGATACTAATGATATCTGCTGAGCTGTTCCCACAGCAGGAGAAACCTTCCAGGCTCCACCACTCCATTTCATTCCCATGCATTCTAGATGAGGTCAGTGGGTAGTTAGATTAAGTGGCTACTATTACATTTCTTAAGTACGGCTCTCTAGACATACCCGTTCTTCTCAACTGCACCCACTTAACTAGATAATTAATACATACATGGTGTTTTTGACAGTGACAGGTTAATTACCTTAAAAACAAGTACGCAGAGCGTATGTGGAAAGCAAATTTCTCTCTTAAATTTTGCTAGAAATAGCATGGTGGGACAGGTGTGCCTGTATGGTTTCAAGTAGACAGCCGATTGGAGATGAACGGGGAAAAGTTAGCAATGAATAATGCAAAGTGGTGACTACTGGAGTGTTTTGCTAACTTGACGGGATTACGAAATCATGCATCTCAGAGTTGGAAGGGATCTCAAGGGACAGCCTGGAGCAGGGCCCAAGCTTCAGGCAACATCATTATCCTCATTTCCAGATGAGGCAAGAAGGTCCAGGAAGGTTGCACAATCTGCCTGAGGCCAGTGGCTGACAGGTAGGTAAGAAGGTACCGGAAGAAAGACTAGCAGTTTTTCTAGCATCACCCTTTTCTTTGTATGCTGAGAGCCTTTTTAGCCTTGCTATGAATTTAGAGTACACCTCAGAAGTAACAAAGCCCCTGGTTTCCTCTGAAAAGGGAACCCAAGGAAGCAGACACAGTGTTTTCCCTGGGAGGTTCTTTTCAGAAAGAACTTTTATCCTCAAGAAGTCAAAGACAGCATGAGCACTTTTTGTTGTTTGTTTGTTTGTTTGTTTTAAATCAGTGTTCAAGTCTTTTTCTTCTATAATGACATAATAGTGTGGAAAAACATGAAATCCTTGTAGGACTGGCCAGAGATGTCCTAAGTGTGATGAATACATGTGTTCATGGCTTAGCCCAGGAAGGACGCAAAATAAGTTTGATGAATGAGGCGAGCCTTATAAACAATGACCATTGGAGATCATGTCATGCATACTTAACGGGTTGTCACAAGGATGAGATTTTAGAACCAATTTGGGCAAAGTTTGGATTCTGAAATTCATTTTTAAAATTTGGGATACGCATGGATCGTATATTAATGGGTATCAGAGGAAGCTCCAGCTTGGCCCTTAAGTGTCCCCCAAATACTCATGTAGTAAAGGCTTGTACCCAGTCTACAGCACCATCAGGAATTGGTGAAATGTCTGTGTGGGGCCCAGTTGCAAAAAGTTTGGTTATTTACGGATTGGATTTAGAAAGAATGTGTGACCCTGATCTGGTCCTTTATTTTTGATTCTTGCCATCCTGAAAGGAAAGGACCTTTTTATTATGAACTCACATCAAAACATACTATGTCACAAAAAGCCGAGCGCAACAGCAGCGAGCAACCAAACAGAATAACCTCTGAAGGGACTAACCAAATGAACTGTTTGTTTTTCTAAATGGATTATTTTAGGTGCTTTGCCATAGTAACTGAAAACGATGAATGCCATGTACTATCTTGATGAATTCTCATAACATGCACTAAACAAGTCCAGTATTCCTTTATTTCTACTTCCCTCTTCTGGCTCTCTAGTAACTACCATATGCTCCATATTTAGGTTATCAAGGGCTTAGTCATTTCTCACAAGAAATTTAATTTGATGTCTTCTCTCCACTTAGGAACACCAGACTGCAACTGAAGGAAAGTAATGTCACTTCAATTTATTAAAAATATGTGCATTATTTTGGTTAAGCAATATCATCTAAATAAAGTTGAGCCTCCCTATGGCATCTCTCTGCAGGGACTCATGTCTAAATCTAGAGAAACATTCAAAACAATTGAGAAGCAATTTAATTCTTCAGTTCACTGGAAAGTACAAAGTAAATATTAAATATTTCCGGTTTTCCTTTTCAAAAATACTCCGAGGATCTTTTCTTTTCTATTGCGTTCCACGACTCTCGCAAACATGGTCTATCTGGTTGAGTTTTATTTCGCTCCCCTCTGCTTTTCCTCTATTGATTGTAGAGACCCTTTGGCTGAAGTTTGTGCAGTGGAGGATGCAATTCTAAAACCAACTCAGGGATCAAGAAGCCATTCTCTCCAAAACCAGAGACGATGGCTTCATTCTTGGCAGGAGATAAATATTTCACCATGTACCTTGTAGATAATCTTGACACCAAGCTTGAATGCTTTAGTTCTGTGGGTCTGTGGGCTGAACTGCTTCTGGTTCCCAGGCAGTGTGGGAATGGGGGAGTTTTATATTTATAGTCAGATAGTTTCCAGTGATCTTCGGGAATCAAGTTTCCTAATCTGTCAAAATTGCTCCTCATGCAACAAAAAAGTTTAATGCCAGCTTTGAAAATACACCCAAATTGAATTCCTTTCGATCTAAAGATATAGCCGAACAATTTTGCTGGTGAAAAGAGATGTAACTAGATTTTTAAAGCATAGTTTCATTGTCACTGAATCAACAGAAAGAGTGGCACATGGAATCTGGAGCAGGTGTTTATGTGAATCTTCAGCCTGAGCAGCAGTTGGAACTGCACAGTATTATTAATTCAGGAGTCAGTAATTATCCTTTTAAGAAGTGGTATTATTAATAGTATGCTATTGGTAATTTAACCCAATTACAATGATGCTGTATGGTTCAGCATATGAATGTGTAAGCTAGAAGCTATTATACAAAGATACACTTGAAACTTTACAAGATGAAGCCAAACTAAAAATCATTCAGAGAGATGGAGGAAGGGAGGGAGGGGAGGGAGGGAGAGAGAGAGAGAGAGAGAGAAGAGAGAGAGAGAGAGAGAGAAGAGAGAGAGAATCTGTGTATTACATATAAAACTGTTCAGTAACATTTGAGATTAACCGTAAATCTCTGCTTTAAACTTCATTCTAAGGAATATGTAAGTTGAAACTTTTATTGTGAACGTTATGTTGGCCACTGAACTGGTTTTACAGGTGTTTTAAAACAAAATGTATTTAACAATGCTTGCAGTTCAGCGAATTTAGTACTATTCCAATAATTCTGAGGCTGTGCACCTCTAATTTTTAAAACATGCAATCCAGACAAACTAAAAACTAATGCTGTACAATAATATTTCCTGCAAATAATTTTGGTTTAGGAATCCTAGGCAAGATGGTACAAGTGTGTGTGCCACGCAAGTGTGCCAGAGTGGACAGAGGCTGAAACAGTATTCTTGAACTCAAGATATAACTGAGAGGACTGGTGAGATGGCTCAGTGGTTAAGAGCACTGACTACTCTTCTGAAGGTCATGAGTTCAAATCCCAGCACAGTGGCTAACAACCATCTGTGATGGGATCTGAAGCCCTCTTCTAGTGTGTCTGAGGACAGCAACAGTGTACTTACATATAATAATAATAATAATAATAATAATAATAATAATAGTATTAGTAGTAGTAAAAGATATGACTGAGAAAGGTCTCGAACTCCCAGTCCACCCTGCTGAGTGACTGAGGGATTACAAACAAGAACCACCACAATCAGTCTTGGACAAGTATTTAAAAAAAAATCTAGCATAATAGTTCATGTATCTATGAAAATATATTGTAAATTTCTCCCTAAGAACTCTGACAAATTTGAAATTTTGGATGCAGGGTCTCTTGAAAAGTGCAGTTGTGTGTTTATATGGTTATTGTGTCTACAATCAGGAGAGAATCTGTTGGTTACATTGGCAGTTTTGATTTGGTATTAATCTAGATTTCCTGGATGTAATTCCCATAAGAATGGATGAATGTGTACATTCATTTGACTAGAGTCTCTCAGGTTTTTCTAAGAGACATGCACAGGGAATTGAATGTGAAATAAGAGAACTCCTGCAGATAGAGGCAGCTGTGCAGAATCCTCCCGGACCTATTGTGAGAACTGGGCTGTGGGACTTTTAACTCTCCCACCTCAGCTTTGCATTCTCAACATGAGAAAGGAGATTATCAGAAAGGAAAATCTGCTGGAGTATCATACTGGCAAAAATGGGGCCCCATGTGTCTGTGATAATTAATTTTATGTGTCAGTTTGTCTAGGTCAGTTACCCAAATATTTGAACAAATATTATTGTGGATATTTTGGGGTGGTTTTTTTTGAAAGATGAGTCTAATATTGACATTGGTAGACTTTGAATAAATTTACCCTTCCTGTTGGGGGTAGACACCACGCAGTCAGTTGGAAGCCTTAGTAGAAAAGATTGATCTCCCTGGAAGACAAAAAGATTTTGTCAGCAGATAACTCTTCCCAGGTGTCTAGCCTGTCCTGCAGAGTTTTGAATTCCTCAAGCCTCCCCAGTTGTGTGAGCCAAGTCCTTAAAATAACAAATCTTGTTGGTTCTGTTTCTCTGGGAACCCTAACTAGTACTGCACATAACTAGTGTTGCTTCATACGAAAATGAAGCAAACATGTGCTTGAGATATCATTTAAAACGTTAGATCACATTGAACAGATAGGTCACAGTGGAGGCTCAAACCCTGGCTGATACCTTGGCGGTTATTAAAAGTATCCTGATACATAGGCCCAAGATTTTAAGTTAGCAAGTTTGAGTTGGACCCCGGCATCTACAAACAATGTTTGCTCCCAAATAAATGCTATTGACAGCCATATTCTCATAATCATCGGGCAAAACAATAGCCATCCCTTAGGGCTATACAAAGAGGATTTAAAACAGATAATCTTAATACATAGTAATCTATTGAGAGAATTTTAAATGAGAATATACTACTTGGCTCCTTATAAGGCACATCAGCGTCCCATGTAGGACTGTACTGTCATCTATTTTTTCATCTAAAAAGATTTATTAGGTAAATATTATGTTCCAGGTCTTAGACTGGGATCTGAATGACAATAGCTTTAATAAAATTTAGTGTGCAGAATTTTAAGGACTTCAAGGCATATACTTTAAAATACATTTATTTATTGAGTTTGTAGTTGCTTGAGTCACATGTAGTGTTTGAAAATCCTTTATTCTAATTATATTTATTCTAAATATTAGCTTTCAGTTAAAAACTGGTAGAATAAAGGCCTGAATTTGTATGATCTGACTTTGACATCTGCAGTCTTAAATCTCTAATGTATTATCATACATAGTATAATCTTGGATTACAGTAATCTCAGAAATTGTGAAACATCTAAAAAGGATTGATAAAGAAAGTCATTGGCATGCCTCCACCCCAAACAAAACACAGGATTAACTTTAAAGCAGTATCCTTTTTCATTCCCATGATGTTGGGACACTAAGCAGGGTATCTTAAAATCCCAAAATAGCTGTTGACATTTTCAGCATTAGAATATTAACTTGCAGAAATGATTAAGGAAAATCCCTTTTCATTGTGTAGCAGTTGTTTTGTAGCTGGAATAGAACACATTAAGGAGAACACACTATACTTGCAAAGACTTTGGAGGTAAGTTCATCTAAAGCTCTTGTGCCAAGAGAAGGGGCTGATGCTGAAGGAGACAGTTTGTGGATGAAGATGCTCACTGAGTTAGCAGTAGTTGAAACAACCTCAAACTTAATGTGTTCTAACAACTGCATGTTCACATGGTAAACCCTTTAGTGGGCATTTTGATCATTATAATCCTCCTTCCTCATCAAAATTGCTCCTTTAAGGACAGAGTCAGAAGTCCATCTGATTTCATAAAATTAAGAAAAGAGATCAATTAACACAGGATACGTGCTTTATAGTCATAACTGACCACTATCACTCTAAATAGAAACATTGATTTTTAATAGCTTTAAGGGGATAGGAATGAGGATAGCATTTGACTTCTCATTTGCATCAAGTGCATGCTGAATGGGGAGGAGCTTCCTGGTAGATGCTGGAGGAGGAAGAGCATCCTGGTAGAGGTTGCACTGTTTGGAACTGAGTTTTGGTTTCCAGCCAACTTCCTTCAAGGCTTCAGTCTTCATCATCCTGGCTACATGTTTTTATTAATAGGAGATGTGATCCCGAGTTGTCCTTAGATGAAAAGGAAAATGGACGTGCTAAACCAGAAGAGTCTGCTACATGAAGGGAACAAATTAATAGTGAGCAGGAAGAAGGAATGGGTGTACCGAGAAAAAGATGAGGTGCAGAGATTCTTGATGTCGTTCTAGGCTCTACTGCCATAGGTACCACAGAATTTCTGCAAATGGGTTCTCTGCAATATCTTGTATCTTCTGATTCTGAAACCAGCTGACAATGGTTTCTGTCATTTACAGCCAAGATAGTCCTAGTAATTATTCCCTCAGGAAGCAGGGAGTTTTTTTTTTCCAGGCTTGGAGGATACATATGTTCTCAGAAAGCCCAATCCCCAACTCTATGAACGTACAGTACGGGAAACTTACTGATTTGTATGTATTTCCATGTTGACAATGGCATCCCAGAGATAAGTATTTACAATTGCTTTAAATCCCTTCATACAAATGCTGGAGCTGAAGTCAGCATAAAAAAAAAATAGTAAACCAAGACAGCATGAGCAGGCTGTGCCTCAGAGAGCCGGTTATTATATCACATGCACTGATTTATAGGTTCAGTCTGCCTTTACCTAAATGTCTAGTTATTTAACAGCTGTCGTGAATCAGCCGGATAGAGGATTAAGGGGGGCAGGAAGGGGGAGTAGGTAAAAGAAAAAAAAACCCAACCCAAAAACCACTTTAATCTTACTCTACAATGGAGGAACAAGTTGAGTCAGGTCTCCTAAGGTAATTTTGGTGCTCTGATGCTTCTTAAAGGGAAGCATTGTTTAACTGGGAAGTAAAACAGCTTTTCATAGACTGCTAGGTTGTTTTCATGGTCACCCTGTCAGTGAGGGAGGAAGAGCTGGGTATAGGTTAGAAAGCATTGTCTTCCCTGAGCATCAATCAAAACAGTTCCAGTTTAAATGGTCTTAAACAGTTTTTCTCTAGAAGTTTGGGTGAGAATATGAAAATTTAAGAACATGTAGTATATAACAGCACCCTAGGTGCCATACAGAAATCCAGATAGTATCTTGTTGGAGTAGTTAGCATACAAAACTCCAGGCAGCGTTTAGTTAGAGCCACCCAGATTACATTCAATCCTGACACCTGTCTTAGATGACAATGGCCAGGAAGGACTTACAAAGTGGCGGCACATTTTTGCAAGATTTTTAAATTTGGGAGTTTGTGGAGGAAAAGAGGACCTATTGAGAATGTCTACAAGTCTCTTCTGAGAGGAGACTGTGGTACCTTTACAAGGATGATACCCACTCTCTCTTAATTTTCTCTAACTTACTTCTTTCCCCTGAACAACTAATCTTTGGGGAAGTTTCTTCCTTTGCATACAGGACAATTGAACACATCAGTAACCATGAGCACGACAAAAGCTGTCTGTTGAGTGTTACTGATATGGGCATGTGAACTCCTCACAACCTGTCTCTGTGGTGGGTATAATTTTATTTTATAAATGAGTAAAACAGTGCAGACTTGGAGGATATATATATAATAACAGTCTTGATTGCTCACATGTGCTAAAGGCCATCTGCCTTTCTAGATATTTCTACTTTCATTCCCAACATTCTATTCTCTCTACCAGATGGGCACATTTCCAGTTAAGAAACTATGTATTATACTCTGTTATACATTCAAACACTTATAAAATGTAAAGTAATCTTTGTTTTAATTTTAATAAATAAATAAATAACAAATAAATAATATAAATAAATAAATACATACATACATAAATAAATACATAAATGTGTTCATTTGTATGTGGTGAACGTGCCACAGTGCAGTGCATGTGTGGAGCTCAGGGGACAGTTTGCAGGAGTCGGATTTCTCCTTCTATC
The DNA here is from genome assembly GCA_021653895.1 of Mastomys natalensis. Taxonomy (NCBI): domain Eukaryota; kingdom Metazoa; phylum Chordata; class Mammalia; order Rodentia; family Muridae; genus Mastomys; species Mastomys natalensis. The sequence goes on from JAJTUV010002031.1 coordinate 153,280, forward strand.
ACTTGGCTTCTGAGGATCGAAATCAGGTTATGAGGGTTGGAAGTCATCACCTTTACCTGTTGAGACATCGCGCCAGCCTCCCTCCAAACGTTTGTAACTATTACCTTCCAACTCAACTGATGTATTTTCACTGTCTCCTGGTGACCTTTAAAATAGAAACTAGTCTGCTTAATATTTCCACACATTGTCTTCTTGCTAATGGCACCTGGTGAGAAAAAAGTGTGGAATTCTTCGACTATGAGGCAATGTTTGTGCTGCACCTGGAGAGAGGGAAGCTCACCAGAAGGCATGAAGGAGGATGTAGATCTTGAAAAGCTGTCTCAATTTGTGGGAAAACACGGAAGGGAAAGAGAGAAGTTGGTGGAGCGGCTGGTGCTGCCAACCTTAAAGTGTTCATTTGCAGGTAGGGCTTTGTTACCTTGCTGAGATGGTTTTGGTCTTTTGGAACACGAGCAAGACTTTGAAAGTCATTGGAAGGGCTAAACAGACCACGCTTTGTTTTGTTTGTGGAAGGTAATTCTGGCAATGGCTCAGAGGACGAATACAAGCCAGGAAGACATTAGCTGAAATACCCAACAAAAGTGAGAGAGACCCTGTAGAGACCATATCCAGTGGATAGGCACAGTCTGCTGTTGAAGGATGGAGCCACCCCCCATCTAAAAAATATTAACCCAGAATTGCTCCTGTCTAAAGGCACAAGGAGTGGAGCAGAGACTAGGGATCCATCCCATCTGCATACAACAAACCCAGACACTATTGCTGATGCCAAGAATCTCTTGCTAACAGGAGCCTGGTACAGCTGTCCTCGGAGAGGCTCTGCCAGAGCCTGACAAATACATAGGCAGGTGCTCACAGCCAACCATTGGACTGAGCATGGGGATCTCAGTGGAGGAGTTAGGGGAAGGACTGAAGGAGCTGAAAGGGTTTGCAACCCTACAGGAAGAACAATATCAACCAGCCAGACCCCCCCACCCCCCCAGAGCTCCCAGGGACTAAACCACCAACTAAAGAGTACATAAAAAGGAACTTGTGGCTCCAGGTCTACATGTAGCAGAGGATGGCCTTACCTGGCATCAACGGGAGAGGAGGCCCTTGGTCCTGTGAAGGATTGATGCCCCAGTGTAGAAGAATGCTAGGACAGTGAGGTGGGAGTGGGTGGGTGGGTAGGGGATCACCCTCCTAGAAGCAGGATGGGATAGAGGGTTTGTGGAGGGGAAACCAGGAAGGGGGATAACACTTAAAATGTAAATAAACAAAATAACCAATAAAAGAAGAAAAGAAAGAAATTAAAGACGTTATAGTATTGAATGACAATGAATCTACAACATATCCAAATTTATTGGTCATAGTGAAGGCTATTCTAAGAGGCAAGCTCATTATACTCAGTTAAAAACATATATAGTAGGTAGCTCATATTTGATTTAGATGTAGATGATTTAATAAAGTGTATTAAATTTTTGCCCCCCTAAGTGATCCATTCAACAGCATTATTATCATGGTCAACAACAGATACTGCTGCATGGACTCCATTCCAAATCAGTTAAATCAAAATTTCTAGGATTGAACTCCAGATAGCAGCATCTTCCCCAAAATCTTAAAGACGGAGAACCTCAAGTGTAATAATCATCTGACCGAGAACAAGATCAAATGGATCACATGGATGCAAGCCAAGACAAAGAACATATATTTCTATTAATAAATGTAATTGCATCCTGGATAAAATGTTTGCATTGTCCCTATACTCGTAATGAGACACTGGAGACAGGGCCCATAGAAAAGGTGATAAAGATTAACTGAAGCCATAAACGTGTGCTGTAATCCAGTAAGAACAGCATCCCTATAAAAAGAAGAGCAGGATTCTCCCTCCCCTCCTCTCTCCTCTCTCTCACAATGTAAGTACTAGAATAAGAAGTTAGCTGACTGTAACTGGTAACAGCTCCCTCACCAGACACTGGACCAGCTGGCCTTAAGCTTTTGTCTTTTCAAGCCACCAGAGCTGTGAGGAGAAAAAACGTTCTATCATTGAAGCCACTGAGACCATGCTCTTTAACTCCTTGGATGATTTGTCAATTAGAAGGCAGCATTACTATTAAACATTGGATTTTGTATGCTGTCTTGGAAAATGCACACTTCTACTCGCCAAATAAATGTTTTATTTTTAAATCATAGTTAAGTATAATTCTTATTTGTAAGATGTAAGTGACTCGGAGGATGTTAGTTGAGTAATAAAACACATCACTTCAAATATACTCAGGTGGAGCCAGCATTTAATATTCATCTGTTATTTCTAGGTGTTTTAGTGAACTCAAATGACCTATGCAGAACATGTTTAGAAGAATATGACAGTGATGCTTCAGCAGTTACATGTGATTTTATCAGTAATAAGAACCAAATAAGTTACTTTTCTGTTTGAAAGAAATTTATTTATTTTTCTTGGGAATTAGAAACTTAGTTTTACTTTTTGAAACATTTTTTTAAGATGTATTTATTTTTCACGGGGCGTGCATGCATGTGTGTGTGTGTATGTGTGTGTGTAGTGTGTGTTGTGTGTGTACGTGCGTAGGAGAATGCTGTGTGTGCATGAATTCCAGTAGAGGCCAGAAGAGGGCATCAGATCCCTCTGGAGTTGAAGTCAAAGGCAGGTGTGAACTGGCTGATGTGGGTGCTATGAATGAAACCAGGTTCCCTGAAATATTGGGAAAACCATCTTAAGCACTGAGCCATGTCTCTAACCCCTAAATGAAACCTGTCAAAACCATCCTTCCCTTCAATAAAGCATGTGCTCATTAAGACTGAGACTGATAGTGTATTTCTTGCATGATGGTAGTGAGCACATTCCAATAGAAAAATTATGTTTTTGCCATATTGGTTTATATAAAAATATTCACAATGTCATGACCATATAGCTAGGACATCTCTGTAATACATAATTAATTTCAGCATTTAGTTAGGAAATCAAATATATTATTTAAACATTAGTGTGATTTTTTCCATGCATTTCAAAGTGCATAAAATTTTCAAAGAACTTAAACACTTAAAATAGAAACCTTTAAGTCAGTTCCTAAAAGGTTTGAAAATACTTGGAGTTTTATTTTTACTATATTAATTTATTAATGTATACATAACACGTAAAACATAATAATTTTATATGGCTAAGATATTATTATAAAATTTTTAGAAAATGTGAATGAACCGGGCAGTGGTGGCTCACGCCTTTAATCCCAGCACTTGGGAGGCAGAGGCAGGCGGATTTCTGAGGTCGAGGCCAGCCTGGTCTACAGAGTAAGTTACAGGACAGCCCGGGCTACACAGAGAAACCCTGTCTCGAAAAAAGAAAACCAAAAAAAAAAAAAAAAAGAAAAAGAAAAAAGAAAAAAGAAAAAGAAAAAGAAAGAAAGAAAGAAAATGTGAATGAAACAGATAACATTGTGAGTATTTGATCTAAGGAAATACATATACTTGAACATATATATTATATAGGCAAGTGGAATTATTTTAAGGTCTAAGGAAGAATAAATTATTTCCAATTGAGGAATCAGGAAACTTTCTTTGTGAGATAGAGATAAGTTAAGCGTCGTGTGGGATTTAGAGGTAATTTAGACAGACCATTTTATCGGGAGGAGGTGAATATGCTCAGTATCAACGCCTGTGAGTCCCTTAAACACCAGTTCTTCAGGGTATTGCATTTTAATTTTTTTTTTGGACAGACTGCTTAACCTTAAAATATCTGAAACCAAAAATTCGGCTCACCCTTCACAGCTTTTCAACCCTACATTCATTTCCATCCCGTTTTGCTGTCGTTAACATGGCTATGTCTTCATTGTTTTGGGAGTTGAAAGTCATGAAGTCATGGAATCAAACAGAAAACCACTAAGCTACCCATCCATTTTAACCCTTTTGTATCATCATGTGAAAACGCTGTTACCAGCACTTCACAGCTCACAAGATAGTGGAAAGATTCCACGAAGAGATATAAAAGAAGACAGAGCAAGGGGCCTGGCCTACATTACTAATACAGTCAGTGTTCACGGGTGTGCAATACGGTTCTTGCTGGTAGTCTTTATCAAGCACCTCTTGGATTTATTTTCTTCTTTGCTCACATATGGTCAATCATTTTGGAACTTCTGCCAGGATCATCAGTGGCTCTGACCAAGTGTTCTAAGAGCTTGGATCAGTCCAGTAGCCCATTGGTTTTTTTTGTTTGTTTTGTTTTCCTGTGCTTATTCACAATCTGCTGCACACTGCTGGAGGAAGTCATGTGGTGGAGGACTTGGCCCCTTACCAAAATCACAGGCATCCATTACCCACAGTGCCACTCATCAATGCTGTGGTTTATCACCGTTCACTTTTACTCCTCAATTGCAAAAAGCCTTTCCTTTTTTTTTTTTTTTTTCTAATTTTTTTTTATTGGAAATTTTTTATTGTAAATTTTTTATACATTTCAGATGTTCTCTCCTTACCCCATTTCCCCCCTCCCTCCCAGGAACTCACTATCCCTTCCCCCTCCTCCTATCTCCATGTTGGTGTACCCCCTTCCACTCTCCCCTGTACCTCACCTCCCCACCCTCGAGTACCCCCCCCCACGACGTCCAGTCTTCATGGGACCAAGGATCTCTTCTCCCACTTATATATAGCTCCCTTGCATATATAGCTGGAGCCATGGGTTCCTCCCTAAGCGCTCCCAGGCTTGTGGTTTAGACCCTGGGGGCTCTGGTTGGTTGGGATTGTTGCTTTCCTCATGGTGTCTCAATCCTCTCAACTCCTTCAGCCTTCACTCTATCTTCTCCATTGGGAACCCTGTGATCAGTTTAATGGTTAGCTGTGGGCTTCTGCCTCTGAGTATGTTGGACTCTTGCAGACTTCTAAGGAGACAGCTATATCAGGCTCCTGTCAGCATGTACGTCCTGACATCCACATCAACCTCTACCTTTGGTGACTGCACATAGGATGGATATCCAGGTGGAATGGTCTGTCTCTTCTTCAGTTTCTGTCCTGCACTGTGTCTCCATATTTGCACCCTTGAGTATTTTGTTACTCCTTCTAAGAAGGACTGAAGCCCCCCTACTTGGTCATCATTCTTCATGAGCTGCAAAAAAGCCTTTCCTACTTACATTACTTCCATACAAGACAAAAGCTACTTAAGGAAGGATGGGTTTTTATTGCCTTACATTTGGAAGATGAAGCCCATTGTGGTGGGAGAAGTATACAGCAGGGCATGAGGCAGTGGGCCACACGGCATCTACATTCAAGCAGCAGAGATGAGTGAAGGGTGGTGCTCAGCTGGTGTTCTTTGCATTTAGCTCAGGACTCCAACCTAAGGAGTCATGCTGACTGCACTTAGGGTGGGCCTTCCCACCTCAAGCCAATCTCTAAACTCCTTCACACCTATCCAGAGGCTTGTTTCCTGCACGGTTCCAGATTTGTCAAATTGGCAATCGGTATTCACCATCACAAGTTGACTCTGTCTACCTGACATCCAACCGTGTTATTTTTAAGCCACAATCTTTGTCCCCAGAAGCTCATGTCATCTCATAATACAACATGTATGCCACCCAACCTCCTCCAAATCCCACAGTCTAAGAGTTTGAACACTGTTCACAGTAAGTGTGGAGGGAGTGCTTTCTGAAACACGGGCAACCTTTCAACAGTGAGTGCGAGTAGCCTCAGACACACTACCAAAGTAAAACAGCATTCCTGTCCTCAAAGAGAGGAATCAGGGCATAGCAGGGAAAAATGTGAATCAAAACAAAACTAAAATCCAGCAGAGAACACACCAAATCTTGCAGCAGCATGTTGTGCTAACGCCTTTAGTAGGCAGAGCTGCTTCTCAGCGCTCACCTTGCCTGCAATAGTAGGCTCTCTCCTTTCTTCACCGAGCGACACATTTTTCACATCTTTTCTCTCCCACAGTTGCTTTCTCTCACTGCAGACTTGGATACAAGCAGTGAGCAGAAACCATAACACAGACAGAATGGTATCCTGCCTTGACATTTTCCCTGCCAAACACATTAGTTCATCACTTTCAAAGTTAGCTTCACTAAAGTTGTCAGGACATGAACAAAATGTAGCCAGATCCTTTGCCAGAATATTACATGAATGATGCTAGCCCAGTTTATTCTCAATAGAATCTTTGTTTCTTTATGAAACTCCATGAACCAGATCTCCACTGTCTACGTTTTTCTTAACGCTCTAGACTTTCAAACTCCTTCTACTCAAACTTCTACTGAGCTAAGCTTATAGCAGTTTATGGCTCATCTATCCCAAAGTTCCGAATTCTTTCACACTTTTCTTGCAAACTTGTTCCTAAAAATTCTAAGAACCACATGGTCAGGTTTGTCATCACAATGATGACATCACTCTTGGTACCTATTTCTCTGTTATTTTCTCTTTTTATATGATAAAGCACTTGACAAAAAATAACCTAAGGCAGGAAGCATTTATTTTGGTTCATAGTTTGAGGACACAGTTGTGGTCACAGGTCTGATGATAGTAGAAAGAGCCAGCTAGTCACAGTACATCCACAGTTAGCAAACAGAGATTAATGCTGGTGGGCAGGTAAGGGTGTCCTAAGAAACACACACACACAACACACATTCACACATGCATGCACATACACACACACCACCACACACACCACACACACACACACGATCCTGGAAACACTACCATACTCATATGTACCTGTGTTGTCTTCAAACAAAGCAGACATTTACATTAAAAATTATAGCAAGCAAGGAAAGGAAAAGCTACCACACTCAGAGCTGCTTTCTTTTTAAGTCTGTATTTACTAACAAGTTGAAAGGAGAGAGTACTAGAAAGAAGATTCTATTAGGACACTTTCCCTGTTCTAGCAAGAATAAAATGCACAAGCCTATACAAGCGAAATGTTTTTATGTCTGGGTTTTAAATATTGAATTTTGAAATAGTTTTTGCATGTATTTAAGGCATATAAGACAATATTACAGATTATATATGGAAAATCAGTAAAAAGAATCACTGTGTGAATAAATTTAACATATCTGCCTGCCACCCCTGCATGCTCCCTACACACACACACACACACACCACACACACACACACACACACACTTACTTACACACCTTTCTTTTTCTTGGTAAGATCATATTATACCCCATTTAGCACAAATCCTAATTCGTTATGATTTCAAACTAAAATTTTCCTTATTCAAAAGCGTATTAAACAGTAAATAAAAACACCCTAAAATGTACAATACTCTTAGGACTTTCAGCAGCATCTTTTCTCTTCCTATTAAACAAAGGAATCTGCATTTTCTATTGTAAGAGTCCTCAGAAGTCAGGTAGCTGGCTCTGCCTTTATTAAATACTCAAACTACAAGGTGGCAGAAGATTTTTGGTTTCTAAATGGCATGGTATCCTACTCTTCATCCTACATCACTCACTGTGCAGAGACACAGTGACGTCCCTTTGTCTTTCACCATTACCAGGACCGGCACTTCTCGTTTATGGGAGATGAGGTTGCACAGTCTGCTGCGAATGCTGAGGTCTACCAATCTCCCATTTGGCAGCCGTGGAATTCATACTCTGGCTGCCACAATGGCTGCAAACAAGTCACAGATAAATTCCAACCTCAGATATGCCTTCAGTCAAAGGGAACTGCTTGCCTCAGCTGAGCAGGACTTTGAAGGGTCATCATCTCTTACAAATTCTGCAAGGGAATGGCTGTTGGTTTTGCCACTAAGGACTTGCAGGATCTATTTCTAATTGCCAAGATCTACTTTCATTTTCTCAGGCACGTCCCTCCCTACAATACTGCCAATAAACTCTCCGTGTACCAATCTGTCTCCAAGTCTCTTTTCTCTGAATTTGGACATAAATGTACTAGTATTGAATTTTTAACAAATTATGCCCTGTATTTTTTTTTTTTTTTGAGTTGACAATTTGGTGTGCTAAGTCCACTAAATGTTTGGTTATTTGCTTTCTTTTTCCTATAGTTACAGCTGCAATTACGTCTATTTTATCCATTCCCCACAAGATCCTGTCATCCAGTGTTTTACACCAGGGAGGCTATTTTTGTATGTGTGCTAGCCAAGTTAGCCAGAGAAACCACACTTCCTAACAAAACATGAAACCCCTCAGAGCCACTATTTGTTCTTATAATCATTTTCTACGACAAGGAAAGAAACACCAAAGCCCATATTTTCAAGTTGAATCAGTTATCATTTTGGATATTTTCAAGGAAACTACTAAATATGTTTTCACCTTGAAATGTTTTGGGGGTAGCTTTTACTTTGAAGTTTTCAGCCTCTAAGCTATCAATTAAGTCCCATTCTTTAATATGACTTATTATGTCTCATGTTAGCTATAAAAATATTCTCAGTCATGTTCTTTTGAAGGAATCAAAACTCCTGTAAATATGCAAATGTCTCAGACACAAGTTTCTACTGCCCACGAACACGTCTGCTGGTTTCAGTGGCATTATTGTAAAGGTGCATTCTGCAACTCATTTGGGAAATATTTGCCTGACTCAATCTTAACATTTGGCTACCAGAGTCAGGAAGATAAAAATTAATACCTCTGAGTCATAAGGTGTGGGTAAGATATATTTCCTCATGAAGAAAAATTGTTCTCATGTAGGTCACTTGATCAGTTTTAAACCTTGTGGATTTCACACTCAGTCCAGAACGATTTTTGGCTACTGGTAATTACTGAGGATCAAGTTTACCATAACTGTGACTGTGCTAGTTTTCTGTATTGTGATGTTTTTTTGGGCAACAACCTTTCCCTTACCCTTCCTTGTTTATCTTCACCCCACATGTGTGAATTAACATCAGTTAAACTCTATTCTTCAGCAGTAATCATCCCATAAAGCTCAAGTGCAAAAGGAAACAGAAAACAATAAGATGACTAGTTTAAAAAACACCACCTCCTATCAGAGTTCTGGAAAGCCCAGAGTATAACTGAACAGAATAACATGTTGATCCACACGTTGCCTGTGCCCCCATGTTCTTGGTGCTGTATACCTGGATGTGTAGCTGTACTGAGGCAGAGATGCTCATCACATAGTAACACATGTGGTGTGATTTATAGAGCAACATGGTCTCTCAACCTGGGCCAGATCTCCGGTGTCCAAAATCATTTATTACATTTGGCTACGTAGAGGCCCAAGTAACCCCTATAATTCTATGTGTTGTAGTCACTGATTAAAGTTTCCTTTATAGAGGAATAAACAGGAAGGAAGCAGGCACTAGGAAATGGGAGGATCTGGGATTCTATGAAAACTGCTGCTTAGTTTTGCTGTCACAGTGTGGTAATACACAAGTTAGTATTGTCAAATCTTCTTGTTTTCTAGGAGATTGGAAATCAAATGTTTATAGGAAAAGTATTACAGAAATTACAGATGTTGCTCAAATCTTCACACATTACATTCAGGCCATTGTCAACTCTCTGAGGTTCTTCCTGCAGTTTCTTATTCTGTTTCTTATGTCCCCATACTGGTCCCACTGCCTGTAGATGTACAACACACTCTTCAAGTCTACTGTCCTTTGAGCCACTATCCTTCTGCCCTTGGAGGGTCTTTCCCGAAGTAACTACAGAGATCCCCTCCCGGGCCTTCTTTTAGACTTCTCCTTGTTAGCGAGACTTCCCAGGCTACACTATTTGAAGTCACACCTCATCTTCCTGCTCATTACTCTTTCCTTAATTGGTTTTGCTCAAAAGCACTCATCACCATTATCATACACAGATTTCATTTTATTTATTTCTGTTATTTGTTCCTTGCTATATTCCTGGTTACTAGAGCAGTCTCTGACATACTATTATTTTTTTAATAATTAATAAGAAAATGATGAGTCTGTAAGCCATCTTTGTTCTGTGATTTGAGCTTTCAATTTGTGAGTTATTTACATTGAAAATGTCGTCACACTATAGAAGGAAGGAGTGGTGATACAGTTCCCGCAGTGAACATATAGAACTTTTTCTAATGAAGTCACGTAACCCAATGATTTTTTTTTTTTTTTTTACTGTTGGGCTCACATAGTTCAGCAACTGCATCAGACAGCACAGTTTTAGAAAGTTGTGGAACCTTTAGAACTGTGGTCCAGTGAGCAGAAGTGGATTCTGTCTTTGGAAACTATACTCACCTCTGTTTTTTGGCTCTAGTATGCTGCTTCCCTGCAAGCTCCAACCTCCACAGGCAGAAGAACCACCTGACACCATGCCTTCCCTGTCCCACACCAGGCCTTCCCTAGCTGAAGCCAAAAGGAATCCTTTCCTCAAATCATTTCTGCTAGCAGTTTTGTGACAGTGATGAGAAAAACAAATATAAATATAATCATCCACAAAATCGCAGAGTATTTCTGTGAGTACAGTGTCCTAGCCAGGCAAAACTAAACACACCAAACGATGGCTGACTTATACATACCAGGATGTTTTATTGCCTGCAATTTGATGAAATGCTTAACCAGTAATGACAAGGCCATCACATTTACTCTACTCAGCAGAGGCCTTCTTACTCTGTTCTGCTTTAGGCAAAAAAGGTGTTTATACTTAGGCATTTCTCTTTTGCTGCTCAGGAAATTAAAAAATAAATATTTATGAAAGCGATCAAAGAAAATAATATTAAGACTGACCTTTGGAAAGGAAAGAAGTTAATTCACATATATATTTTCTCTGAAATTCTTACTAAATCATTATTTTGACTCATGGGATTCAGTGCTTTGGATGTTATTGTTAATAACTTATGTTCTTTTCTCCCCCCACCATACACCCCTTTTCTTTGACAGGGTCTTATATATCCCAGGCTGGCTTTGAACTTGCCATTTATCGGAGGGCAACCTTGAACTTCTGATCTTCCTAATCTCTACCTCCTTAGGGTTGGGATTACAAAATTAATATACTTCTTTAAATAATCTCTGTGCTAAAAGAGCTTGTTGAATGTATACACCTCTCAACCAGCATCCCTACTAAGAATGGAGATAAACAGAACCCTGATTTATATACTCAAGGCAGAGTGCAATTTGCAATTTTACCAGGCTGACAAAATACATCTTAGTAAAATTGATGTTAGACTACAAACAAGCAGTTTCTTCTCCCTCAACCCTAAAGCCTTCCGAGCCTGTGACTCAGTTTCCTACACTAAGGGGCTGTTGTCCCAGGAGTCACAGTAGCCCAGGGAAGGAAATGCTTGCTCACCTTTGCTGTGCTTGGAATAACCGATCCACATCAAAGAAGTGACTCACTCTGCCCCCTTGCCAGACCCGAGCTTACTTCCCACCTCCCACCTCCCACCACCCTTTATTGGCTGAGCTACTGTTTGGCTTGAGGGGCCTTTACCAGCAAGTCTGGGTTTGTGGTGTCTGGCACGCTCACCTCCCTAAATGACGAGGCTTCCTGAGGTGGGTTGTTTTGCAGGTTAGAACCTGAAGGTGACCACTGCTCCACCTGACCTCTGGTTCAAGTTACATAATTTAACATCAGGAAGCTTGGGCTCATATCATCTCTCCTTGATCAACACAAGAGGAAACAGAATAATTTGTGTCTGTCCCCTTCTTAAAAGTAAAACACAAACAGGTTATGAGTTAACCGAAAAGGGTGTGAGCGTCTGCTTTCATTGGTTTTGGAGAGACACATTGACGTTGGGAATTCCACAAGCCACCAGATTTTAGTGAGCTCAGCAAGCACTCATACAGTATGGGGCAGGGGGTGGGTGCTCAGAAAGTATTTATGCCTGAAGAGTATGCTTTTTTTTTTTTTTCTGCATGGAAACCACTTAAAGAAATAATTTCATATTTCTTAGAAATGAAGAATCCATATTTATTTTGATAAAAGTCCATCATGAGACTCCATAACAGATGAAGTGTAGAAGTGGAAAAATAGAGGGTCTCTGACTTATTACAAACCTGGGGCAGCTCATGTTTTAATCAAATAAATGTAGCTTGGGGCTAAAGGAACCTGGACTCAGATCGACTGTTCCAGAATCTTTTACCAGCAACATGACTGTTCAAGCTTGGCTTCTCTAATCTTCTATTTGGTTATTAAAATAGAGTTAATAGTGACTATTTCTTTCTTTTTTTTTCTCTTTATTTATTTATTTTTTTAATTTTATTCATTTAGTTATTTAAATCACATCGTAATTTACTTATTTACACATAGGTTATAAACACAAAAAGGCAGGATGTAGGGAAGGGAATGGCACCGGAGCATAGGTGTTCAGGGGAAGTACGGATACCTTTCAGAACAGGGTATCAGCTGGGTGTAGGTTCAGGGGACAGGTCAATAGTGACCATTTCTTAAGCTTTATCTAAGTTCTAAGTAAGACAATGTAAATCATATTCTAAATGAAGATTATTTCCTATTTTGGGAAGAGAGAGAGAGAGAGAGAGAGAGAGAGAGAGAGAGAGAGAGAAACATGCCACACTCTGCAGCTCAGAGATGGTGCAGAGCACGTGAAGTAATATGAAAAGGCCTTTCCTCAGTGTGCTTAGCATTATCTAACTTCCTCTAAGATGCTACAGCATCTTCCTTTCCCTTGCTTTTGAATATGGTCTTTGCTGCTCTTATCTTCTGGTACAGTCCTTGACTATTTTCATACAGAGTTTTGCAGAGCAGCATTCAAGGGCTTGTAGCCACAGTTCCTTCTAGTAATGATCAGAATGACAACCTGCTTATACTTGGCTACATACTCCTTAAATACTTTTCATTTAAATGTGCACTTTGCTTGGCTATTTGGAACACAGAGCTATCACTGGAGGCTTAGTAAACTTTGGGATGTTCTCAATGCTGATAAATCCTAAAATCACACCCCTCTAGGACTGTGTCGACAGTCGCATGGGCTGCTCATGTTAGAGAGTGGTATGCCTCTTGCTTGGTCTTTCCTTCCAGACAGCCTGGTATTTCTTTTTTTTTTTTTCTGGCTTGCTATGCTGATTAATAATGCTGCTGGGGAATTTGGAGAAGAGGTGGTGTGAATGAGTTTATGTATTATCCAGATTACCTCATGATTACTCATAGTTAAACTGGAAATTTTCCAACCATTTCTTCTTGATCTTAGCTTCCTGAGCAATTTGACCTGCCATCTGCTATGAAAGCCTGTTTGGAAAGAACACACTTGAAGACTGGTTCATCAAAGGAAAGAAAGAAAGAAAAGAAAGAAAGAAAGAAAGAAAGAAAGAAAGAAAGAAAGAAAGAAAGAAAGAAAAGAGAGAGGGAGGGAAGAAGGGAGGGAGGGAGGGAGGGAGGGAGGGAGGGAAGAAGAAATGGAAACTATTAGTGGGAAGATGATATGGAATAGAAGAAAGTCCTTCAGCAGGAGATCAGCTCAGCTTCCATACCAAGTCTATCCTTAGAGCATCCCAAGAGGAATCACAGAGAATCCCAGACCTATGCTTATAATAAAGCAGCATCGACCACAATGCTACACACTCAGACTCCTCAGGAGAAGTGGCAGCTGCTAATTATTTTCTTTTCTTTTGGAACTATTGTAGCAAGAGCAAATATTCAGAGAAATCAATAGATTTTTTTTTTTTCAGGTGCCTGTCATTATCTCACAAGGTAGTATTAGAGAAAATGGCAAAAGAGTACTTTGTAACATAACAGAGAGTGTCTTTTGATTATTTAGAGAAAAGGTATTTGGAATCCAACAAACATTTAAGACTATCTCAAATACAGTGATTTTAAGAATTAGAAGAGAAGAGAAAAAAATTACTTGAATCATAGCAAGGGCTTATTTACATTTTACTTTCTGCTTTTAAAAATTGGTTTGTTTGTGCTTGTGTGTGTGTGTGTGTGTGTGTGGTGTGTGTGTGTGTGTGTGAGAGAGAGAGAGAGAGAGAGAGAGAGAGAGAGAGAAGAGACAGAGACAGAGACAGAGACAGAGAGACAGAGACAGAGAGTCTGAGACAGAGACAGAAAGAGAGTTTCATCTTATTCCTAATATTTTACTAAAAATTTCAGGGAAATTGGATACAACAAAAAGAGAAATACCTTATTTTTATAATTGAACACATTCACATATTTTTCTGAAGATTACAAAGCTTAGAAAATTGCCCATGCTAGTACTTACTAATTCAATCTATCTTTTAAAACTCTGAGTACTGGATCAGTTTTTAAAGGTTGATTTTTTTTTATTAATATGGAAAACTCCATTTATTTAGAGGTAAGATGTCTTAATTAAAAGTCCAGTGCTGGGATTGTCTGTTTCAGCATAGGTAGGAATGAAAAGGGTTAACAGGTTACCTGGACAGTCTGACCAGGGAAGACAGCTGACGAGCGAGCAGTATAGCTCAGTCTTCCACATTTTGTGGTCAGCGTTATTTGCCAGCCCTGCCTGGGTAATTACATCAGATTTCCACACCCATGGCTGTGTGGACAGAGAGAAGGTTTTTAGCTCATGCAAGAAGGTTAAGGAAGTCTGACTTGCATAATTGGTGTTCTGTCTTGAAAACATCTATCCGTGAGTGCTTAGGTGGCTAATATGCCTGAACTTGCCTTTTGGAGTTTCTGTGCTGGTTAATATTCGCCATCCATGACTATGGCATTTTTGACACTGTAGAAGTACGTATCCTTCTTAAGGTCCTTTTCTCTCACCCGCTTCACTTTAAAAATTTCTTCCAACTGATTTTCATAAAATTATTTACAACTAGACACTACTGATATTTCTAGTATTTCTAACCTTTATTAAATTTTATAATACATATTTAGTTATTTGATTTTTTAATAAATTTAAATATAACCCAAGCTACTCATTTTAGATACCTTCTAAAAGGTGTATCCAAGGTTGTGGATTCAATGTGTTATTTTCCCTGATAATAAGCTAAGTGTTTACATGTAAATATTCAAATCATCCTAATTTAATTTCAGGAAATGCTGTTATTGACTAGTCTTTAAACTTGTAGCAAAGTGTACCAAGTTTTCTACAGGCAGATAGAGTTGATGCCGTACACTATACTTTTAGACCCTTAAATCCAAGTCTTTCTCACAAACTACACTGATTTAGGTTGGGCATCTATTTGGTAAAATAATAAGAAATCTTCACTTAATAAAATTTCATTGAAAAACCATCCATTGTAAAGCAACCAAAATGTCCCATCTTCCTATTTGGGTGTTCGTTTACTATTCTTAAATGTCTAGTAGGACACAGATGCTTCAAGACGATGGTCCTCAGCTGAAGTATTCATACAGGGGTTCACAAAGACATCCCAAAGCCATCTATAGTATTAAGATTGTTGTAGAAACATGAATTTCCCCTGAATTTGTGGGAAATGCTTTCCTATTATTAATGGTATTTTGCTGCCATTAAAAAGTGCATAAAAGTCACTTTTTCTGTGGCCTTGGAATTTGGTTAGGATGTCTTCCCAGAGTGAGACCCCAGCAGTGATACTGAACGTACAGGTGATTGACACTGTTGTACAACTGCTGCTGTAGGTGTGGAAAGTAAAAGAATTTCATGTCTGGGGTCAATTTTTGCTTTCCACACAAATGAAAGTATATTGAACAGTCTTCAGCTGATAGATCTTCAAAAATAACTTTTGCATGGTAGATGAACATGTGATTAGAGACACAAAAATTGTGCAAAGGTCTAACTAAGAGTTGTGTCACAACTACAAAGGGATATTTTATCTACAAAGGGATAATAGCACTCATCTCCATTAAAATGTGTAGTATTAATTGCTGTCCTCATAGATCAGTGCCTTGTTCAGCCATCATCAGAGAAGCTTCCTCCCATAGTAGATGGGAGAAAACACAGACCCAGAGCCACATATTACACAGAACTTGAGAGACCTTAGAACATTCAGCCCTAAATGAATTATCTCTATCTAATCCCTCCCCTCAGAGCTCAGGAAACCCCATGGAAGAAGAGGCAGAGAAAGTATAAGAGCCAGAGGGGATGGAGGACATCAAGGAAAAGGTTCTCTAAGTCAACATGAATAAAGCCCTTATCATGGGCCTGGGCCAGGTCCTCTGCATACATACTATGACTTCCAGTTGAGTGTTTTCATGGGATTCCTGAGTGTACAAACCAATGGGTGTTTGATTCTTGTGCCTTCTCTTGGGGTCTTTTCCATCTTTTGGCTTGTCCTGTTCAACTTTGATGTGATACTTACTCTTTTATCTTAGATTCTATTTTGCTTTATTTTAATACTATCTCATAGTAACCTCTTCTTTTCTAATGTGAGACAAAGGGAAAGACAAATGGGAGAGGAGGTGGGAAGGAATTGGGAGGAGTACAGAAAAAGGAAGCTGTAATCATGATATATTATGTGAGAAAAAATCTATTTTCAATAAAAGGGTATATGTATAAAATTTAAAAAGGAGAAAAGAATAGAATTAATTCTAAACCTTAACTTATCCTAGCAAAAAAATACTGTTCATACATAGACCTATATGGAGAAAATTCCCAGGTCCATCATCTTCCTGAGATATTTTCAGCATTGGTTTTCATTTATTTATTAATATTTCTTATGTAATTATACTGAACATGATCCAGTCATATCATGTACTTGCTAAGCAATTTACTAATAAAAATTATAAAGTACCTCATGATAAATATTTTTAACATTGAGAAACTATTGGAAAATTTTAAAATTAAATTTATTTATATTCTTGATGTAGAAAAATATAAATAGGATCACCAACTGATGTCATTCAAAAATAAAAGAATATTATGCAAATAAATTTATATCAAAATAATATAAAATCTAATGAGAAAGGAAAATGAGCTAAAAAAAAGAGGAAGATAACATTCTAATTTCTATGGAAGATCTTGTTTCTCTATTTCTGGCTTTAAGATTATAGATGGGGAATCAAATCACTTTGCTATCTAAATTTTATAGCAGAAATTTAAAATTGTGAAATAACTTCATTCAAGAAGATAAGTATTAAAATAAGCTCCACTTTTATTGTGAAAAGAACAATAACAACATAGGTAGTGAACTTGTTAGTTACAGTTTAGACATTCCACAGAGGCGTGTGTACTTCAAGCCATCATGTTGAGCATTAAAAAAAATACAATGTTACCAGAAAAGTAAAACAATTCAAAAATCAATGAAATAACTTTGAAAGAACATACTTTATAATGTTTATGTCTTGATTAAAATCTTAGGCTCTTCAAGTGGTTACAGAAAGCTTATAATTCCCTTGGAATGTGCACAAACAAAAAGACCATTTTCTTTAGGACTGAATTCAATTTTCCAGATGGAGAATTCTCCACGGAGAGACTTTGACCTGATATCGCTTTCCCGGGAATAAATTCAGTAACTGTCTGCTGAGCACAGCAGAGCCGCCTGGATCCCTGGGATAGACCGTCAGGTAGTCAAGTGATGAGCCTGGACATCTGGTTGTCTTTCTGCTTGTTTCACTAATATGTACAGTGAGTCCAGATTAGTTTAGCATAGGCCACACTAGTGATAAGAATCTTCTCCAGTTTCCCATGCCAGAGAGGGGAACTTCTGTATTTACCAGGTAAAGGAGGAAGTTATTTCTTATAAAAGCTAGAAAACCTTAAGGCAAACAAACTAGAAATAAATTGAATGAAAACATGAACTTAAAAGGTACATATGTACGTGAAATAACTGCAGTTTTTAAAGTCATGTATAACCATATTGATTTTAAAAATTTGAAGCTTAACTTGGTAGGTAAGTTCAGGCCAAAGCTGTCCTTGAAGAAAGATAACTGAAAATCTAAAACTTTACTCTAGTAATGCGTAGGACAGTTTGTTCTGAGTAAATGTAAATTATTTATGATTTATTCAGAAACATTGTTTAATAGCATCAAAAGTTTATGATTGAAAAACATGAAGTTCAATGATCTCTTCTAATTTTTTAAAATAATTTTTGCCAGAAAAATTTAAAAACCAGAAAGACAAAATTTACCCAAGTATTTAAAGAGAATTGAACTCTAAACAAATGTAAATGTGCAAAACTGCTTACAGTGTTTAATTTAACACAATTAAAGCATCTCAGTCCTACTGCAGAGCGGAGAGTTTTTTGCTTCTACTGTAACACATTATAAAATATAAATTTTATCCTGTTCTATCAAGTCTTGACTACATTCAAAGGTAGCTAGTCTTCCTTTTTCTGCCCATCAGCATTTTATTTTCACCTTGAGACAATTAGAACAAAAAATGATTAAATCTAGAACAACATTAGATATTTCCACTTGGAACTCTTCTATAGCACTGACAATCTGGAAGCAAATTCCGTAATCGATACACTCTTCGTAATGTCTTCTTCTCCATAATCACAACACTGCTGCCTGCCGGAAACCATAATCATCAGATGAAAAATCATAGGGAAATCACTCCCATTTAGAAAAACCCACTTCTGTGCTAGATCTATAAGCACATGTTATAAATATCATATTGCTTGCAAAGTCAGATATCCAAGAAACTCTTAAGAGTAATTAGGAAAATATACACAGATTGATTTTGAAAACTGAAGCACATTTCAAATACAATCAATTTAAAGGAAAAAAAAAAGGCAGACTAATGAGATTGCTCAATTCATAAAGCATTTACTATACAAGCTGATGTCCTGAGTCTGTGCCTAAGAACCTATGGTGGAAGGAAAAAACCAATTGCCACAAGTTGTCCTCTGACTTCTCTATATGTTCCAACACAACACACACACACACACACACACACACACACACACGAGTGATACTTCAGAAGCCAAGAACCCCATTGCTTTCTTTATATTACTTACCTAAATGAATAAAAGCACTGAAACTGAGTTCAGCATTTTCAGTGGGATCACAAAGATGAAATATTCCAAGGTGTGTTCCCAGCCATTTTTGAAGGGAAATGTACATGGGATTTTTATCAAAGAATAAAACTTGACAGAAAGAATGGATGACTATGATGATGCATTTGAGATATGGGTGGATACCTCATGAAAATCAGGTCATTTGCCTAGGAGAAAGGAAGAGGTGAGTTGTACTTTGCCTTTGTGATAAAATCATGCAGCAATTGATGGTGTTTGATGTGATGATGTGTTTAATTTGGTGTATTTATCTATGGTATTTACAGTAACGTTGATCCAAGTTGATTAAGGTTTAATCATAAGTGACTAAGCAAGCAGGCATGAAAGAAAGAATAAGTCATAGCTGTTACTCACTTATGCTCATTCTTCCAACATTCAGGGAATTAGATTTGCTTGCACACTTTATGACTAATTTGAGACTTTTGTTATGAAAAGAAATTAACCTGAGATGAAATTAAGAAATAGAGAATGAAGCAAGTATTATTAAGTTCTTTGCTAAGTCTTCAAACAAATCAACAGACCCGTGTTTTCCAAATATACCAAGGAGTATTGAGTTCTCTGTTCACAGACACTTGCCACAACGCTAGTCAGATTGTAGCTCTGTTCTAATTACTTGTAGATTTTAAAATCCTAGTCCGGGATAGGTAAGAAAGCACAGAGACCTGGACACATAATCGCCCCCTCCTCCATAGCCTACTAGAACAAAAGCTCCCAGCTCCGTGCGTGCGCAGCTTGTAGGATCCTCTTTCCTTCTGCCGGTTTAGGCAAGTTTTGTCTTCACCCCACAGCTTGGCAGGCTATGGGGTAGGAGAACTGAACAAATTAAGCTCTTATACTTTGCAGTGGAATACTGGGGTTGAGGATGATTGAGAGTTAGCTGAATCATTTATAGGTTTTAAAGATGTAAATAATTTACCCGAACACTGTTTAAATATCATCAATGACAAGTCATAATACTTAGCCTACTTATAGTCAGAAAAAAGAAAACAATATTTCATTTTCAATTTCTGATGTTTAGCAAAATTTTAGCTAAATGTAACCCTCTATGTGGTATATTGTCTTGTTCTATTTCAAATTTAATAACTTGAAAAGTTACCCCAAATGATTTTCTGGGGGACATTGTATGGGAATACTTTCCAGTCACAGTTGGGAGAAAGCATTATGAGTTTCTGTCACATCTCTTCATTGTGCAAACTATTGATGAATACTGATTTACAAATAATGGAAACAGAAATGACATCTTTTGCAAAACAATAAGATATTAACAGTAATTCATTATGAGAGGTTTACTGCACAAGTAACTTACAAGAACAATAGTCATTTTGCAATTTAAGTAGAAAATAAAAATCCCTTGACAACTGAATTCAAAGGTTAGTCGCAGGGGTTTTTTCCTCCCTTCCTTTTTCCCAACCCATTTGTTTTCTTGCTTTCATTAACTCTAAAACCCACACTCTGTTTTTTCTTTGACCATATATGTGAACAAGGCATTATAATCATCATATTGATTTTTCTGTATTAGAAGTATGAATAAAACAAATATTATTATGACATATATTCCTTCTTTTTAATTAATCTTTTTTTTTACAGTCTGGATTGTATTCCCCTCCAAGTCCACCCTCCAACTGTTCCACATCCCATACCTCCTCCCCACCCCCATCTCCATGAGGATGTCCCCATCTCCCACCTACCATCCAACAAGACCTCTAAACTCCCTGAGATCTCCAGTCTCTTAAGGGTTAAGTACATCTTCTCTCTGACTGAACCCAGACCCAGCAGTCCTCTGCTGTATATGTGTTGGGGGCCTTATATCAGATGGTGTATGCTGGCTGGTTGGTGGTCCAATGTCTGAGAGATCTCTGGGGTCCAGGTTAATTGAGACTGCTGGTCCTCCTACAGGGTCACCCTCCTCCTCAGCTTCCTACAGCTTGCTTCATGAGTCTGGTTAATTTTGCATCTAACACTGTATTTAGAAGCAGCTTTGAGGAATTTTCCTGAGATGTCACTGTCCCTGATCAACCCATCACGGAGTTGAATGTTCTGTTTCTTCCTTATGCTCTTGTTCTGGCTTTATATCCAGTGATCCTGTGTGAATATTCTGACTACACATTAATGTTGTTATCAAAATAAAAAGCGTTATACTAAAGTAGCACAGAAAATTGAGGCTGGATGGTGTTTTACCCAAAGGTATCAATAATTAATATGCTTTTTATTACATTGTATAATTTTAATTTTATTTTAAAGAACCTCTGTTTTCAGTGTGTGGATAGAATGAATACCCAGTGATCATCCTAAAATTTGTGCAATTCGTATATTTTATATACTCTGAGGGACAATATCTTCCTACAACATTAATCTCAGACATCTGCACTTACACAGTTAGAAGATGGGGTTAAATTAGAGGAACGACATGTTATCAGGTCAGTCACACTGAGTGTTTCTAGTTCCCTGTATCTCAGTGGGCATCATGTCTCTATCTATGTAAATTCAAAGTGCAAATTTGGAGAGCAATCTGACAGATATGGCTTCCCTTTACAGATGGACACCCGGAAACTCAAGGAGCCGGTGGGTGTGTGTTTGCAAGGATATGCATTTTGGTGTGAAAGAGAACCAGGTGTGATTTCTGATTACTGCTGTAAGCTTGGACAAGTTCCTTAAACTTTCTGAGGTTGTGTTTTCCTTCTTGAAATGGATGCAATTATCTAGAAATCCCACAACGGATTTAATGAAAATTATTATTGAATGTTGCATAGAAGACACATTCAGTTCTTTGTTGTTTTGCATTTTCAAGGTGAACTCAATTAAAGACAAAATGCCCTTAGAGTCCGAGCAGAATAGCAGCTCCCTCCTTGGTGAAAGCACTTTGCCTTTCTTTCACTTGGATTCTCGGTCCCAGAAAACTGAACCCTGGAGTGTTCCAAGTTCATGCTCATTATTCCTTGACTCTGGCAAGCTTCCACTAGTGTTCAGCAGGGATGTGGATGTCAAGTTTCTCCATGAGAACTCAGTGCTAGACATTCCTCAACACCAGCACTTAGAAACCTCAAGCTTTACAAGTCCCTCTCATTTCAATTTTTTTCTACCCCCAATCTCTTCAGATTCAAGCTTTCCTCTTTTCCCTCTGTACTCCCTCCCTCCGTCGTCTCTCCAATTTCTGACAATGAGGAGTTCTTCCTGTACCTTCCATTCCTTCAAGTTCACAAATCCAGTTGCTTTTCTAGTTATATTTACACCTTCAGTTTCCTCTTCTTCTGCTTCTTCCTTTTGCCTACAAATAATTTTAATCCTCCTGTACGCTAGGATACTTTTCCTCAGATCCGTATCTTAAGCGACTGTGTTTCGATCTTTTCATGTCTAAGGTTTGGAAAAGTGTCCTTCATCTTTCCTCAGCTCGCTGTGTGAGTCAGTGGGCTGAAGAGTCCACCCGACTCTGACTAACTAGTTCATGAACTAGCTGTTTCAAGACAATACTCATGTTCGGCAACTGCAGAGGTCTAGCATGTTCCGAGGTTTTCTCTCAACACGTCTGCAGCACTGTTATAACCCATTCCTGCTCCCCAAAGCCCTCATCTGTTAAGACTTGAGTGACAGTAGCTGATTCTCTTTGATCCCACGGACTGGTTTGTTTGTTTGTTTGTTTTTTTCATTTCTTGTCCCATTTTGCTTAATGTCGTGATTACTTTTTTCTCTAGACTCAACCCTGTGGCTTTTCCAGATTGAAATGTTGAAAATAGAGCTGTGGTTTTTTTTTTTTTTTTCTTTCCTTTCCTTGATTTCCTGTAGGAAAGTTGACCACAACAGAGAGAAAACAAACACTTTTACAATAAATATTTACCACATCCATGAGAAATGGAATTCTAAACTTCATTTTAAGCCAGAAAATCTTTAGCAAAAAAATACCTTCAGTTTATTCAGTGAAATAATTTGGGCATGACAATAACTCATTTCTGACTAGCACTTTAGACTTTGAAAATAAAAACAAGAAACTTATTGTTAGTAGCAAAATTATTGAAATATTTTGTCTTTTATTCTATCCTTTTAAAAATAGCAACTGCCCTTAAAATTTCTCCTTCATTCTCTCTTCTCTTCTCTTCCTTCCCTTTCTCTTATTCACCCTATATGGAGAGTTGATAGATATTAACAGACAGATAAATGATAGGCAGGGTCCACCTTTGAGTGACAATAAGGAACATTTCCTTATTCTCTGGAAAAAAAGATTTTTCCTTTATCCTCCAAACTCAGTTCATAATTACTACCTGGTCTTGTTTGAGTTTTTTTTTTTTTTAAACATTCAATGTAAACACAACATGTAACAGAAAATATCCACCAAGATGACAATGATCAACAAGGAATCAAAGTGTTAACTTAGAAAGTCCATATATTTTTGTGTGTACATTAAACTGTGTGGTACATGGCAAGAAGTGTGTTATTAATAAAAAGCAACTGTTTGCAACACAATATTTTTTTTCTGGTTTATATCCATGCAGTCCACATGCTTGCTGCTTCAGTCTCAGTGGTCTCATATGTGTCTTGCTTAGTTGATTCAGAGGGCCATGATCTCCTGGTGTCCTCCATGCCCTCTGACTCTTACAATCTTCTACTCCGTTTTCTGCAGAATTCTCTGAGCTCTGAGGGGAGAAATTTGATGGAGACCTGCAATTTAGACTCTCTCTCCACATAATGTCTTGCTATGGGTCTGTACATCCATACTCCCATCTGTTGCTAGAGGAAGCCTCTCTGATGGTGACTGGAAAAAATGCACTAATCTATGAGTATAGCACAGTATCATTATGAATCTATTTATTTATTTATCAAATAAACCAGTATTGTTTGGTTTTACCATAGGTTTTTGGGCTATCTAGTCTCTGGTTCTTAGTTACCCAAGTTGTCTTGGATATAAGTTTTTTCTCATGAAGTGGATCGTAAGTCAAATCAGACATTGGTTGGCTACTCTAGCAAGTTTGGGGCCATGATTACTCAAGCATATTTTTCAGGCAGAACAGATTGTAGGTCAAAGATTTTGTGGCTGAGTCTGTGTTTACATTTTACTTTTAGTAACCTGCAAAGTATATTCCCATACCAAAGAGACTAGAATATAGGGGCGAAGGCTCCACGTAGGTACCAACTGGATTTATCCATGTTCAGTGGGTGCCTTGGCAATGAGATAGATCCTTCTGTCAGTTTGCTGAAAAAAAATCTTTGTCTTAGCATCATCTTGCATTGTTTAGGGATTTCCATGGGACCTGCATGGCCAACAACTCAATTGAATGCAACCCAGACCTGCCACTGGAAACCTTGTCTGGCTGTAAGAGATGGCCAGTTGAGACTTCATATCCCCCAATACTATTAATCTTCATTAAGGTTGCCTTCATAGATTCATCCAGCAAGTTTTCACCGCACTAGGTTTCTACTCCTTTCACAATCCCCTACAATTCCAGCCATCTCTCTCCTCACTTTCTCCTCTATCCATCTCCCCGACCCAATCCCTCCTGCTCCCATCCCTAACCCCCTTCAGTTCACCAGAAAGATCTCTTTTACTTCTTCTGAAGGAGAGCCACACACTGTTGAGTCCCTCTTTACGTAATCATTCCAAGTCTATGGGTTATAGCTTGGTTATCATTTACTTAACAGCTAATATTCACTTATAAATGAATACATACTATATTTATCTTTTAAGGTCTGAGATACCACAGAATGATTTTTTTTCTAGTTCTATCAATTTACCTGAAATTTTCATAATGTAATTTTTTTAACAGTTGAGCAAATACCATGTTTTCTTTATCCATTCTTTGGCTGAGGGACATCTAGGTTGTTTCCAGTTTCCGGCTATTATGAACACGGTTGAGCAATTATTCTGTGGTAAGATGGAAACCATTTGGTATATGCCTAAGAATGGTATAGCTGGGTCTTGAGGTAGATTGATCCCAGTTTTCTGAGGAACTGACAGTGATTTTCATAGAGGCTTTATGAGTTTATACTCACACCAGCAATGGAGGTGCTTGCTCCACATCATTGCCAGCATTGTCACTTGTGTTATTGATCTTAGTCACTCTCACAAGTGTAAGATAAAGTCTGAAAGTAGTTTTGACTTGCATTTCCCTGATGGCTAAGGATGTTAAACATTTCTTTAAATGTTTCTCAGCCACTTGAGATTCCTCCACTGAGAATTCTGTTTATATCAGCACCACATTTTTAATTGAAGTACTTGGTTTTTTTAAATATCTAATTTCTTGAGTTCTTTATATATTTTGATATTAGTCTTCTGTCAGATGTGGAGTTGGTAACAATCTTTCCCCATTATGTAGGCTGCCACTTTGTCCAGTTGACTGTGTCCTTTGCCTTACAGAAGCTTTTCAGTATCATTAGGTCCCATCTATTAATTGTCTATCTTAGTGCCTTAGAAAATTGTCTCGTGTGCCAGTGAAGTCACGGCTATCCCCACCTTCTCTTCTGTCAGATTTCAGTGTATCTGATTTTTTTGTTGGGTCTTTGATCCAGTAGGACTTGAGTTTTGGGCAGGGTGATAAGTATAGGTCTATTTGTGTTCTTCTACATGCAGACATCCAATCTGACCAGCACTGTTTGTTGAAGATGCTGGTTTTTTTTCATTGTGTATTTCTGGCTTCTTTATAAAAAATAACAACAACAAAAAAACAGGTGTTCATAGGTCTGAGGATTTATGTCTGGGTCTTTAACTTGATTACATTAATCAACCTGTGTTTTATGCCAATTCCATGTGGTTTTTATCACTATATCCCTGTTGTACAACTTAATATCAGGGATGGTGATACCTCTGGCAATTCTTTTTTTTTTGTTCAGGATTGTTCTTGTTTTTTCTTTTTCTTTTTGTAAAAACACAATATTTTTAATGTCTTATAAATCATAGAAATTTTATGTTACCAAATAACAGTGATTCCACTCACTTGCACTTTAAGTATCTTTTGGGAGAGACACGGGGCTGGTTAAGAAACAAAGCCTTTAACATTATTACTTAGCTCTAAAATCTCCTTTCTCAACTAGATATAAGTGGTATAAAATGTTACTGATATACTAAAAATAGTTTATGAGTGAATATATGTATACAGAGTTTTATACAGTGAGCTTTGTCATTTGATAGTAGGCTAAAGTTAGTCAAAATAAGGTGAATTGACATGTATAACTCTTACTAGCAGGAAATGTATTGTCAGAGTATCTGACTCACCATCTCCTTTCTTGCACCATACCCTACACACAGAGTCTGAACTATGAGATAAGGAGTACTCACACAGACCACATCCTTTTAACTTTCTCTGATTTTCTTCTTGTCTGAAGAAAGCAGATAGAAGGCAGAGCAGAAGTATAGTGAGTTAACATTCCAGGCATCATTTGACCTTAGTGTGATTCCAGGAGTCACTGATCTGTCGCCTCAGTTCTAGTATTTCTTATATTACTAGGAAGATATCGTTCACAACTCCACTTTGGTGAGGTCTCGCTTGTTCTGTTTGTAAAATTTGAAGTAGCCAGTTTCAAGTTTAACGATTTGGTAGGACAAGAAGGAAAGTCCACTTATTTTGAATTCTTGTAGTTGATATACTTTCTTTTCCATGAAATTTTTTTGCAAGGAAGAGAAAAATAAAAATGAAAAACAAGCAGTATGGATATTCAAAGTGGAGGTGTAGTAAACATAGCATCAACTCAATAGCCACATTAGTGTACTCAATGAAACCCAACATCACAAGGACAGCAGCTATTGCCTCTGATTACCTATGGTCTTTTTTTTTTGACCAGCAACAACTGAAGATGTGGGAATTTGTTAGACATGTAAGTTATTAGTATAGTATTTATGCAAAAGAGTACAGAGGTTTTAAAATAACAATAGTTAAAAACAGAGCTGCCATATTATCTGACATTCTGATTTTTGGTAT
Source organism: Mastomys natalensis (assembly GCA_021653895.1). Lineage (NCBI taxonomy): Eukaryota > Metazoa > Chordata > Mammalia > Rodentia > Muridae > Mastomys > Mastomys natalensis. The sequence continues at coordinate 179,917 of JAJTUV010002031.1, forward strand.
ACATCCAAAGAAAATTTGACTAACATATTAAAGAGCCATGTGAATTCCCATGTTCACTGCAGCATCACTCACAACAAACAAGATATGGAGACAACCTAAAGTGTCCATCAGTAGGTGATTGGCTAAACAGAATGTTTTGGTCACAAGACGTGAAGAAATCCAGTTGGTACTGACCAGGAAGCTTCCTCCCTACTGGCTGGCTTTCATAGTACTAGAAAGTAGTATTTAGGTTGCTGGAAGAGTGTGTGTGTGTGTGTGTGTGTGTGTGTAGTCATCTGACACAGATGTGAACCCTATGAGGTGTAATAATGATTGGGTTGGCAAGATCTGCCCCGGGTGTAATAATGACATGGCTGTTATGAGAATAACAAACCACTTTCTGACTGACTTTAAGACCCACTCTTTATGAGAAAACACATGCTTAGTACTGTAAATCTGAACAAGAAACCCAGGATAGAGAGCTCACAGGTCCTAGCACTGAACCTATAAATAGTATTTTACTAAAGGACATAGTTTTAGAATTGCCTCTAATTAATATTCCTGTGCCTATAGATTAACGGAGCTCTCAGACCTCATCAGAGCCATTTCTTTGTGCAGTGAATGATTGTTAATTTGGAAACTCACAACTAAATAATGTGCAGACTGTGTTAGTGAAGTGCTTAGCCACAAATAGGACATTGTAAGACATTGTTCCAGAAAAGGGGGCTTGAAGACATTGTAAGAGCAAGAGGTAAGAGAGAACCAGAGAGAAATAGTATCTTCTGACAGGACTATTATACTTATAGTACATAGCAGCTCATAGCAGCTGAAGTTGCCTACAGAAGACCCAAACCAGAAAAATCAATTCTGTAAGCATTCTAGCATGACGTTTGTATGGGAACCTCACCCCTAATTGAGGAAGTATTGACAGTTGATGGCTTCTGGGGGAGGGAAAGCTTGTTCTAAGGGTATAGCCTTAAAGCAGGTCGATCGTGCATTAGTGGATGGCCCCATAAGCATGAGAATATGGGCAGCACAAATTGAACTCTATGGAGTACTACAAAACACAAAAAATAGGAAAAAAGGACATGAGTTTCAGAGAGGTAGAGGATGAATAGGAGGAGTGTAGGGTGAATATGATCAAAATACACCATACACATGTATAGCATATTGAAATCAGTTTTTAAATATAGTCTGTATACACAATGGAATATTATTTAGCCTTAAACTGAAGGAAATATGGTCATTTGTGACAACATAAATAAACCTGTAGTTCATTATACTAAACCAAGTAACCAGACACATAAAGACAAATACTGCCTTATCTCACATACATATGAGACCTAAAAGTTTTGAACTCACTAAAATAGGGAGTAAGATAGTAGCTGGGTGGTACACACATTTAATGCTAGCACTTAGAAGGCAGAGGTAGACAGATCTCTGTGAGTTCAAGGTCAGCATGGTCTACAGAGAGAGTTCCAGGACAGAAACCCTGTCTTGAAAAACAGAGAGAGAGAGAGAGAGAGAGAGAGAGAGAGAGAGAGAGAGAGAGAGAAATAGTTACCAGAGATCAGAAAGAGGGTTGTGGGTTTCAAAGATATTGGCCAATGTATACGTGAATTGTAGTAAGATACAATGACTACAGTTAATAATAATACATTGTGGTGTTGTATTATTATTTGAGACAAAACATTTCTATATAGTTCAAAGTGGCCTTGAACTCTTGATCCTCCTGCCTCAGTATCTAGAATTCTAATATTATAGGTATTCACCACCAAAGCTTTTTTCTAATATTGTATTATTAAAAGTTATTCAGAGAGTAGAAGAGTAGAGACTAATTAATTTGACTACATTATATAGGTTGTGAAACAGGCATATTCTCTCTCTCTCCATATATATGTGTGTGTATGTATGCATGCACGTGTGTATACATGTGTGTGTAGATATATACACATAAATATGTATGCATGTATGTATATAATTTTTGTCAATTAGACAAATGAATAAGTAGAGAACAGTCATTCTCAGGTCCTGCTATAGAATCAAAATCCTTTAGGATAGAATCCAGAGGCTTTTCCTTGGTCCACCCTGTTGATTGTGGTGCACAGTCAAGGATGAGCCACTTTCTTGGTCAGAATCTGAAGTGGTGATGTAGGGAAATATCTCTTGAGGCAGCCAAAGACCACCAGCAAAGGGATTCAGTTTCAAGTGCAGAGTGAGCCAGATAGCCCTCGATCTGGAAGAACCGTGGTGGAGCCAACTGGCAGGTCCTGAGCTAGCACGAGTATTCCGGTCACAGGGACTCCACTGTGTGGCTGCCAGGACCTTCTTTTCAGAGAAACACGGGGGCCATCCAAGAAACAAATGCCATTTCTTTCACATCTCCTTTTGTCTGTCTCCTGACCCAGTGGCACTAGTGACCTACACAGCAGATTTAATTACAGGCTTGCAGAGATGAGCTAGTGTTTGGATTAGTTCCCCAAGGGAAAAAACTGGCTTGCTTCAACTGTGAGTTTTGTGCTTTCCGAAGGGCAGAGGGACTGTGAGGGCAGGAAAGCCTGGGAGATTAGCTCTCGGTGAAAGCTTCCATCCAGCCTCCAGGATGTGCTGAAGAGGAACAGAAAGATGGCAGAAAAGCCTGTTGTTTTGCTGGGACTTAGGACATGGGGAGAAATGTTTGCAGGAAGCCTAGGAATTTGCTCAGGTCTCACACTAGCTCACACAGAGGCTCACACTGCATGCTCCTCCAGGGTCTCTCACGCAGTGTGTAGGTTGCATTCACAAGTCTAGACTTCTACTCCACAAATGTAAGCCTGGCACTTTGTCTTTATTCTTTTAACATCTCCCGTCTACTTTGAACACTTACGATGGATGTTAGAGAAAACCAGGGCTTTCCGGCACAGCATAGACACGCATGGGGGACACACAGCATGCACTACATGAGTAAGGACAGCCTCTCCAGAGGGTTCAGACTTAATGTTACTCTTCATTATATGCACTAAAACAATCATTCAGGATCTCAAATATATTGGTGAGTAAAACTACAATATGGTTCTTGTTGAGTAGATATTAAAAATAAATTGGAAACAACTAAAATCAGCCAGCAGTGCCATTGAATCCTAATTCTTACCTAGATGTTTTCCGAGAGGATGACTTAATTTTGGAGTCTCCTTTTTGTCCAGCTGTGAGAAACAATCCTTCCTAGCTGTGTGAGAATTAAAGGGAAAATATGTGTGAAGTACACGATACAGTCGTGACTTCTGGTGAGAGTTTTCATACAGAAATGACATTACAGAAGCATTCGGCACCTTCTGAACGTTTACTTCTATGTAATTAGAGAGAAAGAACCCAGGGAAGTGAAGGTAATTTTTAAAAGAAAATATATAAGACTACGGAGATAAAAACAATAGCAAAGTTACCTTCCCTTTAAGAGGAGAAAATCCCATTTGATTTCTAATAGATTTCATTTCAGATATTTGAGAAAAATTCCTGTGAAATAGATTATGAACCAAAAATCAAGGTAGCTCTTGATTATATATTATTATATATAATCATTTCTTATTAATGTCTCAAAAGAAAACTATGGAACTTCTGCTTAAAAGAAGTTTGAGATGAAAACAAATTTGTTTGCAAATAAATTTTATTAGGATTGAATGCTTTCAACACAGTCCTGCATGCTTACAGACCTTCCCACTATGGAAGGCAATGGAAACATGAGACTTGGTATTTGCACATTCACATTTAATAACTATGCTAGTAATAATTGTCCAAAGGCAGAAATAATGCCAACAATCACCAGTGAAGAAAGTATGGTGTACACTAGCAAGGAGATCGTACATGCTACAAAAGAAGAGAAAATTCTATACGGCATAGGTGAATCAAGAGGATATGATACCAAATGAAATGGGGGAGAAATGCTCATTCTGTGACTCCATCTATTTGAGGTATGTATGTAGTCAAACTAAGAGCAGCGTTAAGTATGGTCATGGTTGTCAGGGAATGGGGGTTGGGGTAAGTGAGGAAGCAGCTTGTCAATGGGTACAGAGTTTCAGTTCTGCATGATTAAAATGTCTGTGTCACAATATGACTACATTTAATATGACTGTTCTGTTCACTCAAGCAGAGTTAAGCCTGTAAGTTTTATTATGTGTTTTATTAAAATAAAAAAGAAATAAACTACACTTCGTCTCTGTCATTGTTTTACACATAGATCAGGAATCAAAAGTTTACACCAGTAGGTTGCTCAGTTTGGGTGAAATTATTTTCTTAACCTTAAAGCCTGAGGCACAGTGCTGATAAGAACTCTCAACTGCTTCAGGATTCACCCACAAAATTCATAACAGCGAAATCTGAAAACCTCTCATTAAGCATTCCTCATATTCTGCATGAATTTCTCCATGTTTAAAAGGAATGGCCCTAAATTAATGAAGTTAATCTTCAAATAGAATAATTATATCACAGAGATACCAGTAGTAAGAATTCCTTGGTGTTCATTTTGTTCTTTGAACTGCTAAGAAAGAGAATACTCATTTCTCACAATCCAGTCCAGACTGGAAAGCTACTTGGATGAGTGACCTATTCTGATAAGAGGAGGTCTCTGGTTACGGCTCTCACAGAAACCTGTTTTCCTTCAGAACAACAAGCATCCCTTTTGACAGCTGCTGCACGGCAGACAGGAGCCCTCACAGCTCTGCTATCGCTTAATCAGCTTCGTTCTTTGCTTTAGAGGTAGGTCGGGTTCTGGAGGTTACAAAGTTTATGTGACCCCTTTGGTGGTGACTGAAGGAAGAACTGGCTTCAGCTGCAGAGAAAAGCCTCCAGGGAATTAATTTTTGAAAAGCACTTGGGGTCTTGTGAAGGATCGTTTTACCATTGTAGGGGAATTTGAGGACGGGAAGGCAGGAGTGAGTGGGTGGGTGGGAGAACACCCTCATAGAAGCAGAGTGTGGGGGGATGGTATAGGGGGCTTCAGGGGGAACCGGGAAAGGGGATAACATTTGAAATGTAAACAAAGAAAATATCCAATAAATAAATAAATAAAACAAACTTGGAGTTTAAAAATTCTAGCTTATCTCAAACTCTCTTACTCCCTCGTCTCCATTTTGCATCTGAAGCAAGTCGCCGAGATGTACAGCTTGCCTGTCCTGAGGCCTTTCTTTTAAACTCTAATAAAATTGTCCTAGAGCTCCAAGAAAATTATTTTAGGTTTACTGTTATTTGCTAAAGAGATACAATGGGATAGCCTGAATAGGACTGAAGTCTTGGACCTGACACCAAGATGCTCTGGTTCAAACTTCACATCTTCGTAGTCATTTCCTTTGCCTGAATGATGCACACAGCACCTACATCCAAGTTTTCATTTCTTCCTTCTGTAAAATAGGTCATAGCAAGATCCAGGACCATTTGTGAACCACACATTTTGCAGAAAGGGCTGTGAAAGAGTGTCTCTATGATTTCCTTCCTATGGGCTAGGAGACTGAGGGAAAGCAGACTCCTTCTGACCCCACACATCGTTTCTCTATACTGTGGTCTTAGACCAAGGTCCCAAGTGGATACAAGAAGCACATGCTCGGCTCCTCTTCCCAAAACCTTCCCATACTTCCATTGGACACACTTCAAGACAAAAATAGCTAAGCATATCTGCTTATTACACAATATATGGGCTGCCATTGGACATATGAGCTGAGGTGTCCACATACGAATTTCAAGGATCCTGATGATGTACGAAACAGAATAGCTCAGGTCATGGAGCAGAAGTTTTGCTTTGTATTTTTTCTGGGGAATCAGAAGTGTTATGGACCAGTCTAACCTACTTGATTTTTTGTAGTTCACTCCCAACTTAGATCCTGAACAATCGTTCTTGTCTTTTATTATGGGGAGCTTTATTAATGGAGACATTAGAAAGATCATGCATTGGAAATAGTAATAGCCCACAGAGAGGCCCTAAAATTATAAATATATGTTTTCTAAATAGTGTCTAAAGAACTCTAATCACTTTGTCTTCACCCTCAGCATCAGCTCAGATGACAACCAAGCAAACATAGAACCTATGCCAGTTAAGATCTTACAGAGTAACAAAAGCGTTTCTTGAGAAGATTATGTATACAATCCAATGTCAGTTGGAGTGTATGACATGATGTGTATTTGTCTTTTGTAATCAATAGGGAGGTGAAAGGAAGGAGATTGACAGCCAGCAACTCCTGTTGTGCATTTCTAAAGGCTAAACAAAGTTAAATGACTGGCATGATCATATGTGTATGCCCATGGATATACTAGTGGCACAGATGTTATGGAGGTGACCAACTACTTTCTGATTGGATTTAAGGCCTGCTCCACAGGGACAAGCACATGTCTGGGAGGTTAAGGGAACATGGTTGGAAAGCTTACAAGACACAAGGGTGACCCTATTACTATTAATATCAATGGCCCTCTAAATACCTCTCCCTATCTAGAGTCTGGTGTAACCCTCAGACATCTTCAGAGAAGTTTCTTGGTGCAGTGGAGGATGGTTAATGCAGAAATTCTTAATTTGTTAAATGCAGAGAATAAGTGACTAAGGAGTGCTCAGGCACAAATGACACATCAGTAGCACATCTCGAGGTTCAGAAGCCATCACAAACGATGGTAAGATCTAGAAATCAGGAAGGAACAAGGTCATCCAGATATACCAGGACTTCTACATTAATTAACTCACAGCAGCTGTGGCTGCCTGCACACCATGAGGCAACATTCTACCAAGAAGTGGAAAATGGTTTGTGAGCCTCCACTTTTAACTCCGGTGCTGGGGAGAATGATTGGATTCTGGAGTCTTATTTACAGATGTGGCTTCTGTAGGCTTACCATGCTTCAGTGGATGACCCCACAGCAGAAGTATATGGGCAACCCAAATTGGTATTGATGAGTTACTAGTAAAGGCAACATGATACAAAATGGAGAGGTGGAAGTTGATCTGGTAGAGTTAGAGCAAATGTGATCAAAGTATATTGTATTAAATTTTAAATAATTGATAAAATGATTTTTAAAAGCAGTTGAATCCTTCTTGCCATCCATGATGTGACTTATGACATCTCCACATGACCACTCTTTCCATGAAGACTTTCTTGAATGCCTACCGGTCCCCTTCCTCAGCCAAGCCAGTACTGCCTGACCACACTGAGGTCAATAGGGTCTGGACCTCATCTGCCTTTTTGTCTTGATTGCCAGAGTTTTCAAAGATCTCCCTTTCTTCCTATTTCATTTACTCTCCAGATGCTAGTGGCTATAGTTTAAATCTCAAATGTCTACCCAATGTCTGTCCCTCATGGTATAGTTGGAACCATGACACTGTTGAGAACTCATGGAACCTTTAGGAGGTGGAACATAGTTGGCAGAACTCTGTTTCTGCCCCCTCTCTCTACCCACCCCTCTCTGTTTCTAACTGCTATAAGATGAACATGCCTCCTCCACTATGTATTCCACCATGAGACAGTGGACTATCATAGGCCCAAGTGACCATAGGTGGAAATAAGCTTTTTCCTTATTAATCTTACTGTCCCAAGTATGTTGTCATAGTTATGGGAATTGACTGGCATACCAACTGGTGGTAAGATAGAGAGGGCCCTATCTTACCTTGTCCTCCCTTGTCAGAGCCCACAAGTCTCAGACTCACATTACTGGTCTTTCATGCTTCCATACTGCCAAAGCCTAAATGGAGTCTCCCAAGTGTACCAAGGCACTTCCCTGACAGCCATCAATCATTATTTATCCTCAGCTCTCAATGTGTTACAGCTTGGAAAGTAAACCACTTTCTGCAAGTCCTCATTCAAATGAAAGGCAATGAACAAAAGCCAGCCCTTGTCCTTCTGCTGTTTCTAGGCAACCTTTTCTAAACATTGTGTAACAAAATGAACCTTAGTTACAAATAACCACTGTTCACATAGCCTGGGACAAAAGTGTTTTCACTTGATACAAAGTGATTGTACATGATTGTAAAATACAGTGTGATGTTTCAATGCCTTTACAACTGGGGTGATTGGTTTGTGATAACTTGGTTAGCCTTCAATTCAAACACTTAGAAAGAACTTTTTTTTTTCTGGTAACATTACAAGGTTCCTCTACTTGAGTTTTTAGTGTGACAAAATACTGGAGACAGTAAAATTAATAAGGAAAAAGTTCATTTCCATCCATGGTCACTTGGGCCTATGACAGTACACTCTATTGTGGTGTGGCATATGGTGGAGGAGGGATGTGGGAGGACTCAGGTCACTGTCACTAATGTCATTCCTGTGCAGATGGTCCTAGAGATAAAGAAACAATCTGAACAAACCACAGGGAGCAAGCCAGTAAGCAGTATACCCCCATGGCCTCTACTTCCTTCCTACCTCCAGATTCCTGCCTTAATCATCTTATAGCAGATGGAAACAGAGAGGGGTGAGTGGAGAGAGAGGGGAATGGTGTGGAAAACAGAGTTCTGCCAACTATGTTTCACCTCCTAAAGGTTCCATGACTTCTCAACAGTGTCACAGTTCCAACTGTACCATGAAGGATGTTGGGTAGACATTTGAGATTTAAACTATAGCCATTATCATCTGGAGAGTAAATTTCTCTAAAAGAGGTCCCAGTATCTTTTCCTTTTATCTCTTCAAAAAAGTCTCCTGAGCTTCCCCTCTCCCTTGACCCTCTTTTTGGCTCCTGAGCAGTGAAGTTCCTCTGCCATCTAAGACAATGATCTTTGAGTTTCAGGCCACACAAAGAATGCCTGGGGAGCTCATTGGAATTGTAGGCTCTGGAAACTTTTTCTGACTCTGATAAGTCTGGGGCGAGGTTCAGGTATCTACATTTTTTTTTTTTTTTAAAGCAGGCACCACAAGTGAGTCAAGGTGCATGTCACCTAGGGTCACTTTTGAGAGAAAGCACAGTAAGGCAGCGTGAGCCTTACTCCGCATGGAGCCCATGGCCCCGTTTCTCCAGCATCACTTTATTATGTAATTAGAAGGCAGATGAGGGAGAGTGGGTCCTAGGAAAGCTGATTGGGATGTCTAGGTTAAGGAAGGTCCTAGGACGCTCTAATACAACACTGCTTTGACTGCAAAGTACTAGATTACAAGGTCAAAGCCAGAAAGGCCTGGAACTTGTCCATAGCAGAATAGATAAACCAGGGGCCAACTTCATCAAGAAATGCCTATTTACAATTTAACTCATTGTGTTATTCTTTAAAAACTGTTCTGACCAAGGTCAATCATTTGTTAGCTTAAATTAAAACCCACTGGTTTCTTAAGGAGTTTTCTTATGTTGAGTAAGTACTATTGGGTTCATCTTAAAAGGGAAAAGAAACCACACACACACACACACTTGCATTATATATAAGCTATAGAAATTTACTTACACTAAAATATCTTAACAGAAAAGTACAGTTTTACAAAACCAAATTTGCACAATATCTTCCCACAAACCCAGTACTTCAAAGGATAATTGATAGAAAACGCCAACACAAGGAAGGAAACTACAACCTAGAAAAAGCACGGAAGTAATCTTCCAACAACCCCCAAAAAAGGTAGCTACACAAACATAATTCCACCTCTAATAACAAAAACTAATAGGAAAAACAATCATTTTTCCTTAATATCACTTAACATCAATGGACTCAACTCTCCAATAAAAAGACGTAGACTATCAGACTGGATACATAAACAAGACCCAGAATTTTGCTGCATACAAGAAACGCACCTCAGTGACAAAGACAGACATTACCTCAGAGTAAAAGGCTGGAAAACAATTTTCCAAGCAAATGGACCCAAGAAACAAGCTGGAGTAGCCATTCTAATATCAAATAAAATAGACTTTCAACCAAAAGTAATCAAGAAAGATAAGGAAGGACACTTCATACTCATCAAAGGAAAAATCTACCAAGATGAACTCTCAATTCTGAACATCTATGCTCCAAATGCAAGGGCACCCACATACATAAAAGAAACTTTACAAAAGCTCAAAGCACACATTGCACCTCACACAATAATAGTGGGGGATTTTAACACCCTGCTCTCTCCAATGGACAGATCATGGAAACAGAAACTAAACAAAGACACATTGAAATTAACAGAAGCTATGAACCAAATGGATTTAACAGATATCTATAGAACATTTCATCCTAAAGTAAAAGAATATACCTTTTTCTCAGCACCTCATGGTACCTTCTCCAAAATAGACCATATAATTGGTCACAAAACAGTCCTCAACAGATACAAAAAGATTGAAATAATCCCTTGCATCTTATCAGATCACCAGGGATTAAGGCTGGTCTTTGATAAGGACAGAACCAAGGGAAACCCCACATGCATGTGGAAACTGAACAATGCTCTACTCAATGATGACTTTGTCAAGGAAGAAATAAAGAAAGAAATTAAAGACATTTTAGAATTTAACGAAAATGAGGAAACATCATACCAGAACTTGTGGGACTCCATGAAAGCAGTGCTAAGAGGAAAACTCATAGCTCTAAGTGTCCACAAAAAGAAATTGGAGAGAGCACACATCAACAACTTGACAGCACACCTGAAAGCTCTAGAACAAAAAGAAGCAAATACACCCAAGAGGAGTAGGCGTCAGGAAATAATCAAACTCAGGGCTGAAATCAACCAAGTAGAAACAGAAAGAACTATACAAAATATCAACAAAACCAGGAGTTGGTTCTTTGAGAAAATCAACAAGATAGATAAACCCTTAGCCAGAATAGCCAGAGGGCACAGAGACAGTATCCAAATTAATAAAATCTGAAATGAAAAGGGAGACATAACAACAGAAACCGAGGAAATTCAAAAATCATCAGATCCTACTACAAAGGCCTATACTCAACAAAACTGGAAAATCTAGATGAAATGGACAATTTTCTAGACAGATACCAGGTACCAAAGTTAAATGAGGAGCAAATAAACCATCTAAATAGTCCCATAACCCCTAAAGGAATAGCAGTAGTCATTAAAAGTCTCCCCACCAAAAAAAAGCCCAGGGCCAGATGGTTTTAATGAAGAATTCTATCAGACTTTCAAGGAAGATCTAATACCAATTCTCTGTAAACTATTCCACAAAATAGAAACAGAAGGAACACTACCCAATTCGTTCTATGAAGCTACAATCACACTCATACCTAAACCTCACAAAGACCCAACAAAGAAAGAGAACTTCAGACCAATCTCTCTTATGAATATCGATGCAAAAGTACTCAATAAAATTCTAGCAAACCGAATCCAAGAACACATCAAAACAATCATCCATCATGATCAAGTGGGCTTTATCCCAGGAATGCAGGGATGGTTCAATATTCAGAAATCTATCAATGTAATCCACTATATGAACAAACTCAAAGAAAAAAAACCACATGATCATCTCACTAGATGCTGAGAAAGCATTTGAGAAAATTCATCATCCCTTCATGGTAAAAGTCTTGGAAAGATCAGGAATTCAAGGCCCATACCTAAACATAGTAAAAGCAATATACAGCAAACCAGTAGCCAACATCAAACTAAATGGAGAGAAACTTGAAGCATTCCCACTAAGATCAGGGACTAGACAAGGCTGCACACTCTCTCCCTATCTATTCAACATAGTACTGGAAGTCCCAGCCAGAGCAATTAGACAACAAAAGGAAGTCAAAGGAATACAAATAGGAAAGGAAGAAGTCAAATATCACTATTCGCAGAATGATATGATAGTATACTTAAATGACCCCAGATCCTCCACCAGACAACTCCTAAACATGATAGACAACTTCAGCAAGGTGGCAGGTTATAAAATCAACTCGAACAAATCACTAGTCTTCCTCTACATGAAAGATAAACAGGCTGAAAAAGAAATTAGGGAAATGACACCCTTCACAATAGTCACAAATAATATAAAATACCTCAGGGTGAACCTAACCAAGCAAATGAAAGATCTGTATGACAAGAACTTCAAGTCTCTGAAGAAAGAAATTGAAGAAGATCTCAGGAAATGGAAAGATCTCCCATGCTCATAGATCGGCAGGATTAATATAGTAAAAATGACCATCTTGCCAAAAGCAATCTACAGATTCAATGCAATCCCCATTAAAATACCAACTCAATTCTTTACAGAACTAGAAAGAGAAATTCTCAAATTTATTTGGAACAACAAAATACCCAGGATAGCGAAAACCATTCTCAACAATAAAAGAACTTCTGGAGGAATCACCATCTCTGACCTCAAGCTGTACTACAGAGCAATAGTGATAAAAACAGCCTGGTATTGGTACAGAGACAGGCAGGAAGATCAGTGGAATAGAGTTGAAGACCCAGAAATGAACCCACATACCTATGGTCATTTGATCTTTGACAAAGGAGCTAAAACCATCCAGTGGAACAAGACAGCACTTTCAACAAATGGTGCTGGTTCAACTGGAGGACAGCATGCAGAAGAATGCAAATCGATCCATTCTTATCTCCTTGTACAAAGCTCAAGTCCAAGTGGATAAAGGACCTTCACATAAAACCAGACACACTGAAACTAATAGAAGAGAAGGTGGGGAAGACCCTCAAATACCTAGGCACAGGGAAAAGTTCCTGAACAGAACACCAATGGCCTATGCTCTAAGATCAAGAATTGACAAATGGGACTTCATAAAATTGCAAAGTTTCTGTAAGGCAAAAGACACTGTCAATAGGACAAAACGGCAACCAACAGATTGGGAAAAGATCTGTACCAATCCCACATCTGATAGAGGACTAATATCCAATATATACAAAGAACTCAAGAAATTAGACTCTAGACAACCAAATAACCCTATTAAAAAATGGGATACGGAGCTAAACAAAGAATTCTCAACTGAGGAAATGCGAATGGCCGAGAAGCACCTAAAGAAATGTTCAGCATCCCTAGTCATCAGGGAAATGCAAATCAAAACAACCCTGAGATTCCACCTCACACCAGTCAGAATGGCTAAAATAAAAAACTCAGGTGATAGCAGATGCTGACGAGGATGTGGAGAAAGAGGAAAACTCCTCCATTGTTGGTGGGATTGCAAGATGGTGCAACCACTATGGAAAACAGTCTGGCGGTTCCTCAGAAAATTGAACATATCACTACCTGAGGATCCAGCTATACGACTCCTGGGCATATACCCAGAAGATGCTCTAACACATAACAAGGACATATGCTCCACTATGTTCATAGCAGCTTTATTTATAATAGCCAGAACCCAGAAAGAACCCAGATGCCCTTCAACAGAGGAATGGATACAAAAAATGTGGTACATTTATACAATGGAATATTACTCAGCTATTAAAAACAATGAATTTGATAAATTCTTATGTAAATGGATGGAACTAGAAAATATCATCCTGAATGAGGTAACCCAATTACAAAAGAACATACATGGTATTCACTCACTGATTATTGGATTTTAGCCCAGAAGCTTGAAATACCCAAGATTCAACTCACAGGCCACATAAAACTCATGAAGAATGATGACCAAGTATGGGGGGCTTCAGTCCTTCTTAGAAGGAGTAACAAAATACTCAAGGGAGCAAATATAGAGACACAGTGCAGGACAGAAAGTGAAGGAGGGGCCGTCTACAGACCATTCCACCTGGATATCCATCAGGATGTACATGCTGACAGGAGCCTGATATAGCTGTCTCCTTAGAAGTCTGCAAGAGTCTGACATACTCAGAGGCAGATGCTCACATCTAACCATCAAACTGATCATGGGGTTCCCAATGGAGAAGATAGAGTGAAGGCTCAAGGAGTTGAAAGGATTCATGACACCGTGAGGAAAGCAACAATCCCAACCAACCAGAGCCCCCAGGGTCTAAACCACAAGCCTGGGAGCGCTTAGGGAGGGACCCATGGCTCCAGCTATATATGCAAGGGAGCTATATATAAGTGGGAGAAGAGATCCTTCGTCCCATGGAGGCTGGGCGTCGTTGGGGGGCGATATTCGAGGGTGGGGTGGTGAGGTACTGGGGAGGATGGGTGTGGGTACACCATCATAGAGGCAGGAGGAGGGGGGAAGGGATAGGGAGTTCCTGGGACGGAGGGGTGAAAGGGGGTAAGGGGAAAACATCTGAAATGTAAATTAAAGTTCCAATTAAAAAAAAAAAAGAAAAGAAAAGTACAGTTTTGGGAGCTAGAGACATGGCTCCACAGATGAAAGTGCACACTGTTCTTTCACAGGATCTGAGTTCATTCCAGGATCCACATGAGATAACCACCTGTAGCTATGCTTTCAGGGGATCGAACCCATCTTTTATTCTCTTACCCTGTATACTCGCCACACAGAATACATCATTTTAAGTGAAATAAAAATTTTAAAAAGATAAGCTTTTTTGTTTTTTGTTTTCTTCTTTTCTTTCTTTCTTTCTTTTATTTTTAACAAAATGAAGTTCAAGTTAATACATTTTGAGTATGTACTTCTGCTTCCAGATACAAACTCATGCTTTTTTAGATGGATATTTTTTTACGACAGTTTTTTTTTATTGAATCTGTAAGCTACTTATTTATTTATTTATTCTTTGTTACAAAAGATTAAATGGTTCTGAAACCCAAGGCTGCCATCTCTGTTGCCTACGAGCACTGAGCAACCACTGGCTTTTCTGAGGAAGACCCAAGACCATCACATCTAGATGGAATATATATGTATATGTGTATGTGTATATGTATATATATGACACCTCACTTTATGTATGAGATGAATTTCTAAAAAATGGATAGAAAATGGACTTTTATTAATCAATCATATTAAAGTTTTACCCTTCTCAGGGAGCCTGTAATCACTCATGATGTGGAAAAGAAAACATAGTCTCCCATTAAGTTTTACATCTAGGAATCTGAACTTAGCTATGCTTCATTTATGCATATCCTGGTAGAATTTGAGACACTCCAAAAAAATAAAGGTTAAAAAAATCCTTGAATAAAGAATCCTATAGCAAAGGAATAAATAATATGGAAAATTTATTTAAATACATAACTAAAAATTGTTGTTTCAAAAGGAAGCAACAAAACAGAGGCCTTGTTCAAAGGATTACTTCTTGGGATGAATGCTAACTTGTGTAAGTCACGTTAGTGAAGTGTGAAATTAATTCTGCTTGGTTTCAAAATGCATTTTTTTTCATCACAAAAGGGCATACTGTTCTCTAAAATGCAGAATAATCTCACCTAAAAGAATACAGCTAGAAATGCAAGAATCAAATTAAGGAAGGATTTTAGCTATCGAATAAGTGGGTTCAGTGCTTTTAGCTTTTCTTTCATGGAAACTGGCAGCACATCAGTAGTCCTAATCCTGCAACGTAGACGATTCAAACAGGTTGGGGCAGCAACACTTCACAGGCCAGCATGAAAAGGGAAACAATCATAGGAGTGATGTAATTACAGGGTAATAAAAATGTAAACACCATTAATGCATTAATTTTATATTTGGGGTTTCCATCCATGGCTGCCTTGACAACTTATAACTCCAAGATTTTGATTACAATGTCATTAGGACCATTTTCACCTATCCATCCTAGTGCATGCATATATTGGATTGATTATATTTATAGGAGATTCATATAATTGGGCATTGAAGAGAATGGGAGACTTAGAAGGATATTTCTAATTTTTCTTAATTGAGAGGGGGAGGTGCAAGAGGAGAGAAGTAGCTGGGGCCTTGGACTTTTTAGATACTTACCAATGACTCCATCATCAGATGCAACTGTTACTGTTTTTTTTTTTAAGTTTTTTTTCTCTTGAAATCACTGATCTTCTCTTTCCTTGATTTCTATTAATATGCAGTCCTATCGAGAATCAGCTGAGTGATGTCAGCCAGTCATTTTTAACTCTCCTAATCAATTTCCTTACCTGTAAAATCGAGATAGTAATGCTGCCTCTGATGGATGATTTAAAGGGACGGGATAGTGCAGAAATGTTTAACATAGTACAAGATACAATAAATGCAGCTTATGAGTGCTTGAAGATAACGCTGGAATGAGAAACAGGAGCCCCATTTTGTTCCTGTTGTGGAGTTTGTCATTCATATGGTCAAAAGCCAGCACCAGAGAGTTAGCACATGAAACTATAACATCAGCAATGGTAACAAAGTGACCTCAGTTGTTAGATGGGGAGTGGAAAGATGTGCCCTGATGTGAACGCATAGAATACTGTAGGTATGCATATGAGTTTAAAAAGAAATAGACATTTAAATAAGAATGAAATCAAATAAGTGTGTAGATTATTACAAAGAATTCATAGTGGCCATTTCTGTAACTAAGGAATGTGTTTTTAGTAGCATTGAGGGTCCTTTATGAAGCATCTCTCTATGCTTCTGGTGGACATGAGCGCCAACACTGAGGGACAGACCTTTATGATACTTATAGAGAAGGCTGGTTGCATTGGGCAGTCCTGCACATTATCCACCGGACTTTTCTCCCACTTTCAGACATCTACTCCATCTCACCTCTGACTGGGGAGCAGTTTCACCTTTAGGTTTAGTTTGCTGCAATGAAATGGTCCATTAAAGAATAATCACTGTCACGTGCCTGATACAGCTCTACCCTGGCAGTTGTCACTGTGTATAGCAGAGCCCTTCAGGCTTGAACGAGACCTTGTGTTAGTCCAGGGGATTCTGTTTCCTAGGGGAACAGAATCAATAGAATGCTTGATATTAGGGGATTTAAAACTAGCTAACACCGTTAAAAACTAGAAAAGAGTTTCTCAACCTGTGGATCATGGCCCCCTGTGTGTGGGGGGTGATGACTCTTTCACAGGAGTCACCAAAGATCATTGAAAAACATGGATACTTACATTACAATTCATAACAGTAACAGGATTACAGTTATGAGGTAGCAATGAAAAGAATTTTATAGCTGGTGTCACCACAGCATGGAGGAACTAAACTAAAGGGCTGGAACGTTGAGAAGGTTGAAAAACAAGTGGGGTGAGACTCCAGCCACATCTGAGATCTGCAGAGTTCAAAAGTGAATGTCTCCTTGGTCTGAGCATTTGTAAGTCTCAGAATAAGATAGATAAAGGTGCCGTCACCATGTTTGTAGCGGATCACGTGGAAGCTCTCCGAGAGTCGCCAACTGGAGTTCACATTCAGATCCTGAAAAAGTTATCGTCTCCTATCTGTAGGTGGTCAGCAAGAACAAAGGAAGCACACATGTGCTAAAAACAAGTTTGTGAGGGTGCAGCTTTCCTCATTCTTCTCTGTTTCATCTGGGCCCTCATCCATTGAGCAGTGTCCTACGCTCAGTACCCTGACCCATGTGCCAATCTTTTCTACAAATACCCTGACAGATTTAATCACAGCATGCTGTAATTTTCTGGTCTTTCAGTGCAAACCAGCAACAATAAAGATTAACCATTGTGGGCCAGTTTAATCCAGTTTCCCACTACTACTTGCCCGCTGTGCTGGTTTAGTTTTGTCAACTTGACATAAACTAAACAGATCTAGGAAGATGGAATCTCAAATGAGGAGCTGACTCCATCAGACTGGCCTTGGGCGTGTCTGTGGGAGCATTTCCTTGGTTGTTAATTGATCTATGAGGGTCCAGCCCACTGTAAGCAGCACCATCCCTGGGCAGGCCTGGATTCTATAAGGAAAGTCACTGAGGAAGCCAGTAATAACTGTCCTCCTTGGTTTCTGCTTCAAGCTCCTGTCTTGGCTGGGTGGTAGACTGTAACCTGTAAGCCGAAATAAACCTTGTCCTCGCTGAGTTGCTTTTGGTGACAGTGTTTATCACAGCTACAGACAGCAAACTGTAACACTCACTGTCTTTTCCTTCATGGCTTTGTTTGATTGTAACTTTATTGGAAGTGTAATTTTGTCCCGAAGACAACAATTTAGACTTAACTCCCTCTCTAATATGAGCATTGTTTTCAGTGCAGACATGTTACTATCAACACGATTTGCTCTAACATCTCTTGAATTTTAAGCATTCCATCATTTTCCTGTGCCCTCACGTTACCCATCTACCTTTCCTTGCATACGATTTCCATGTGTTGAAGGCAATGGATGGGTTTCCTTTCCTGGCTCATTTCCCTTGGCTTTATAGAGCATATCTATGTACTGAGTTGTAGTTGCTCAGATGCATTTGATTACATCTGCATTGGTGTAAAAGGCAAAAACCTAGAAACCTGATAAAATAATCTGACAATACTGACAGTTTGAAATCATTTGCAAACACTGTTTAATCCAAGAGACATAAAGGAGTATGAATCACCCCAGTTTGCAGCCTCATGATAACTAACTCTACAGTAATTACACTCATTATTCAGATTCTCAGCTGGTAAGAAATCACGAAGACACACAATCACAGTGACAATCAATGTCAAATTCAACAGTGAACCTGGAGAAGATATGCCAGTATTTTTCAGAAAAAGCATACTGAGTCTTTCTACACAGTAACCATGCTCTGTTCAACTATCGAAACGAACCTAATTGATAAGGACATTTGATCTTCCATTTCCTTTCAAAATGAATGGCACTTTCAAAATGAAAATGTACTTTTCTCTAGTGCTTGGACTGGCTAGGGAGGAAAATACCTCACGGTTGATATAGCATGAATGGGTATTCTATACATGCTATGTGGAATAAGAACTGTCCATCTAAATATAAGATCTTTTCTTTCTTTTTTTAAAAATATATTTTTATTGGTTATTTTATTTATTTACATTTCAAATGTTATCCCCCTTCCTGTTTTCCCCTCCACAAACCCCCTATCCCATCTCCTGTCCCCTCTGCTTCTATGAGGGAGCTCCCCCACCCACCCACCCACTCCTGCCTCACCAACCTAGCATTCCCCTACGCTGGGGTATCAAGCCTCCACAGAACCAAGAATCTCCCCTCCCATTGATTCCAGATAAGGCCATCCTCTGCTACATGCAGAGCTGCAGTCATGGATCCCTCCGTGTGTACTCTTTGGTTGGTGGTTTAGTCTCTGGGAGCTATGGGGGGGGGTGTTCTGGTTGATTGATATTGTTCTTCCTATGGGGTTGCAAACTCCTTCAGCTCCTTCAATCCTTCCCTAACTCTCCACTGGGGTCCCTGTGCTCAGTCTGGTGGTTGGCTGCAAGCATCTGCATATCTGTATTGGTCAGAGGCTGGCAGAGCCTCTCAGGGGACAGCCATACCAGGCACCTGTCAGGGAGCACTTCTTGGCATCAGCAGTAGTGTCTGAGTTTGTTATCTGCGGATGGAATGGATACCTAGGTAGGGGAGTCTCTGGATGGCCTTTCCTTCGGTCTCTGCTCCACTTTTTGTCCCTGCATTTCCTTTAGACAGGAGCAATTCTGGTTTAATATTTTTTAGATGGGTGGGTGGCCCATCCCTCAACAGGGGGCATACCTAACCTCTGGATATGGTCTTTACAGGGTCTCTCTCCCCTTTGTCAGGTTCTTCAGCTAATGTCATCCCCATTGGATCCTGGGTTCCTCTTGCTTTCCTAGCATCTGGGACTTTCTAGAGGTTACTCCCAGTTCCCCATCCCCCACTGCTACACACTTCTGTTAAATTCCCTGACCCTCTATACCTCCTGCCACCCCACCCCATCTCCTCCCACACCTAATCCTGCCCCTTGTCTCTCCCTCCCACGTCCCTCTTTCCCTCTACCTCCTGTGATTATTTTGTTCCCTCTTCTAAGTAGGATTGAAGCATCCACACTTTGGTCTTCCACTTCATATGATCTGTAAGTTGTATCATGGGTATTCTGAGCTTTTTCCCTAATATCTACTTATCAGTGTGTACATATCATGTGTGTTCTTTTGTGACTGGGTTGCCACAAAATATTTTCTAGTTCAATCCATTAAGTTCAATTATGACTCAATTATATAAAAATCATGTCGGTAGAATGCTAAAGAATCATGAGAAAGGGAAATATTCAATGGAAAGTTTAAAACCATATTAGGCAAGGCAAATAAAACAAAACAGACAGAAGACACTGCTTGAAGTATTGTGAAATACACTCCCTACCTCCAGACCACTGGTTACCAACGACATCCAGCCTCAGCAGAGAAATGGGCAGGAAATTCCAGAGCAAGTAACTCATATGATCTTTGAAGATAAGTAGTTACACAAAACAGTTTCATATTAGCCAAGCAATAGATGAATGTCTTGTAGGATATAACCCCCAAAATTTCAATATGGTTCATCTAAAACATAGGATTAACAAATCACCAGCCAGTTTCTTTCTTTTTTTTTAAACTGTATTTTTACTTTATTTTTTAGATATACAGACTATAGATAACAACAGAATAGGGTTAGTTTTTCTTTTTTACTTTTTTTATTGGATATTTTATTTACATTTCAGATGTGATGGCATTACCTCATTTCCCTCCCACCCAGGAACTCCCTATCCAATCCCCTTCCTCCTGCTTTTATGAGGATGTGCCCTCGACCACCCATTCACTCCCACCTCCCCACCCTTAAATTCCCCCACACTGGGGCATCCAGCCTTCACTGGACCAAGGACTTCCTCTCCCACCTATGTCCGACAATGAAATCCTCCCCTATATATACAGCTGGAGCCATGGATCTCTCCCTATGTGCTACCAGGCTGGTGGTTTAGATGCTGGGAGCTCTGATTGGTTGGTATTGTTGCTCTCCTCATAGGGTCACAAACCCTTTCAGCTCCTTCAGTCTTCTCTCTCACTCCTCCATTGGGAACCCCTTGATCAGTTCAATGGTTAGCTGTGAGCATCGCCTCTGTATATGTCAGGCTCTGGTAGACCTCCAAGGAGACAGCTATATCAGGCTCCTGTCAGCGTGCACTTCCTGGCATCCACATCAGCATCTACCTTTGGTGACTGCACATGGGATGGATACCCAGGAGGAACAGTCTCCAAATGACCCCTCCTTCAGTTTCTGTCCCATGCTTTGTCTCCATATTTGTTCCCATGAGTATTTTGTTACTCCTTCTAAGAAGGACCAAAGCACCCACACTTTGGTCTTCCTTCTTCATGAGCTTCATGTGGTCTGTGAGTTGTATCTTGGGTATTTCGAGCTTTTGGGCTAATATCCATTTATCAGTGAGTACATACCATGTGTGTTCTTTTGTGATTGGAATACCTCACTCAGGATGATATTTTCTAAGTTCTTTACATTTGCCTAAGAATTTCTTGAATTCATTGTTTTTAGTAGCTGAGTAATACTCCATAGTGTAAATATACCACATTTTCTGTACCCATGCCTCTGTTGAAGGACATTTGGGTTCTTTCCAGCTTCTGGCTATTATAAATAAGGCTGCTATGAACATAATGGAGCATATGTCCTTGCTATATGTTGGAGCATCTTCTGAGTATATCTCCAGGAGTGGTATAGCTGGGTCCTCAGGTAATGCTATGTCCAATTTTCTGAGGAACTGCCAGACTGATTTCCAGAGTGGTTGCCCCATCTTGCAATCCCATCAAAAATGGAGGAGTGTTTCTCTTTGTCCACATCCTCGACAGCATCTGCTATCACCTTTTTTGATCTTAGCCATTCTGACTGGTATGAGGTGAAATCTCATGGTTGTTTTGATTTGCATTTTCCTGATGACTAAGGATGCTGAACATTTCTTTAGGTGCTTCTTGGCCATTCAAGTTTCCTCAGTTGAGAATTCTTTGTTTAGCTCTGTACTCCATTTTTAATAGGATTATTTGGTTTTCTGGAGTCTAATTTCTTGAGTTCTTTGTATATATTGGATATTAGTCCTCTATCAGATGTGGGATTGGTAAGGATCTTTTCTCAATCTGCTGGTTGTCATTTTGTCCTATTGACAGTGTCGGTAACTTTGCAATTTTATGAGGTCCCATTTGTCAATTCTTGATCTTAGAGCATAAACAATTGGTGTTCTGTTCAGGAACTTTCCCCCTGTGCCCAGGTAATCGAGGGTCTTCCCCACTTCTCTTCTATTAGTTTCAGTGTATCTGGTTTTATGTGAAGGTCCTCTATCTACTTGGACTTGAGCTTTGTACAAGGAGATAAGAATGGATTGATTTGCATTCCTCTACATGCTGACCTCCAGTTGAACCAGCACCATTTGTTGAAAATGCTGTCCTTTTCCCACTGGATGGTTTTAGCTCTTTTGTCAAAGATCAAGTGACCATAGGTGTGTGGGTTCATTTCTGGGTATTCAATTCTATTCCATTCATCTTCCTGCCTGTCTCCGTACCAATATCATGTAGTTTTGTTTTTGTTTTTGTTTGTTTGGTTTTTTTTTTTATCACTATTGCTCTGTAGTACAGCTTAAGGTCAGGGATGGTGATTCCTCCAGAAGTTCTTTTATTGTTGAGAATAGTTTTTGCTATGCTGAGTTTTTTGTTATTCCAAATGAATTTGAGAATTTCTCTTTCTAACTCTGTGAAGAATTGAGTTGGGATTTTAATGGAGATTGCATTGAATCTGTAGATTGCTTTTAGTAAGATGGTCATTTTTACTATATTGATCCTGCCAATCCATGAGCATGGGAGATCTTTCCATTTTCTGAGATTTTTTTCGATTTCTTTCTTCAGAAACTTGAAGTTCTTGTCATACAGATCTTTCACTTGCTTAGTTAGATTCACACCAAGGTATTTTATATTATCTGTGACTATTGTGAAGGGTGTCCTTTCCCTAATTTCTTTCTCAGCCTGTTTATCTTCCATGTAGAGGAAGGCTACTGATTTGTTTGAATTGATTTTATAACCAGTCACTTTGCTGAAGTTGTCTATCAGGTTTAGGAGTTCTCTGGTGGAAGTTTTGGGGTCAGTTAAGTGTACTATCATATCATCTGCAAATAGTGAAATCTTGACTTCTTCCTTTCCTATTTGTATTCCTTTGACTTCCTTTTGTTGTCTACTTGCTCTGGCTAGGACTTCTAGTACCATATTGAAAAAGTAGGGAGAGAGAGTGGGCAATCTTGTCTAGTCCCTGATTTTAGTGGGATTGCTGCAAGCTTCTCTCCATTTAGTTTGATGTTGGCTACTGGTTTGCTGTATATTGCTTTCCCTATGAGCTTTGAATTCATGATCTATCCAAGACTTTTACCATGAAGGGATATTGAATTTTGTCAAATGCTTTCTCAGCATCTAGTGAGATGATCATGTGGTTTTTTTCTTTGAATTTGTTTATATAGTGGATTACAATGATGAATTTTTGCATATTGAACCATTTCTGCATTCCTGGGATAAAGCCCACTTGATCATGATGGATGATTGTTTTGATGTGTTCTTGGATTCGGTTTGCTAGAATTTTATTCAGTATTTTTGCATCAATATTCATAAGGTAGGTTTGTCTGAAGTTTTCTTTCTTTGTTGTGTCTTTGTGTGGTTTAGGTATGAGTGTAATTGTAGCTTCATAGAATGAATTGGGTAGTGTTCCTTCTGTTTCTATTTTCTGGAATAGTTTGAAGAGATTTGGTATTAGGTCTTCCTTGAAGGTCTGATAGAATTCTGCACTAAAACCATTTGATCCTGGGCTTTTTTTGGTGGGGAAACTGTTAATGACTGCTGCTATTTCTTAAGGGTTATGGGACTGTTTAGATACCTTTTCTGCTCCTGATCTAACTTTGGTACCTGGTATCTTTCTAGAAAATTGTCCATTTCATCCAGATTTTCCAGTTTTGTTGAGTATAGGCTTTTGTAGTAAGAGCTGATGATTTTTGAATTTCCTCGGTTTCTGTTATTATGTCTCCCTTTTCAGTTCTTATTTTATTAATTTGGATACAGTCTGTGTGCCCTCTGCTTAGTCTGGCTAGGGGTTTATCTATTTTTGTTGATTTTTCTCAAAGAACCAGCTCCTGGTTTTGTTGATACTCTGTATACTTGTTTTTGTTTCTATTTGGTTGATTTCAGCCCTGAGTTTGATTATTTCCTACCATCTACTCCTCTTGGGTGTATTTGCTCTAGAGTTTTCATGTGTGCTGACAGGTTGTTAGTGTATGCTCTTTTAGTTTCTTTTTGTAGGCGTTTAGAGCTATGAGTTTTCCTCTTAGCACTGCTTTCATTGTGTCCCACAAGTTTTGGTATGATGTGTCCTCATTTTTGTTAAATTCTAAAAAGTCTTTAATTTCTTTCTTTGTTTCTTCCTTTACTAAGTCATCATTGAGTAGAGCATTGGTCAGTTTCCACGTGTATGTGGGCTTTCTATTGTTTTTGTTATTATTAAAGACCAGCCTTAATCCACGGTTATCTGATAGGATGCAAGGGATTATTTCTATCTTTCTGTATCTGTTGAGGACTGTTTTGTGACCAAGTATATGGTCTATTTTGGAGAAGGTAACATGAGGTGCTGAGGAAAAGGTATATTCTTTTGTTTTACGATGAAATGTTTTATAGAGATTCATTAAATACATTTGGTTCATAACGTCTATTAATTCCACTGTGTCTCTGTTTAGTTTCTGTTTCCTTGATCTGTTCATTACTGAAAGTGGGGTGTTGAAATCCCCCACTATTATTGTGTGAGGTGCAATGTGTGCTTTGAGTTTTAGTAAAGTTTCTTTTATATATGTGGGTGCCCTTGCATTTGGAGCATAGATGTTCAGAATTGAGAGTTCATCTTGGTAGATTTTTCCTTTGATGAGTATGAAGTGTCCTTCCTCATCTTTTGTGATAATTTTTGGTTGAAAGTCGATTTTATTCAGAATTAGAATGGCTACTGCAGCTTGTTTCTTGGGACCATTTGCTTGGACAATTGTAGGAGAACTGGGTTCTGATGATGCCAGGTAACTGGTTTCTGTTGCTTATGTTCTTATGCTTGCCTTCCACCATCTGGTTAACTCTAGTGCTACCTGCATTCCCTGTCTCTGACTCAAGACTGTCTTTCCAGTTATCTGGCTTATGTCAGAACTCCTCAGAGTCCATATGTGTGATCCTGTGATCCTGAGCTCCTGGGTGGAGGAACTCCTGGGACTCAGGCTTCCTCTGGGATCCTGAAATCCTGCTGCTCTGAGTGCAGTGGTTCCTTCTGCTCTGAGTGCAGAGGTTCCTCTAGGATGGCTCAGGATATGGTGTCTTCACAGAAGCAGACTAGCTAGGTGTCTGCTGCTCTGAGTGCAGTGGTTCCTCTAGGATGGCTCAGGATCTGGTGTCTTCCTGGGAGCAGACCAGCTAGATGTCTGCCCCAGCCAAAAGGACCAAGCAAGGGGCAGAATGGAAGTGTTATTCTGGAGGGGCAGGGTTTGGGTCATCAGTCAATTTCTTAAGCAAGGGGACATCCAGTTCTCAGGAGTTCAAATGTCAACACATATATACATTTGTATTGGTATTAAAGAAACATGCTAGTTTATGTCTGTAGGTTTTGATTTCTACATAAGTAAAGTAGTAAAAACATACTAAATAGTGTGTGATGTTCTTTTCATCTCACTATTTCGTGATATGATGACTTGATTTTCCAAGCTTTTTCTCTTTACTGAAAAGTAGTTGCTTAAAACATCATGTGCAGGCTGATTGCTAAAAATCCTCTGGTGACTTTTGTAAAAATTCAGCTTCTTAGGCTCTGTTTCTAGAAATACTAATTAAGTGTGTCTAAGATGAGATTCAAGAGCTGGTGTGTTTTTTTTAATGTTCTCTACTTCTCACTGTAGCTGATAGCCAGGCTTGGAAACTACCATACTAAATTGCAGCAGCCAGGATTAAAATCAGCAGTGCTCACACACACTCAAGAACACTTTGTTTGCCCAGATTTATAACAGGAAATCTGAGGTCTGTTGCTGCAACAAGAACATTTATCATCTTGTAACACTGACAGAGCATGTGGCAGAGAAACATTTAGAGAGTGTATGCCACCTCAGTTCCTTCTCCTTGTATGAAGGAACTCTATATCTTTGGGGTGTTTTCAGCCTTGAACTTTTAGAAGTTCTTCTGTCTCTTGTGTGTCTTTGGTGGAATGAAGTTATTCCTAAGATTTCCTACAGCCTCTGCATTGCTTGTCTCCCACCTCACCCCAATCTCACCCCACTCCACTTTTGGGGAAAAATTAGATCATGTGTTCATTCATTAGTTACTGGATGGTTTGTTTTTTTGTTTGTTTATTAACAACACCAGTGCTTCTGAGCCTTAGTTGTACATTAGCACTACCTGGGAGATTTTTTTTTTTTAACCTGTGACTATTGGCATTTAATATCCTGAATTTGTGATTTCTTGGCCTGGGGTTTGGTCAGGGCATTCAGAGTTCAAGAAGTTTCTGAGATAACTCTTACATATGACCAAATTTGGAAGCCACTATCCTAAATTAATCATCTAAGGGTGGAATGCTACTGCCGCATCATCAACTACCATGACCACTAAAACCTCAGAATCCCTAAGCAAGTGCACCTCTGCCTTATAATGTGGTTACAATCACAGAGGAAGCATGCAGACTTCCTGAATAAAACCAACCAGACAGTCTTGTTGACTCTTACACTTGAGTTTTCCTCCACACTGTGCCTATTCCTAGATTCTGTCAGAGGGGAAAGGAGTAGAGGGTCACAGAGTCACATTGCTGCCGAGCTCTGCACCTCAGCTGGGTAAAAATAAATGAATAAATGAACTCACTTATGAATGAGCACATTTCAGAATCATCTGTGATGAAATGGTGTCATCTGTCATTTGCTATAGTTGTAAGGGGACCACAAGCTAATGTAAATAGATATGACAAAAAATGTCACATCTCAGGAAGGATAAGTTTAAATTTTGTTAAACTTTTCCCATGATTTACCATGGGACCATTATCACAACAGTTTGTTCTATGCTATGAGGAAAAAATTGTGCTTTTAAA
>JAJTUV010002032.1:0-210272 GCA_021653895.1 Mastomys natalensis
CACACAACACACACACACACAAACGGAAACTTGGATAGCTAGAGTACTAGATCAGTTTAAAAGGGCTGACTAGTAGAATTTCTTTATGGTAACATACATTGAACTTCCTAACAATATTCCTGGATATGGCTATCGAGCACCTGAAATGTGCATAGTGTAAATAAGACTCCAATTTAAAATGTGATTTAGTTTGAATGAATTTAAATTCAAATAGCCACATGTATTTACTGCCCATCATATTGAATGAGTGCTTATTGAAGACAGGTGTCCTGATTTCCAAGTCAGACACATACACACTTTAAAAATTTTTGGAAACATTATACCATGCCTTCCAAGAAGAAAACTTGCTGGAATACTGCATTAAAAAAATGATTCAGATAAATAGTAGGTTATAGCATCCTTACATACGGGATGTACACACACACATACTCCCTAGATATCCATATTTTTTTCTTTTTTTTTTTAATTGGAAATTTTATTTACATTTCAGATGTTTTCCCCTTAGCCCCTTTTCCCCCCTCCGTCCCAGGAACTCCCTATCCCTTCCACTCCTCTTGCCTCTATGATGGTGTACCCCCACCCACCCTCCCCGGTACCTCACCTCCCACACCCTCGAATACCACCCCCCACGATGTCCAGCCTTCATGGGACCAAGGACTCTTCTCCCACTTATAAATAGCTCCCTTGCATATAATAGCTGGAGCCATGGGTCCCTCCTAAGCTCTCCCAGGCTGGTGGTTTAGACCCTGGGGGCTCTGGTTGGTTGATATTGTTGCTTTCCTCATGGTGTCACAATCCTCTCAACTCCTTCAGTCTTCACTCTATCTTCTCTGTTGGGAACCCATGATCAGTTTAATGGTTAGCTGTGAGCATCTGCCTCTGAATATGTCAGACTCTTGCAGACTTCTAAGGAGACAGCTATATCAGGCTCCTGTCAGCATGTACTTCCTGACATCCACATCAACCTCTACCTTTGGTGACTGCACATGGGATGGATACCCCGGTGGAATGGTCTGCAAACGGCCCCTCCTTCAGTTTCTGTCCTGTACTTTGTCTCCATATTTGCTCCCTTGAGTATTTTGTTACTTCTTCTAAGAAGGACTGAAGCCCCCCCACCCCCCACTTGGTCGTCATTCTTCATGAGCGTTATGTGGTCTGTGAGTTGAATCTTGGGTATTTCAAGCTTCTGGGCTAAAATCCAATAATCAGTGAGTGAATACCATGTATGTTTCTTTTGTGATTGGGTTACCTCACTCAGGAAGATATTTTCCATCCATTTACATAAGAATTTATCAAATTCATTGTTTTTAATAGCTGAGTAATATTCCATTGTGTAAATGTACCACATTTTTTGTATCCATTCCTCTGTTGAGGGCATCTGGGTTCTTTCCAGTTTCTGGCTATTATAAATAAAGCTGCTATGAACATAGTGGAGCATGTGTCCTTGTTATATGTTAGAGCATCTTCTGGTATATGCCCAGGAGTGGTATAGCTGTGTCCTCAGCTGTGTCCAATTTTCTGAGGAACCGCCAGACTGTTTTCCATAGTGGTTGCACCATCTTGCAATTCCACCAACAATGGAGGAGTGTTCCTCTTTCTCCACATCCTCGCCAGCATCTGCTATCACCTGAGTTTTTTATTTTAGCCATTCTGACTGGTGTGAAGTGGAATCTCAGGGTTGTTTTGATTTGCATTTCCCTGATGACTAAGGATGCTGAACATTTCTTTAGGTGCTTCTCGGCCATTCGCATTTCCTCAGTTGAGAATTCAATGGTCATTTTGCCAAAAGCAATCTACAGATTCAATGCAATCCTCATTAAAATACCAACTCAATTCTTTACAGAGCTAGAAAGAGAAATTCTCAAATTTATTTGGAATAACAAAAAACCCAGGATAGCGAAAACCATTCTCAACAATAAAAGAACTTCTGGAGGAATGGCCATCCCTGACCCCAAGCTGTACTACAGAGCAATAGTGATAAAAATTGCCTGGTATTGGTTCAGAGACAGGCAGGAAGATCAGTGGAATAGAGTTGAAGACCCAGAAATGAACCCACACACCTATGGTCATTTGATCTTTGACAAATGAGCTAAAAACCATCCAGTGGAACAAGGACAGCATTTTCAATAAATGGTGCTGCTTCAACTGGAGGACAACATGCAGAAGAATGCAAATCGATCCATTCTTATCTCTGTAAAAGCTCAAGTCCAAGTGGATAAAGGACCTTCACATAAAACCAGACTCACTGACACTAATAGAAGAGAAGGTGGGGAAGACCCTCGAATACCTAGGCACAGGGGAAAAGTTCCTGAACAGAACATCAATGGCTTATGCTCTAAGATCAAGAATTGACAAATGGGACTTCATAAAATTGCAAAGTTTCTGTAAGGCAAAGGACACTGTCAATAGGACAAAATGGCAACCAACAGATTGGGAAAAGAACTTTACCAATCCCACATCCGATAGAGGACTAATATCCAATATATACAAAGAACTCAAGAAATTAGACTCTAGACAACCAAATAACCCTATTTTTTTTTCTTTTGAGACAGGGTTTCTCTGTGTAGCCCTGGCTGTCTTGGAACTCACTCTGTAGACCAGGCTGGCCTCGAACTCAGAAATCCACCTGCTTCTGCCTCTGCCTCCACAGTGCTGGGATTAAAGGTGTGCACCACCACTCCCTGTCGATATCCATATTTTTAAAACTTTAAAGATTTCACAATATTTTTAATTAGAGTGCACTACCTCAAAATTTGAAATGCTAACATAAAATAAAATGAAATAAAGAAAGGAAAATAAAAGCACAATTCCAAAAACCCTATATATATAGCCAAGGCTGAAAACTGATAGAAGACTGGCTAATCATTTCCAGATAACATACCAGAAAGGAGTCTTCAACAAAACAAACCATTGAAATCTTCCTGGATGTTACTGTTTCATCCACTGGAGATATTCCCAGAGATATCATCTTTCGCATATCAATTTGTGGACATCTTTAAGACACCGAAATTTATTTTAATTGGCTAGAATTAACAGTTTTCTACTCCATAATGGAAATCTAAATTTATACCAATCATTGTAGTTTAGTGTGTGTGCGTGTGTGTGTGTGTGTGTGTGTGCGTGTGTGTGTGTAAATATATGCACAGTGGATTTTAAAAGCTTCTTACCTGGTCTGATATATGAACGTAGAAATCCCTCACTACCTCTTCGGGGAGAATCATGTTTTCCTGTATTTCTATGACAAATCCTTCTTTGGTTATCTTGAATTCAGGTCAGATCAGAAGCAAACATGACAAAGGAAAACATGTAAAACAAATTAGAGCTATTTTCTTAAGAACTCACTAAGGTACCTAGATTTTAATACTTTCAAGTAAAGGCCACAAGAAAATCCACATAGTTTGAAGTGGCTCAGAAATGCATAAAAAGTATTCTGTGATACTCCCTAGATATCCATATTTTTAAAACTTCAAAGATTTCACAATATTTTTATTAGAGTAGACTGCCTCAAAATTTTAAATGCTAACATAAAAGAATGAGGAAAATAAAAGCACAATTTCAAAAATCCCTATATATATTCATATATATGAATATATTAAAGTATATATACACTTTCTGAATTATCCATAAGATAGAAATTTAAAAATACTTCTTAACTATACTCAAAATTATTTTAGCTCCTTTTTTTCCCATGTTTCCATTTTTGAAGGCTAACTCAAGTGAAACACTAGACTCCATAATACATTGTCTCCAGGAAACACACCTCATCAGTAAAGACATCTACAGATTGAGAATCAAATGGTGAGAAACAATTTATCAAGCAAGCAGAAACTGAAAACAACTTGACATAGCAATCTAGATATCTGATAGGGTATATGTCAAACCAAAATTAGTTAGAATAGATTTCTTAAAGACATTACATATCTAAGATGGCCAACAATAAATATATATGAACATTTTTATATATATATATATATATATATATATATATATATATATATATATATATCATACTATTGAATGCACAATAATGGAGTTCAAAGGTCATTTTGAACATGATATAAGTGACTTCAGCACAAAGTTGAAAATCCTTTAGTAAGAAAAGCCTTGAAGAAACTAGAGATTGAGGGAGCACATCCAAGCATAGTAACGACCATCCATGATGAGCCTACAGCCAACAGTGTGTCAGCTACAGAAAGAGTAAAACCATTACCTCCAAATTCCGAAATGATACAAAAGTATCCATCATCTCTCCTCTGTAGTACTAGACATCTACAGCTAGAAATCTTACATAAAGTAAGAAGACAAAAGAAACAAAAGGGATACAAATAGGAAGGAAGTCATGTAAATAACATGATCCTAAACCTAAATAACCTTGTGTAATCTACCAGAAAATAAAGAGCTGACAAACTTCAGCAAAGACATAGTGTGCAAAATCAACGTGAAAATCAGTAGTGCTGTTATACACTGATGACAAACCTGCCAAAAAATCAGGGGAAACATTGTTGGGATCACCTTTCTTTACTTTGTATTTTCAATTGTTAATTCTGTCCTGACAGAGAGTTTAGCGCTGGTAGGATTTTGATATTGCTATTTCCATGGCCCTTCACTGGGTTTTCTATTTTGTAAATCTTCATACCTAAGGCAATTCAGAGATGTATCAGAGGTTGTCTTGCTGCTGATTAGTTGTAATAAAAAGCTGGTGGCAAAGTAGCTTGGGCAGGAAGAACCTGTGAGACTTAGGGCAGAGAGTGACGTATAGGAAGCAAGCAGACATGAGAGATTTGAAGCAAACACACAAGGGAAGAGAGACTAGAGGGAGCCAGAGAGGTAAAGAGCTAGCCACATGGCAGAAAAATTAAGATAAGTTTAGATGAACTAGCTGAGAGACCCAGTGAAAGGTCTAAAACTTTAAATTATATAAAAGTCTCTGTATCTTACTGAACTGTGGTAGGATCCATGAAAATCCCACAATATTTGGCACACTAAAGTATGGCATGAAATCCTAGCTTAGGCACTAGATTCAGGCATTAGGCCAAAAGTTCCAGATATGGGAGACAGACGAGAGTCCCCAGGTTCAGTAGCAGTTGTTGGATGGTTTCCTAGAGACCTCACTCTGAGCCGACTGCGAAACAGCTTTGTCCACAGCTGCCAGCTAGCTAGCTGCAGTCCGGTGCCGGAGCTACAGTCCTTCAGACACCACAGTCTCTGTGTCTGGCAGGTCGCAGTATGCTGCCTGCAGAAGTGCTGGCTGATGCTTTCTAGAGCCAAAGGTGGCCAGCGGGACCTGGACCTGAAGCCAGATAGCAGAAGCAAGGAGCACCAGGAACTCATAGAGACTCTGGCAAATGCTAGAAGACTTCTGCACTGGTAATGTCTGCACAAACGTGCAGTTAGTGGAGGACAGAGTTTAGAGATATTTAGATATGGAAATCAATATTAAGTTTAAAAGAAGTAAAATAGAAATAGGTAAAATTGTTTTGTATATGTGTATAGAGCCTGAAAGAAGGAAAGAAACTGACTATAAACAGTTCTAGAAAATATTTAATTAAATAATGTGAAGTCTCTGAAGAAAGGAGAGAGTTACAGAGATTAAAGAAGAAAATATTTTTGTGTTAAATATGGAAAACACTAAGGCAGAGGGCATTTGAACCTCATGTAGTTTTGTTTTGACTATCACCCTGGAAATGATTTTATTTTGTTCAGTAATAGTTACAGTTTTCTATATCCTCTCTAAGGTCAAAATAAAGCAGACTCAGACAAGGAAATGAGTAAAAGATGGAATGCTAGATTAAAAGCAATAGAACAAAAATTATAGAATCTTTAAATTAGGTTTTATCATGTCAGAAAAATCCAATCTACAGCCTACACTGCCACCTTGTGCCAAGATTGCAGATAGCAGTCTAGGCCCATTAGAAAGCCCACAATGATTTTTTTCCAGTTATGGTAAGATAATGGCTCCAGAAGAGGTAAATCGACAAGGTTATGAAGAGTTTGGGTGAAAGCCCATAATAGTGCTGGATCTAAAAATATTTAAAGAAGCAAGGATGGCCAATGGCATGTATTCTTCTTATGTGAAGTAGATACTTAATAGCTGGGCCACACAAAACCATATAATTCCAAAAGATTGGAAAGATATAATGTCAGCAATCTAAAAGTTGGCCTTCAACTACAATGGCTAACATAGTGGAAAGAAGAGGCTTCAGCTATGGAGAAATGTAATTTGACTGGAGGCATGAATATTGTCAAGGATCAGGTGCTAGGTGAAGGTCGATATGCTGAACTAAGAGTGCAGAGTATGTTTAATGATGTCATTTAGAGCAATGTCATATAGTAGCTTTAAGTGCTTTGGATAAGGTTGAACAGTAGGGAAAAATATATATCATTTACAAAGATATTCCAAGGTTCAGACAAATCTTTTACTGACTTTTTACAAAGATTAAATTCATCTGTAAATAGAGCCATATAATATCCAAATACTACAAAAACTTTATAGGAGTTTCTAGCTTTTGAGAATTGCACTCAGAATGCTGAGTGCAAAAAGCTATTAGATCCTAAAAGGCTATATTTCCACCTATTTAGGAATGGATTAAAACTACTGTAGATATTAGATCTAATACTTTTAATTCAGTTATGATTGGACAGGTAAAAGGTATGACAGAGCTCAGAATGTCCAACGCTTTGGCTATGGAAAAACAGGTTGTTTCCTAAAGGGCTGTAGACAAACAGTTCTTAAAGATACAATTTTCTCTAATGCAAATTCAGGGAGAAAGCTTCCTAGGATTTGTAAAAGAGTGGTAGGACTTCCTTTTATGAATGTAGAGGTATACAAGGCAACTCGTTATTGTTGGTAATCTTCCTAAGGGATTTTGCTCAGGCCCTGGCAAAAAAAAAAAAAGAGCCATTCATTCCCTATCAGCCAAGGAGAGACTGTACTAGAGAACAACTAGAAAAAATTAATGCCTGACAAGACAAGCAGCATTTAACAGAGATAGAGAAGCTCCAATAGATCCAATGGATAGAACAAGGGATTCTGAAGATTCTATAAAACAGGTATCTTGGCAAATTAATATAAATTATCACAGACCAAAGTTGAAATATGGCACAGTGAAAGCCATATTTTACCATGAAAAATCAACTAGGAGATATCAATGTAGGGTCTTCAAGAATGTTAAACAGTCCCAACTTTTGTCAATATTTTGTACAACAGGTGTTAGAAACAAATTTTAAACAGTTTTCTTAATCTATAATTAATCACTGTATGGATGATTTCTTACTGGCTGATTCAGATACCTTCGAAAAAATGTTTGACAAAGTAGAGAAAACTTTGCCTTGCTGGTTATTACAAATTTCTTTTGAAAAAGTACAAAGAGATTTTATTAGTTATCTGGGATATGAGCTAGGTTTACAGAAAATGCATTGCTGAATTAAATCATCCTTTAGACTTTAAGGATGTGTTTACCTCAGAATGGAAGTCAGGAAATGTGTTGAAGAAGAGGATATGTTTTGTTTAGACAGGAAGCAAACAGATATTAATTCCTTCAATGTTAATTAAAATTAGATTTGACCATGGAAGAAATCCTGCAAATCTTGGCTGCTGAGTGGAAGAAGAGACCCAGAAGAACAACAGAACAGTGATACAAATGAAGAGCCCCTTACATGGGAGCAGCTCAGAGGCCAGCTGAGACAGGAATGTTTCGGGAGCAGCCAACAATCTTTTTGGTTACCTGGTCCTCATGACTTATTACTGCATGCCATTCTTTCATATGGCATGGACAGAGATTTATCTTACAGCTTGGTTATTCAGTCCTAGCAGACTTAACAGAGATTGACAGATGCCTTTCACCCTCTCAGTCATAGAGCAGAGAATCATTAGCTGATGTGTGCACACTGCACATTCCATATATGTGTTAATACAAAACATCCTTACAATATTACTTTTAAACCTTTGCGTGTTCACAGAAGAAAAAGACCTGACACCAAGGAAAATAAAACAAGTAGCCCAGGTGATCCAGCCTTACAGACTGCCTCAATTGCTGTTTCCTCAAAAACTGCATCCAGGACAGCTTCAAAGTAGCCATCCCCGGGTAGTCTAGCCTCATAGACTGCTTCAGCCAGGACTTCAGCTAAGCCCTGCACTTTCCTAGTCCCAGATGATCCCACAGAACCTAGACAGTGAGTGAAACAGCCAGCTCTACCAAGACTTAGCCAGTGTCCCAATTTTCTTAAGATCCCCAAAAGATGCCTTCCCACACAAGACAGCAAGAATCAATTTAAGAAGCATTATGTGGCCATTCTTGAGTGTTGTGGTGGGTGGTTTTTTGGTTGTACAATGGGCTATGGATATTCGGTGTCATTTAGGGGGGTTGGTTATAAGTTCTTGTTGGTCTTGGTCAGAGACAAACAAAGTAAAGAAGGTTAGATTCAGGGATTTCTTTCTCTCCTTGTCTGTCTCCCCTCTATCCCTTCTTTGTCTTCTATCTAGGGGATGAAATGACAAGAAGGTGGGATAAGAGGATTGATTATTTTATCCCTTTGTTAGGAAAAAGGGTGGGTTATTGTAATTACTTTTAGACTAGAAAGCAACTAGTCTCAAATATTTTACATTGGTATGCATTTTTATATATTGATAGAAATTTAAGGTTATATTTACTATAATACTGTATATGTGATTTGACTCTTGCTTAAGGTATATGTACACATGTAACTCATTTACATTATGAGTGTAATTCTTGCCTGATACTTCTCATAATTGTTCTTATTGTGTATAGTTTATTGATCTTAGAGATAAAGATATTTCTTGAGCTAAAAAGGGAAGATGTTGGAATAATCTTTCTTCACTTTGTATGAAGGTTTGTTTATATTTCCAATTGTTGATTCTGTACTGGCAAAGAGCTAAGTATTGGCAGGAGTTTGGTCTTGTTTCTACGGCTCATCACCAGGCTTTCTGTTTTGTAAACATTTGTCCTTCCTCACCTTCCTAAGGCAGTTTAGAGATGAATCAGAGATTGTTGTAACAAGGAGCTGACAGGCAAGAGCTTGGGCAGAAAGTAGGGGGCCAGAACTTCTGAGCAGAGAGAATAACTGGGGGAAGCAAGAAGACACAAGAGATTTGAAGCAGATACAGAAGGGAATGGAGACCAGAGTAGATCAGAAAGGTAAAGAGCTAGCCACATGGTAGAAAGCTAAGATAAATCTAGGTAAGCTAGTTCAGAGTCTGCCCCAGTGAAAGGCCTAAAATGTTAAACTATATAAAAGTCTCCTTGTCTTATTGGACTGCTGGTTGGATCCACAAAAGCTCAGCAATACCTTATTATATTATTACAAAAGAAAACACATAGAAATAAAACCCAACCAAACAGGAGGAACAATAACAGTACAATGTACACTTTAAGATACCAAATAGAAATACTAGAAAAAAGACAGTAGTCACTAATTATATCTTATAGTTATCTGTATATAATGCATATTATAAACTCCTCTCTTCTCTCTTGTGTGTGTGTGTGTGTGTGTGTGTGTGTAAAAGAAAGCACTGAATGAATTTTTAAGTGATTGTGTATTTAAAAGTGCCATGTACAAGACAAAAAGCAAGCTAATGTGTGTTTCCAACAATATTGTGTCACTAATAGCTAAACAAAAAGAACATTTATAACAATTTCACATGACATCTAAAAGCCTGACAATTTCTGTAGGTCAATGGTGGCAAAGCAATTAATTCAAGGAAGAAGCAGGAGTAGATGGGATCTTTGTAAGAAGAATAATCAAACTCCTTTAGTGAGAGCTATGAGTAGCAATTCAGTTTTATCTTATTATGTTGTAACTAATTTAAACAACTTTTGATAAGTATTACTTACTTTTTCTTTAACTTCTACATTTTTTCTCAAGAGTACATCATCAGGTTTGATAATTGCCATATTATAAACTTCCACTAAGAGAAAATCCAAAAATATTATTATTATATTATATTATTATTGTTCAGACACAGGATAATGAGAGGTCTGGCAATAAAAATATGAATTAATAATGTCTGGGTTTTTAAGGAGACAAAATTTAAATTTATAGGCACTAGTTTTGAAATAATTCTCACACATTAGAATTACACCCATGGTTCCCACCACTCAGTGTTAACAATGACTGAAGCTTCAGCTATGCACTTTGCAAATACAAATGACGAACCAACAGAGCTACTGTATAAGAAGTGCTCTCTTCCCACAGACTTCTTGTATCATAGTTATCTCTCATGTTACTATGATAAAATACCTGACAAAACAACTTTTAGCAGAAAGGGTTTGTTTTGGCTCACAGATCAAACAAACCAGCTCCCATGGCGGGGAAGTCAAGGTGGCCTGTGGTCATATTACACTACAGTTGAGAAGCAGAGTGTGATGAGTAAACACGGCTGCTCAGCTATTGGTCCCCTTTTATATACTTCAGACTCCAACCTGGGGAACGGCATTACCTACAAGTGATCTTTCCACCTCAGATAACCTGATCAAGGGAACCCTGAACAGGCATACAAAGACTTCTGCCCTGGGTGATTCTAGATTCTGTCAAACTGGCAGTTAACACTAATTGTCCCATCAGCTCACAGGGTGTAAGTAACTCTTTTCCTTTACTGTCCCTCAGGAAATAAACATATGCACTCAAGTGTGTGCATGTCGCTCATGAGTATAAATACGAGCACATGAATATGTGCACACAGTTGAACAGATACACACCCAAACACATACAGAATCCAGTAAAGTCATGGAATTTTCAACTGGGATGTAAGTAAAAACTACTGAATTTAAAGGAGAAGTTATTTTTGACAAAGTTAGGAGGTGAAAAATGGACTAGAAACTGGTTGCCCAGATCATTGCAAGACATAGGCACACGTGTTCCTGGGTAAGCTTTGAAGGGTCTTTAACCAGAAAAGGAGGCAAGAAAAATCAAAAAAGGAGGCATGTCTTGCAATGTATAAACCATTGTGAACTGGAACAGCCCTGTACTGACTAACACTCATAAAGCAGCTCTTTGTTGCTATGGTAGTGTAGTGAAAAAGCATGTGCAGAAACAGTAGCTGAACTCTGTTACATTGTTACTTACCTGTGCAGAAACAGTAGCTGGACTCTGTTACATTGTTACTTACCTGTGCAGAAACAGTAGCTGGACTCTGTTACATTGTTACTTACCAGTACTTTCATACTGTAAATCCCCATATTCTTCATCAGTTAGATCTACTAGTGGAATTTCAACATACTGTGAAAGAGAAATTAAAGTAAAACAGTTACTTTAGTGGAATAATGGAAGAGTGTCTAGAAATTTTGTTTCTAGTAAACAAAAGGCAGGAGAATAGAATGTAAAACACAAAGACCCCTTGTTTTACATTGGCACCATGCATGCCACCACCTTGCTAGTTATAGAGTACTATACTTCACAAAAACTGAAGACTCTTGTGTCAGAGGCTGAAGCCCCAGTCCGTGATGCTACTGGGAGGTTGTGGAAAATTTTAAAGTAAAGCCTAATTAGAACAACATAATTCATTTGGGACACATCCTTGAAGGTTCTCTTCCTCTCCTCTTACTTTTTCACTTCATGGCCCCCACAAGTTAAGCAACTTGGTCTACTATAAACTGCCTGTCATGGTGTGCTAGCTTGCTGCAGCCCTGAAGCAACAGGAAGGAAAGACAATGGAATGCTACCAGTAGTTAAAGCACAATCTTCTTCTTAAACAGCTAACTATTTTGGGTATTTTATCACAATGACAGAAAGTGGCCTAACACATAAAGCTAGGAAAAATACCTTAGGAAAACACAAAATACAATGAATTTAAGACATTATAATAGACATTCACCAAGAATATTACCTGAGGAGAGCCATTTCGCCTGCTACAACTTTCCTCTCTTCATCTATCAAGGTTACGACTTTTCTATTGATAAGTGGTGCATTTGCACCCTGAATCTTCGCAATAATTTTACCATTCTACAAGAGGAAGTATAAAAAAAGTTTATTTTCATAGTAAGTCAACAATTATCATTTACTCTGAACTAAGTTGCCTCCTCTTGCCTCCAACTCCCCCCACTCCCATCTTTTTCAGCTACTATAATCAGCCATTTGAAGGTAGTGCTGGTGGGAAATTTGAGTGCTAATTCCAGCAATTAGAGTTCCACACTTTGTCTTCTATGTAGTCAAGGGTGTGTCTCAATCTCCTTGTACCTCAGGTTTGGCTGTACTCCATCACCTACAGCATGTTACCATCCTACAGGAGTGGTCACCTTTTACCACCAATCAGGAATGCCTGCCTCATTCATCCTTGCTTTAATTTCGAGGGATTCTAGACAGGACTTTTAATTTGCTCGAATGATGTTCTGGTTTCCTTTCTGTTGGTTGTGATAAAACACACTGATCAAAGGCAATTTTGAGAGAAAAGGGTTTATCTGGACTATACTTCTCTATCATAATCCATCACTGAGGGAAATCAGGGTAGGACCTTGAAGTAGAACTGGTAGAGGAACAGTGTAGCTGGCTAGCCCTCAAGCTTCCTTATAAAGTCTAGGACACATGCCTAAGGATGGTGCCAACTACAAAGAGCTGCACCCTTTCTGCATCAATTATTAACCAAGGCAAGCACTCACAAATACGTCCACAGTCAATCTGCTTTAGGTAATTCCCCAATTAAGACTCTCCTGATAGACGACTGTTATCTCAGACTGACAATGTAAACTAAATGGGTGCCACATCATTTTTGTCTGTCTTTCACCTTGTATGTACGAAACATCGGTTTATGAACATGGGCCAGGCCTGATGGCATGGAATGAGATGTCTGGTATCTAACCCTATTAAATAACAAATAAAAAAATCCAAAGACTCACAAAAGCACAGAGACACGTGGCATAGCAACTATAGTTAAGAGTTAAGAGCTAAGAGAGGCTTAGAACACTCAGAATCTCTACAAGACCATGTCTAAACGGGTGAGATCAGCTGAAGTATTGCTCTATATCAGGAAATGTTTCTTACTTTAAGATATGGGAGATTATAAGAGAACATGAGCGGGAAATGAAAAAATAAAATATACTATGCTGAAGGGTAACAGACTCTAAGGATGAAGGACCTCAAGGAGACAGGGCAAGTGAGGAAACACTCTGGGAAGCTGCGTCTGAAACCAGCATGTATGGTCGCAACACTCAAGAGAAATACAGACCATATGGGGGCTCAGGCACTTTGGAAGGTGAAGGCTCCCCTCCCTAGTTTCACTGGAATGCATATTGTGCCAATGACTAATGTTATATTTTTAAATATTTATTTTAGTGTGTGTGTGTGTGTGTGTGTGTGCGCTCATGCCTGTTGTGCTCATGACTGTAACGTCAGCCTGGAGCTGACTTTACAGGTGGTGGTGAAGCACTGCAGTGATTGATGTGGACTTAACGGCTGAGCCCTACCTCTAGCCTCCCAATTAAGTTGTGGAAGTTATTTTTCTACTTTCTGGGAAAGATTCCAGGGATCAAGAGAAGATTCTGTCTGTAATTCAGTTATAGGTCTAAGCATTCTCAGTTCTATACCAGACTGATCATTCTCTTGAGAAGAGCTGCTCCCACTGACACTTGCTAGAATGAAGTTTTGCCACCTAGAAAAGTTAACTAATAAAAGAGGTGCATATGTAAGTGTTTAAGTCAATGACCAATCAGCTGAAGGACAGCTTTGTGGTGTGGGAATATTATTCTTCCATAAGTGGTCATCAGTGTGGTATGTTCAGAGAAAAGTGTCTGAGGTGTGAACATGGAGGTTATGTTGGAAGGAAAGACCTTTGATGGAAAGGAGAATAAAGAATTCACAAGCCAGGGCAGAATGGGGTGTCTGAAACCCCAATGAGAACAGGAGGGCTTGGGTTTGAAAATCAGACTTTGCACCACATGCCAAACTGTGTGGTTATGAGCAGGAATTGCTCTAAGATATGAAATGACAGGACTTAAGTGGGAGAAAAGGAAAAGCTGTCAAAGGTAACCTATTCTAAGTAACAAATAGGAAGCAACTAAACTATGAATGAGAGAAAGTAAGAGAGAGATCTATTTTGCTCCAGAGTCTGACAAAATCTGAAAAACAAAACAAAACAAAAAACACAACAAAAAAACAAAACCCACCACTTTCAGGCTTCAGGCAGGTTCCAAACTAGGCAATTCTCTCTGAGTAGTTTCTTATTTTGCTTCCTTAAACTACATGTAGGCTAGGTGGCATCAAACTGTCACTCTCTACAAAGACCATATATCTTTAAAAGGTGAAAAGTCTATACTTCAAACTGTATACATCCAACATAATGCAAGGACATGATACCTTTTGTACTCAACTAACTCAATAATTCATTTCTTGAAATAGGCGCAAGTGTGTCATATAATAGGATTAAGAGCTTATACACAAGAGATGTTATCAATAATTATTTCTATTATCGAAAGATAAGTACCCTGCACCAGAAGGTTGACTGAGTGGTATACGCTTCCACTGACGTTTCTCTTGACTACCACATGGTTGAGTACTTAACTTTAGACTGGTTTTAAAAAATAAGTTTTACTATGTTGTTGCCTGACTACTACAGTTGTGCACCTATTACAAAATATAAGTAAGGTATAGACAAGTATAAAGAAGAAAAACGATGGCTCCTCCAGCCCAGGTAGAAGACAATGATACCAGCTCCAGAATAAATTCTATTTCTGAACATTTGTGAATATTCAGATGGAAGCAGAATGCATAAGAAACAATGACAAGACAGACACCTTTGCACAAATCCATGAACACTTAGAACCCATCTCTCCTGCAGCTCTTCTGAGAACGGTCCCTCATGCTGGTAAATGCAGTCTTATTTGTCTTTTTTTCTAACCAGCTTGGTGTGCTAGTCTTAACAAGCTCTCAGGAGGTGAATTATTAAATTTCTTATTAGACAAATAGAGATAAGGCAAACATTGTGCAATTACGACCACCAGCAAGCAGCCCCATGGTAATTTTCAGTGCTACCTGCTCCTTCACGTGAACCAGATAATGAGATGATGAATGCTATACTTACAAGACTAAAGAGGAACACAGGTTCACATTTATCTCTAAATGGCTGCAGAGTCACAATGCTGTCAGCTTCAGCCTGAAGGGTATTGTAAACATGTTATACAATAATGAGAAAGCAATATCCACACTATTCTGTATGCTATGTTCAGGTGATAATAGAAACAGGCACAGCTTTTCTGGGGACTGAAACATTTCTGGGTTTGTGATAGTTGTATGAAGGATCAAACAGCATGCATTAGCAACTCAAGCCCTGTGCTATTTGGAGCCAATGGTACCTTTCAGTGTTCTCCGTTACCAAAGTGCTCTCCTTAGTCAAACTCACTTCTGTTTCTACCTCTCTTGCTGCCTGGTCTTGCCATCACTCCTCCCCTCCAGTCCAAATATCCTGGATCCAAAAATTGTCTGTTGCTCCCTCCTGACAGGTCACTGTCCATCATCCAGAACAAAATGTCTTTTTCAATAATGTAATGCAGCCAGGGTTGGAACTGTCTCACTTGCTTTGTTAGGAAAGCAATGATTTTCCAATTACATGTAATGCCAGCTCTATGGTTTCTAACGCCTCTGTCCTTTTGGGACACTTGCAGTCAACATACATGTACACACACACACACACAACACACACACACACAGCACAGAGAAAGAGAGAGAGAGAGAGGAGAGAGAGAGAGAGAGAGAGAGAGAGAGGAAGGGAGAGGGAGAGAGGGAGGGAGGGAGGGAGGGAGGGAGGGAGGGAGGGAGAGGGAGAGGAGAGAGGAGGGAGGGAGAGGGAGAGAGGAAGGGAGGGAGGGAGGAGGGAATGAGAGAAAGAGAGAGAGACAGACAGACAGACAGACATAGACACACAGAGAGACATGCACACACCAACATACACTCACACACACAGACATACAGAGAGGCATACATATATTCAGACTAACATGTCCACACAATTTAAAAATATAAAGAAAAGAAGAAGAGAATGTTTCTGCAGATGGGGAGGCCTAGTTGATAAGTGAGGTCAGGAAGTCAACTACACAAGGGTCACTTAAAAGACAGCGAAGGCCTGCACCTAAAGGATCCCATGAGTGGCGGTGTTATGTCTACCTCAAAGACTATGTAGTTTCAGGACCTAGAGTAAAAGTGCACACACCAGTTACCTATTTCTGCAGTTTCCAGCTAGCTGGCTCAGGTATGCATCTATCTAGTAGTAATGTATTCTCTGTTCAATATGTACCAATGTAAAATAAATCTTAAAAATTACTATTTTATGAAATGTTAATATTTAAAGCATATCTTAATGATTGATATTAAATAAATATTAATCAATAATTGAACTCTAACAAAATGTAGATTCACATAGTCAAATTGTCTCAAACACTAAATTTCACAATAAATTAATTTAGTAACATCAGTTTTATAATTTTTAAAATTAATTTGTGTGTGTAAGGGACCAAGAAAGAGAGACAGACAGACAGACAGACAGACAGAGAAAAAGAGAGAATCTTTCCCTGCTTCTATCATTTGAGTCCCAGGGATCAAACTTACATCATCATTCTGTCAGCAAGTGCCTTTGCTCGCTGAACTAGTTCAACAGCCCTCAATTTTCAAATTCTAATAACTAAAATTGAAAATGCATTTCTACAGTTGGACTAGATAGTTCTCAAGTGTTCTGTTTGTGCATAAAGGCATATTGGACAGTAAGATTCTAACCTATTGTTAACTGGCAATAGATTGAACTATATATAATTACTGGGTATAGATTGAATAATCAATACAATTGAGTCAAGTGAATTTGGCTGTGATATTTAATCTCTTGTCACTTTTGATAACTAACAGCTGAAAGAGAAATTACTTATTTTGAACTATTTGTGCATAGATGGGCTCCCAGGGGTCTACTTCATGACACCCAGGAAATAGTCCCCCATAATCTTAACTCAGGGACACATATTTACCATGCCATGTGGCACTATCAACGACATATGTCCATTATTATATTTTTCTGAGGTTTTCTGTCATGATGAGTTATCTCAACATCATGGGAATTAGATGAAAATCATACTAATTCTCAAACCTAGTAGAACTAAGTATATATTAAAACTGCCAAGCCAACATTGTTTAGAGTGAAGACTGGAAGGTTTCTTAAAACTAAGAAAATATTTGAAGTACAGGGTGATCTTTAAACATGACAAAATGTTTAACAAAAACAAAAGGCTTACAACGACGAAATGAAGAATCTCATCTTCATTCAGCTCATTTTTTAGTTTT
Organism: Mastomys natalensis; assembly: GCA_021653895.1. NCBI lineage: Eukaryota > Metazoa > Chordata > Mammalia > Rodentia > Muridae > Mastomys > Mastomys natalensis. The sequence goes on from JAJTUV010002032.1 coordinate 17,269, forward strand.
CTGAATAAATTTTGCACGGCTTTGCAGGGTCCACACCAGGCTTGGTAAACATCAATCACTGGAAAATGGTGACATTTGTCAAAGAGTCTGGAGGCTGGCACATTCCCATCCCAGATGAGACCCGGGAGAGAAGGAAGGCAGAAGAGACGGAAGAGAAGCAGAAGCAGAAGCAGGAGAAAGCGGAAGCGAACGAGGCAGAAGGGAGCAAGCGAAGGCAGAAGCAGGGAGGAAGGCAGAGGCAGAGAGGCAGCTTTGAAACAGGGAATTGAGTTCTGCCAGGGTCCCCAGGTGCTTGGAAACAAACCTAAACACTGACAGCAAAGAGCCCCAATACCTGTTAAGCCTTTGTTCAGCAACATCTCATCCCACAAGTTCTGACTATTGATGACTGACTGCAAAAAGCAAAATAGGTAAGAGGTAGCAAGTGTCATTGCACCAGAAGACCTGCTGGCATGATGGACCCACCTGTAGCTGGACTTCACGCTTTTTGCTTGCCATTTGTCTACTTCTGCACGGAATAGAAAAGAAAAACAAAACATGAGGGAATTTAAGCAATGTTCGCTTTGTATACCCAAACCACATCTTAAAGTACTGCCCAATTCCCTTTAGAAAATACTGGCCTGCTCAGACTAGCTCTAGAGAGGAGTCAATGTCACAGGCAGACTACTGCATGCTGGTCAGGGATTCTTTCAACAAACCAAAGCAATGCCAGAATATTACGGGCTTTTGTTTAAAGTCATACTGCATGCGTTCGTTGTGTTGTTGTGTGTGTGGTGTGTGTGTGTGTGTTAGTTTCCTACACCATTAGCAGAACATGTTAGTTGGTGGTAAACATCCCTTTTAGATATGCTCACTCCAATATTATTGAGTTTTTAGAACAAAATCACTACTGTTCTCCAGAGCACAACGCAAATGGTGTTAATCTCAAGGATGCATAGTGGAAGACATTAAAGTGAAAGAAAGGAATAGCTCCTAAGGCTTCACCCTAACAAAGTTGCTATACACCATAGCGAAGTGGGCCCTCTCTGCTAGACTGGGATTTTTAAAGACAATTAAATGGGCTCCCTTGCTGGCGTCTATCGTCCTTGATAGTTTGAACTCCTGATATTCAGTACCTGGACTGCTGGGTCAGGCCTGGGCTGAAGGTGGCAGGGCTCCTGCTATGCCTTCTTCCCCAGCAGGTCCAGTTAAAGGAAGGGATGAGGGATGCCTGGCATTCACCCCCTGGAAGATGAAGGGCAAGGACGCCAACGTTCAGCCCTCGAGGCTCGGCCGGCCCTTCCCTCCCTGTGGTAGAGGCTCGAGGATCCTGCTCGCAGCAGGTAGAACTGGACACTAAGCCCAAGCAAGAGCAGTTGGCTCCTAAAAACTCTCCTCCACTCCTGCTGCATAGCTCTGGAAAGAAATTTCCACCTCCTTAAGATCCCTCCCTCTGCTGCCTCCTACTGAGTTGCAGTCTCTGATCCTGTACAGGGTTCCACCCAGTCCCCATCAACATACCTAAGTGCACCTCAGCATTTCTAGTTCCCAAGGAGGCTTCTAGAGCAGACCGAAGTCTCTCTCCTAGGCTTTGAATCCCACGTGATCCGTCACGCCTTACAGTAAACAAACAAATCCTTCGTATTGGAGCAGAAACAGTGCTTCCTTCCTGCTGAGATGACTCTCCACCTTTGCTAATCTATGATGGTATCATTCCCCATCATCTCCTTCCTCCCGGTACCACCTAGGCACTGGACTCAGAATTGTCATTTTAACTATTTAAAAATCTAGACTTACAAATATGTTGCTAAAATGATATTCAGGGTTCCCACACACTCTTTCTTCAGTTCCAAGATTAAGTATTTTCTAGGCATAATTCAATCATCATGGAGACTAAGATCTATCAGACAGTACTCAGTTATTATGTAGACTTTATCTCAAGTCTGTAGTTTCCCTACCAATGAAGCTTCCTTTGGACCAGGATCCAGTCCAGAGACTGTGTACTGTCAAAGGAGTATGTATTCCAACATTGCTTATTCCAATGTTATCAGCAAGAGAACATGGTATCTCCACATCACTAAGTATTACACCAATGTATGTGCAGTGCTACATGTTATTAATGGTATCTGCATGTACTGAACCAAGAAACTACCAAGATATAGTTTTTAAATAATAAGAGAAAGAGGATGCTGTGAATGACATTTTTGTGTACTCAATTCATACCTTACCCAAGCCTCGCCTTAGAAAACTGTGTTATTCTCTCAATACTTTTTCCCCACATTCCATGTGCCAAAAGATGGTTAGAGTAAAATGAAACTGCATGTGTTTACAGGAATCTAGTTTTCTTTTTTTTTTTTTAATTACACATGCACAAGAATTTATTGACAAATGTGCTCAAAATACAAGTTTCGCATTCTCACATGAAATACTGATTCTAGAAATTTCAGTGAGATCCTCAAATATAGACGTTTCATAAGCTTCTCCAGTGGATTTGTATAGTTATCTCAAATACTAGGTTGAGAGAAATAATTATAAATTTAAAATGACATTTCTATTTTAGGAAAAAAACCACTGTATAAGTATAACATCAGAAAGTATCCAATACTTTGGATCCAGGAAAATGTTTACTGTAATCAAATGGTATTAGTTAGGAATACAGGAATCTAGTTTCGTCTGGAGTTGAAGTGGTACTAAGTAATGGTCAGAGAAGCTGTCTGAGACTCAGTATCTGACCTGACACAGAAATGATGCTATTACATGTATGATCAATCATATTTACTCTAAAGAATCAATCTAAGTAACATCAGGTGCAGAAAGAAGAAGGTGACTGAAAGGTGCTTGTGCTGAGCTGTGGTTAAAGATTAAAGTTGGTGTACACACCAAAGAGGAACACTCTGTCTTCGCAGGGAAGGCGTACCTATGAATGTTCATCTTGATATTGTCTACAGCTCTTTGTGCTGTCCAGAACATCTTTCTAGGTACATTTAACTTCAGAAGATAAACTCTTTTCCTCTCTAATTAATAGCACCCCTTCTGCCCTCTTTCCAGAAACATCCCAGTGAGTGCCTTAAAAACAACAACAACAAACAACAAAACTGATGTGTCTTAATTGTCCTCAAAACATTTTCTGTCTCTGGAGAATGGGCAGAAGGTTTGAAGTGGAAGGATTTAGGATAAAACACCAACTTTCCACTTCTTTGTGCTGCCCAACTTCTACATTCTCCTCCCAGTGTTCCCCAGTGTTCCCCAGTGTTCCCAGTGTTCCCCAGTGTTCCCAGGCTCGAGTGGCTGCCATAGCCATGCCTGTGTGAGATCCGTGTTGTAAAGGACTAAATTAAGAAGTTTGTTAAGGAGTGGCCATCTGTGCTTGCTTCTTTCCTATTTTCTTTGGTTGTTTCCTCTTGAGACAAAACCTGGTGACAGAGCATGACTTCAAAGGATAGAAAATGTGCGAGGGAGCTCCAAGCTCAGCAGAGCACTGTCCACATAAGCATCAAGCCTAGGCTGGATCTAGGTGGAATAAAAAATCAGATTACCAATATTGTGCTAACTGAACGTGAGTATTCTAACAAAACTTTCACAGAGGTTCATGGACCCCTCGTTCCTAAAGTACTATAACAGTAAGAGCTTTGAGAATTTTCTGTTTGCTAATGCTATTTAACTCATTCAACAAAATCTCAATCCTTCACTTTAATGTATTCTTCCTAAAGTCTGTATGTGAATTTTACACATTTGCATGTTTATAAAAACTTTCTATTTATTGTCTCTTGTAGTTGAATATCACATTTAGAAACTTAATTGCAACTTCTCAGTATGTCCATCAGTGGCAGCATGCACTTCTGTGGGTTCAACAGAAGCTGTCCAGGAGGAAATCCCACAAAATATCTGACCACATGCTGCCTCCAGAGCTCTGAAGATTCGCTGTCTGAAGTACACTGAAGATCACTGGCAACCTGGGATACCAAAAATATCAAGAGCTCTGAGTTCCTACACCGGCCTTTGCATTGATTATCCTGTGGCAGATCTCTATAATAACGTTACCAGTTGGAGGATGAAAGGCCTTCTAGCAGTTCACTTACCCAGTGATGCTGAGCCCCATGGTCCCAGTTTTTGTTAGTTTGTTTGCTTGCTGCAGAGTCTCAGTACATTCCCCAGGTCAGCCTCTTTGCAGCAGAGTCTTTTTGTATCATTTCTCTCTTCAAAATATGCAATATACTGCACACTCCATGCTTAAATGTATTATTGTATATACTGGTTTATTTAGAAATGCTTTCTTATACTGCTCTTAGCTAGCCATTCTGCTGTTCACCACATATGCTTTCAGCAAGAATCGCCAAACACATGTTCACTTTTGTGATCACAATTTCTAAAAACTCACCATCAATTAAAGTTGCTAATGGTGACCCTCTTTGGGTGTCCTTGAAAAGCAACTATGTTCTATTGTCTCTTATGCCCAAGGAATCAAAGTTTTTAAAGATGGTTTCTACAACCCTGGGAGACATGAGTTACTAACTTAAATAAGTTGAGAATGCATTTTTAAATGGGAAAAAAGTTATTCTGAATCTATGCCATTTTCGCTATTGAGTTTTCAGAAGTGAAAAGAATATCTCATCTTATAGTTGTGGAAACTGGGACCCCAAACTGACAAGAAAATAGCCCACGTAACAGAGCGTTGGTTTGAAACATTTACTGCTTTATCTCCCATGGGACCGAGCATATCTTTACTCACATGTCAACTTTACCTGGGAAGAGATGCTGTTGAGAGGCACAGCATCTGGCCTCCCCGCGGAGAGTCAACTCCCACTGTTGTGAGTTAAGGTTTTCCTATTGTTATTTTGGTAAGGGAACCAACTCCTTCATGTTCTTCTTTTTTTAAATTATGTTTTTAACCTCATGTGTATGGGAGTTTTGTCTGCATGCATATCTATGCACCAGAAGCATGAACTGCCCCCAGGATCCCATGAAACAAGAGCTACAGATGATTCTTAGCAACCGTGTGGGTGCTGAAAATCAAACCCAGGCTCTCTAGAAGAGTCGCTGTGCTCTTGACCACTGACCTATCTCTTCAGCGCATGTCCAATCCTTCTTGGTCACACTGGGGTCTAAACAATCCTAATTTTGCACACCACATGACATCTGACCACGTAAGATTGTCTAAATAGAAACGATGTTTATTGTCTCCATCTGCTCATGTCATCCCGTTCCCTCCACAGTCTCTCCTTCTTTATCCCCTTGGGAAGCAGAAGGCAGAAGGTGTCTCTGCCCTCCTATCATGGTTGTGTTGGCTTTTGTTTGAGAAACAAACCTTCAGCGTGCTCAGCCACTGAGATGAGGGATTTCGCTTGGAAGATCAACATTTTCTACTCAAGCTGACTAATTCATGTGTAGAGGAAAATGCATTCTCAGCACAGCAACCCCAAAGTAAAAAAAAAAAAAATCATCATTTTGGTGCTCAGTGTACCCTTCCCCCTTCACACATATAAAATAAAATATAAAATATTTGGACTCATAGTATGTTTCATAATACCACTTTTCTGCCTATAACACGAAAGCCAAATAAAAATGGCTTCAAGTGTAGTAGTTTCTTTTTCTCAGGATAAAAGAAGTGTGGATGTAGACAGCTTAAGAAAGATGGCTCACACCCAAAACATCATCAAAACCCAACTCACTCAGTTTCTCCTCCCTTTTGGGTTCTCTGGCCTCAGTAGCCTTATCTCTGATTCATTATTAACATACGAAGTAAGTATGTCGTGGTGGGACCTGGGGTAGGTGTTGGCAATAGATGCTGAGGAAATGGAAGCTCAGCAAAGACTTTCTCAAGGAAGCCAATGGGCGTTTCAGTGGCTCCTGGAAGGTAGGGAGGGGTCACATCACAGTTCCCTGAAGAGGACATGAATTTCCTGAATAGAACAGGAAGGATGAATCTCTTCACTGGGAGGCCCCGCCATGTCAAGAAATCTGTGTGCTGCTCAGGTTGCTGAAGCAGGGTGTGGCAAGGAGGTCCAGGGTGGGGCTAGGTCCTCAGGATACTCATCTGCAAGCAGGGACGTGTTCCTTTGAGGGAGCTGGAATAAACTCTAATAGAAATGAAACCAGTGAAGAATTACATAACATTATGGTGATGTGATGATCTCTGCAGTTTAAAAATCTACTCTGGCTAGGAACCAGAAAATCTGTTGGAAGAGAATGGAGAGAGATGAAGACTCTGCAGCCAGAGAAGCCACAAGGGCAATCGATTTGGGAAAGACTGCCTGCTGTGTGGTAGGTAACAAGGAGAAGTATTGAAAACAGGGGTGCCAGCAGAGGAAAGGGAACACTTGATAACAGAGAGTCCTGCTGCACCCCCAAGTTGCTGGGATGCCAGGGTTCCTTCCAAATCCAGACTGCTGCAACAAAGCAAGCTACTGGAATTTTGCCTTTGTTCCCCAAAGCATGTAAAATTATGTTTATATATTGCAGTTTATTAAACAATGCAAAAACATTATTGTTGTGTTAGAAGGCAGCTCGTATCTGGACAAAACACACCAGGCGAGCACAACTCCATGAGAAGTTTATTGGGGGGAAGTGGGGAAAAGAAGGAGGGAAGAAGGGGAAAGGGGTTGGACTCTTAGTCTTTTATTCGGACTGTGACATAATCATGTGCACCACAGCTCACAAGTGAGGCATGCAGGTGAGGCACATGCCAGGAATGTGTGGTAGTTGTCATGGGAACCAATGCAGGAGGGTCCTTGTCACCTAGGGGTGACATCATCGCTGGATGCAGAGACTGTAAACAGCTTCTGATGCCAACAATTATGTTTTCAAAAACAATGGGGATCACTTAGTTTGAGATGCCTCCTTGTCCATAAATGGTAATGTTTTCCTGTGAAGTGAATGTTTCTGGGAGTTGTAACCAGTCACTTTTTGATTGGACTTAAGTTCCAATCCATGAAATAGAACCTATACCTGATGCTATTGAAGAAGCCAAGTACCTGTGGCTAGATAACTCTAGGGAAAAAAATGAACGTTATGATTTTGCTAAATGACCATTGTATTAAAATGACTCCTAATGACTTATGGCTATACCCATAGATGACCAGAGCATCTCTCAACCTTTCTCAGAAAAGCTTTTCCTAGCAGTTGGCTCAGAGAGACTCAGCCAGTCAATCTACAGAGTGAGTGGACTGCTCAGCCCTAAATGGGACATGTGCATCCTCTAGGTTCAAAGGTCTCTGTAGAAGAGGCTGACGTAAGAGCTAGAGGTGGTCAATAACATCAAAGAAATAGTGATTTCATCAATAAGACATATGCCGTGTGAACTCACAGTAATTGTAACAGCATATACAAGACCTGCATAAGTTCCAGATCACATTTTAGTTAGCATGGGGAATGGGGGAAGTGGGCATGAAATCTCATCAGCAGCTGAGAATCTGGTATTTTGGAGTTTCTGGGTGAAAAGAGTCAATTTTCTTTAATGATGTGACCCTTAATAGTCTCACCACACATCAGAGCTGGCCACACACCCAATACTGACTAGGCAACACAATTGAGAAAGGAGAAGGAGGAGGGAAAGGAGAAAGAATAGGAGGATGGGGAGGGGGAAGGGAAGAGAGGGGAGGAGAAAAGTCATTTCCAAGTTAGGTGAAAAGGGATGAAAGGATAGAAAGGGTGATAACAGAAATTGTAAAGGAGTTAGGGGATGGGTGTTTGCAGAATACATTGTACAGACTGTTCAAAGAATGAATAATATTACTGGGGAGGAAATTAAGCACAAAGGAGTAGAAGCAGGTCAGTAGAATAGAATAAAGCATCTAGGATTTTTATTTTAAATCTAATGATCATCGGAGTATTAAAGCAATCACACAGACAGCCCCTGCAGGATTGCCAAAACCTTCAATTTGAGGGACAGGGAGAAGTGCAGAGAATTTATTTAAGCATGCAAAGATTAAATAAAAGCATCACTGGGCCAGGTTGTAATCCGATGAAATGAGTTAAATACAGCATCTTATCTGATTTTCAAGTTTAAAATTCTTATGGCTTTCTTAAAATTTTAATAACATCATTTTTTTTTTTTTGTGCAGAGATGTGCTTTTACTTCTTACTTGCAGGTATAGTAGCATTAGGGTTTATAAAGTATAATATTGTTAATTTGAATAAGGAATGTGATTGACTATTTTTAAATTTTGGCTTGATCTTTGTGTGACTTATTTCATTGGTAGAAATACTTCTTCACAAGAGAATGTGGCCTTAAACGGAAAGGAGGAAAGGCTGTCTGTATTTATTCTATCACAACACAGAAGACATTTGATTTGGTGTTATCAGGAAATTGTCCTGTGTTCTTGCTGGATTCTAGATCTCAGTTGCTTCCTCTACCCAACAGGGTGCTTTATAGCTAGCAAATCATGAGGGCTAGAAATCGGAACATTTTCAGAAAAATGAAAAAATGTTAAGAGGATTAAAAAACTTGATTTTAAAAAACTATAATTAATTTTAAAATATTCATTTCTTGTGTTTGCTTGTGTGTACGCGCATTCACAGTAGTGCCGAGGCTCATGTGAGGGGAAGTTGGTCAGAGGACAACCTGCAGGATTTGTTTCTCCTGCTGCTATATGCATTCCAAAGATCAAACTCAATTTAGACACAGTGGCAAGTACCTTTACTCATCCAGACATCTCACAGGCCTGGATGTTTACTATTGAAAATATTCTTAGTTGTCTAAATTTGAGATCTTTTATAAGTTAACTTAATCCCTCTGAGGTTTCTGGCGTAGAATACCACACACACACACACACACACACACACACACACTGGACAAATTATTTTCTACAGTTTGAGATCTTGCTAGACCAATATCAAGGTACTAGCAGTGGGTTAGGAACTTTGCTGTGGTAACCTCATATGGTTTATAAGGAAGAACTCTCATGCAATCACAAGGCCACAGGCCTTCAGGGTAAGGGGTTGAATCTAACCTTTCTTAAGGACACCTGCTGACCCCAACACAAGGCCATTCTTTAGAAACAACAGGAGTCCATTCACCAAGGCTAGAGCCCTCAGAACTATCTCTCCATGTTGCTGTACTGCTGGTGGAGTTTCAGTCTAATACATGGAACTTTAAAGGATATATTGAAATTGGACATAGCATTACCTGAGGACCCAGCAATACCACTCCTGGGCATATACCCAGAAGATGCTCTAACATACAACAAGGACATATGCTCCACTATGTTCATAGCAGCCTTATTTATAATAGCCAGAAGCTGGAAAGAACCCAGATGTCCTTCAACAGAGGAATGGATACAAAAATTGTGGTACATTTACACAATGGAGTATTACTCAGCTATTAAAAACAATGAATTCGAGAAATTCTTAGGTAAATGGATGGAACTAGAAAATATCCTGAGTGAGGTAACCCAATCACAAAAGAACACACGTGGTATTCACTCACTGATAATTGGATTTTAGCCCAGAAGCTTGCAATACTCAAGATGCAACTCACAGACCATATGAAATTCACGAAGAAGGAAGACCAAGTGTGGGTGCTTTGGTCCTTCCAAAGGAGTAACAAAATACTCAAGGGAGCAAATATGGAGACAAAGTGTGGGACAGAAACTGAAGGAGGGGCCATCTGGAGACCATTCCACCTTGGTATCTATCCCATGTGCAGTCACCAAAGGTAGATGCTAATGTGGATGTCAGTAAGTGCATGCTGACAGGAGCCTGATATACCTGTCTCCTTAGAGGTCTGCCAGAGTCTGACAGATTCAGAGGTGGATGCTCACAGTTCTAACCACTGAACTGATCAAGGGGTTCCCAATGGAGGAGTTAGAGAGAAGATGGAAGGACCCAAAGGTTTGCCGTTCCATGAGGAGAGCAACAATACCAACCAACCACAGCTCCCAGAGTCTAAACCGCCAGCCTGGGAGCACATAGGGAGGGACCCATGGCTCCAGCTGTATATGTAGGGGAGGATGGCCTTGTCAGGCATAGGTGGGAGAAGAGATCCTTGGTCTCATGGAGGCTGTATGCCCAGTGTTGGGGAATTCGAGGATGGGGAGGTGGGAGTGGGGGTTGGGGGCACATCCTCATAGAATGCAGAAGGGGCAGGGATAGGATAGGGGTTTTCTGGGTAGGGGGTAAATGGGGTAAGGGGATAACATGTGAAATGTAAATAAAATATCTAATAAAAAAGAAAGAAAGGATATATTGAAACCACAGCATACATAAGGACTGTTGTCATTATTAGTCATAATGGACTAACACCATGGAATAGATTAAAGATGAATGATATTCTGCAATTATGGGATCTGTGATTTGTTTAAAGGGGGCATACAAATTTGTTATCATTGCTTGGGTTTGATCATATTTAATTTAGTTAGAATAACTATCACCTGGTTTTGCTGGAACCAAGGATGAAGAGGGCTTGAGGACAAGGCGCACACCTGGGATGTGTCTGTGTAACAAGCTCTTGACAAGAGACACTCAAGAGATATTGAACGTACTCTCAGATTTGCACACATGTAGTGTTTGAAGAGCTTGAGACGAATATGTGAGCATGTTTTCTGTTATCCAAAGATGGCAGGACAAAGATGCCAAGGAGACCATTACTTATGATAAATATGCAAGTGTGGTGATAATGTCTCTTGTTTCAGATAAGCAAGATTAATGATGACATCTAATTTTTTATTAAATTTTATGTGTATGGATGTTTGTCTGCCTGTGTGTCTGTATACCTAGTATACATGCATGCCTAGTGTCTAGCTAGGACAGAAGATGTTGGATATTCTTAAAATGGAATGACAGATGTTGGTGGGCTGTCATGTGGGTGCCAGGCATTAAACCCTGGTCCTATAGAAGAGCGGACAGTGCTCTTAACCAGTGAGCCTTTTCTCCAGCAGCTTAACTTTCTTTCTTTAACTTGGAGACTGGTTTATGTGCCCAGAGAATTTGAAGAAAGCAGCTTTACAAAACTGAAAACATTCAGGCTGAAGTTGCAGACTTGCAAGCAATTGGCATGGCCTTGGAGGACAGTAAAAGGCATTGTGAAGTGAAATGTGTAGTTGGAGGATTGAGGGCATGCATGAGAGCAACCAGGAACATCAATATTTAGGAACAGATAGAATCCATGAAAATTGTGAAGGAAAACTACAAGAAATCACCAGAGCCATCAAGAGGGCAGAAAGAGGTAATATCAACAGTTAAACAAAGACACAGGATAAGGAAGAAAAGGTCAGGAATGGTCCACGATTAAGTGTAGTCAGGTACAGCAAGGTGAGACCCATGTAGTTTGAGCATTGATGTGTGCACAGCTGAGTCACACAAGAAAGCTGCCCAGGGAGTAAATATTTTTTTTTTTGCTTCAGATTATAATGCTGGTGGCTTCTGTGAAGGTTAACTTTTTGAAATTTACAATCCTCAGCTTATGGTGAATATTCAGCAATTATTATCAATTTCTTTGCAAAGATATTACTTTAAACTACTTTTATTAGTTTTTCTTTGTGCACTTACATTCTTTTAAAACCTTGCAAGAGCGTCATTTCAAAAAGGATTCTATACCAACCAGTAAAAATAGAATAGAGGTAAGAGTAAGACAGAGGGAGGAGACTGTGGGGATGTTTGCTCAGAGGATGGCTGCTGAAAATGTCCTGTCACACTGAATCACTGGTCACTAAAGGAGACGACATTTGACTACAGACTTTGATTTTAGGTCATCTTAACACCATTATGTCATCTGAGACAAATTGCTCTTTCCACAGAATAAAAAAGGTCATGAATACCCATGACACATTGTTCTATATTAAATTGTTTTGGTAATCACAAAGATAGAGTAACAGAGTTGGATTTGGTCTCTAGACAAATCTACTAAAATCAATGATGAAATGCAAGAAACTATGGTTTTTAAGATATTAAATGGGCATAAGCAAAGAAGGATGATGATCAATAGGAGATAGCTTCGAAATTAGATGAGCCCCTCATTCCTTCACTCTTCCCCCTAAAGTCCTCTCCCCGCCCTCCTCCCTCTGTCCTCTTCCCCTTTCACTCCTGCCCGGGACTTCTCCCTCTGCATTTCTCCTATTGCACTCCACCTATGTCTTCCTCCTCCACTCCCTCCTCTGCACTCCTCCCCCTGTATTTCCTTCCCTGCACTCAACTCCTCTGCACTCATCCTGCTGTGCTTCTTCCCCTGCACTCCTTTCTTCCACTCCTCCCTCTCACTCCTCCCCTTCACTCCTCCCCATGAACCCCTCTCCCCTGTACTCATCCTCTCTGCACTCTTCCCCTTCCACTTCTCCCTTCACTCCTCTCCACTCCAGTCTCACATTTTGTTGGGTCCCAGCAAGTTGGGGAAAGGAGAATACAGAAGTGTAGTAGGAACTCCACTCACAGTTCATAGAGAGCTGGGAGTGGTGCACGCTCCCACCAGGCACACTGAAATACTTAACTTAGTGGGTGTGGGGTAGAGTACTCAAATACCACTGGATGAGCACTCAAGAATTTATCACCCAAAATTGAACACTGCTGTGAGACTGCTTATTAAATCTTAGACACAACACCTAAAAGGACAAAACTACATCCCAGGAAAAAAAAAGGCAGAGTAGTCAATACCTGACCAGGTAGAAATTCCACTGAATGCAACTGAATTAAAAATGACAGATATGGGACTAGAGAGAGGGTTCAACAATTAAGAGCACTTACAGTTTTACCAGAGGACTAGAATTCAGCTCTGATATCAGGAGGCTCACAAATGTCTGGAACTCCAGCTCTCAGGAGATCTGACATTTGCTTCTGGCCTTCATGGGCATCCACATTCCCATAGTCCCAGACACACACACACACACACACACACACACACACACACACAACCTTTTTAAACGTGACAGATGACTGAATCAGAAGGAAAGGACCATCTTGAGAACAGCAGTTGATCAGGAGAAGCTGAAGTGACATCATTCTAAGATTCATTGGATAAGGTCATTTCTGTAATTTGGATCTTAAATATCTCCCCAAATTAGATAAGCCCTTGACCTTCAGCCACTGTTACTATCAAGAGGTGGAGGAACCTTTAAAAGGTGAGGTCTACCAGAAGGCTGTCAGATTAGTGGCATGAAATGAATGTTGTAAGTCTGCTGAAGATAACACAATCCTTTGAATAGCATAGTGGACCCCAGCCTCATAGTGCCCCCCTTATAATTCCTCGCCAAATAGATTGTAAGATGTCCCTTGTATTTGAGAACATGCAGAATGGCTGTGTGTGCAACACTTTATTTTCTTCAGTGAATTCTTTAGATGGAAACAGCTTGGAATCTGAACTTTACATATAGCTGTTAAGGTTATTATTGATATTTATTTGGCTTGAGAGGGAAAATAAAGGGGAAGAAAAGAAGAAAAGCAAATTGCTGCTGAGAAAGTCTTTCTAAAAACAAGATGTTAAAAGGAAATCTTTAAGACTATGTATTAAGATACCACAGGAGACCGAGTCCCTGCAACATATCCCATCCAATCTGCAAGAGCCACAAAATGAGCTCATATAGCATTCTAAGGCAGTATTTCTTGTTCTCCTTTCATATTCGGTGAGTTACTTACTCATATCTAAATTATCCAGCATTTTGGCATCACTCTGTTACTGCACAGCCAAAGAAATGGTGCAATTATTTTCTGTACTAGGCCTCTGGTAATTCTGTACCTTCTTAAATACTTACAAAAATTCCCTGAATTTTACAATTTCTCAGATAGCCTATGTTTGAAGTTCTAGACTTCACAGAATTGTCATTTTGTGTCAGTTCTTGCTGTCTCTCCACCCCACTTTCTCTCTATTGCATTTATTTGCCAAAAGTAACAGTAGCTTAAGGTTTCATAACTTTAAGATGTCCAGCCATGGACACAACTTTCACCCCACAAGACTATCATCTGATGACAAAACACATATGTAATTTGCCTCAATTTCTAGAATCTAAAAATACAAATGTGGTGCTCAGAGCCACATTGATAGCTCAGCCTGAGACAGGGCTTCTTTTCCTTTCTAGCCTTTGACATAATCTCTGCAGCCCCAGATGTCAACAAAGATGCCACTGCAGAGGGTCCTATTTATCTTTGTAGGTCATTTTATTTTATTATTTCATGTATTTATTTATAATAAAATAAGATACATTTAATTATATTCATGTGTGTTTGTCTATATACCATTTATATGCCTGGTCCCTTTGGAGGCCAGAAAGTGTCATATGGCTTGAAATTGGAGTTACAGGTGGTCGTGAGCCACCATGTGCATACAGTGAGTCAAATGGAGTCCTCTGGAAGAACAGTGCTATCTGTCTAGCATTACATGTCTTTTCTTATTACTGAAATTATATCTTTGAAAAAACTTTTATAGAAATTTCTGCCTCCAATTTTGACTAAACATAATACCTACAGACACCTATTTCTTTCAAAATGAGCAGCTGGACTGTAATACCTGGCCTTTGAACGAAATCATAATTTACACTGTGCTCAATATGCCTTATCTATCAAGTGTATTGCCTGTGACATGTGCTTTCAGAGGAACACTGTGTAAGCAAAACTAAAAATGTATGTGTGTGGCAGGAGACAGTATCATTCATGAGGTCATACTTTCGTCATTACCACAGGTTTGTCTTATAAAACTCCAAGATGACTGTGTTTTTAAAAATGTCTCTGCAAAGCCAGTATTTGTAAAGAGGAATCATGTCAACGCACAGAACAGAGAAAAATTAAATGTAAAGGTAGGAGCTTGGAGGATGCTAGACTGTCTTGACTATGGCCTAGGAACACAGATTTAAATTACCCCAAATTCCATGTTCCAATTTAGTAATAATCGTGTGGAATTTTGTAGTAACAGAACAAGGTAATAAATGAAAGTAGCCTGTGAATACATTGTGGAAACATAAACTGGTAGGTTGATGCCAAGTGGGGAAGCCTTTGGTATAGGTCCCCGATACTATCTGATGATACTGTTAGCCTTTGGGTTAGTGATAACTAGGCATTTGTTAGGTTAATACATTCTATTAGCTTTTATATGTTAGTCTGTTACTCAATATGTTCAACTATGTCCAACACAAGATGGCAAGAAATGGCTACCTAGGTCTAAAAAGAAACTGTAATTAGGCTTTAGGTGTACAACATTTCAACATCTCACAGTAACCAAATTTCTAATCAGTTAATTGATTATGCGGAAGGTTCGGTTGAACCGGTTGACGTGTAATTTCTTCCTGGGAACTTTAGTTCATAGAGGGGGAAAGAAACAAGCAGACAACAAACAAAACCAAGGGTAAATGTAGGCATAGATGTACTAACAAAGAAAATTAAAACAAACCTTTTATTTATTTATTTATTATTTATTTGTTTATTAGCTATTTTTAAAAATTACCTTTAATCTTTCATTACAATCCAGTCATTATTCCCCTCCAGGTTTGCCCTCCAACAGTTCTCATCCCATTCCTTCTCCCCATCTCCAAGAGGATGTTCTCACCCCCTTTTCCCACTCACCAATCCCCATCCCCCAACCCCCCCCCAGGTCCAGGACTCCCCACTCCCTGGGGCCTCAAGTCTCTTAAGGGTTAGGTACCTTTTCTCTTCCTGAGGCCAGACCAGACAGTCCTCTGCTTCTATAAAAGTGTTTTCAAAGAGATAATTTCAATAATAAGAAAAGACATGTAATGCTAGACAGGTATGTGTTGGGGGCCTCGTACCAGCTAGTGTATGCTGACTAGTTGCTGGTTCAGTGTCTGAGAGATCTCAGGGGTCCAGACCTATGGACCCCTGTTCTTCCTATGGGGTCGCCATCTTCCTCAACTTCTTCCAGCCTTTCCCTAATTCAACCACAGGGGTCTCCAACTTCAATCCATTGGTTGGGTGTAAGTATCTGCATCTGTCTCAGCTGCTTGTTGGGACACTCAGAGGGCAGCCATATCTGTGAGCACACCATAACATCAGAAATAGCCTTGAAGCTTCCCCTTGAGATGGATCTCCTTCCCCTCAGTCTCTTCTCCATTTTAGTCTCTGTAGCTCTTTTAGATAGGAACAATTCTGGGTTAGAGTTTTTGACAGTGGGATGGTAATTACATCCCTCCACTTGATGCCCTGTCTTTCTACTGGAGGTGGACTCTACAAGTTCCCTCTCCCCATTGTTGGGCATTTCATCTAAGGTCCCTTCCTTTGAGTGCCAAGTATCTCTCTCTCCTCCCAGGTCTCTGGTACATTCTAGAAGGTCCCCCCCCATTTAACACCTCCCCAGGTTGCCTGTTTCTATTCTTTCTGCTGACACTCAGGGCTTCACTGCTGTCCCCTCACCACAATACCTAATCATGTACCCTTTTACCCCTCCTTCTCCCCTTTCCACCTAGGTCCCTACCTATCTCTGACCCCTGTGATTGCTTTCTTCTCCCTCCCAAGTGGGGTTGAGACATCCTCACTGGGACCCTTCAGCTTGTTAACCTTCTAGAATTCTGTGGATTGTATCCTGGGTATTCTGTACTTTTTTGGCTAATATCCACTTATTACTGAGTGCATACATGAATGTCCTTTTATGTCTGAGTTACCTCACACAGGATGATATTTTCTAGTTCCATTCATTTGCCTGGAAAATTCAGTGTGTCCTCATTCTTAATAGCTGAATAGTATTCCATTGTGTAAATGTACCATATTTTCTATATCCATTCTCCCATTTTGGTACATCTGAGTTGTTTCTAGCTTCTGGCTATCACAAATAAGGTGGTTATGAACATAGTGGAGCATGTGTCCCTGTGGCATGGTGGGGCATCTTTTGAGTCTATGACCAAGAGAGGTATAGCTGTGTCTTCAGGTAGATGTTTCCAGTTTTCTGAGGAACCTCCAGATTGATTTCCAGAGCAGTTGTACCAGTTTGCAATCCTACTAGCAATGGAAGGGTGTTTTGCTTTCTTCATATTCTCATCAGCATGTGCTGTCATTTGAGTTTTTGATTTTAGCCATTCTGATTGGTGTAAGGTAGAATCTCAGGGCCTTTTTGATTTGCATTTCCCTGATCACTAAGGATGGTGTAAAACGAAAGAAAACCACATATCCAAGGAAACTGAACAACTCTCTACTCAATGATAACTTGGTCAGGGAAGAAATAAAGAAAGAAATTAAAGACTTTCTGAAATTCAATGAAAATGACAACACAGCATACCCAAACTTATGGGACACAATGTAAACAGTAGAAAAGGAGAACTCATATCTCTGAGTGCTTTCATAAAGAAATTGGAGAGATTCTACATGAGCAGATTAACAGAACATCTCAAAGCTATAGACCAAAAAGAAGCAAATACACCTATGAGGAATAGAAGGCAGGGAATAGTCAAATTTAGAGTGGAATTCAACCAAATAGAAACAAAGAGAACTATAAAAAGAATCAAATAAAAGCAAAAACTGGTTCTTTGAGAAAATCAACTAGATAAACTCTTAGCCAGACTAACCAGAGGGCACCGAGACAGTATCCAAATTAACAAAATTAGAAATGGAAAGAGAGACATAACAACAGAAACAGGAAACTCAAAGAAATCATCAGAACCTACTATAAAAGCCTAGAAAATCTAGATAAAATGGATGATTTTCTAGACAGATACCACATACCAAAGTTAAATCAAGAGCAGGAAAACTGTCTAAACAATCCCATATACCCTAAGGAAATGGAAGAGGTCCAACCCCTCCTAAAAAAGCCTAGGGCAGGGAGATTTAGTGCAGAATTCTACCAGACCTTCAAAGAAGAGCTAATACCAACATTCCTCAAACTATTCCATAAAATAGAAACAGAAGGAACACTTCCATTCATTTTATGATGCCACAATTAGTCTGATACCTAAACCACACAGAGATCCAATATGAAAGTGAAGTTCAAGCAAATTCTGCTTATGAATATCCATGCAAAAATACTCAATAAAATTCTAGCAAACCGAATCCAAGAACACATCAAAACTATCATTCAGCATGATCAAGTAGGCTTCATCCTAGGGTTGCAGAGTTGGTTCAGTATATGAAAATCCATTAGTGTACTCTGCTATATAAACAAACTCAAAGAAAACAATCACATGATCATCTCCTTAGAGGCTGAAAAAGCATTTGACAAAATGCAACATCCCTTCATATTAAAAGCATTGGAGAGATCAGGAATTCAAGGCCCATACCTAAACATAATAAAAGCAATATACAGCAAATCAACAGCCAATACCAAATTAAATGGAGAGATATTTGAAGCAATCTCCCCCCCCACTAAAATTAGGGACAAGAAAAGGATACCCACTCTCCCTGTATCTATTCAATATAGTACTTGAAGTTCTATCTAGAACAATAAGACAACAAAAGGAGATCAAGGGGATACAAATTGGCAAGTCAAGGTATCACGATTTGCAGATGATATGAGTATATATATGTGACACTAACAATTCTACCAGAGAATTTCTCCAGCTGTTAAACAATGTCAGCAAAGTGCCAGATGTAAAATTAACTCAAACAAATCAGTAGCCATCCTTTATAAAATTATAATTGGACTGAGAAAAAAAATAGCAAAAACAATACATTCACATAGTCCCAAACCTAATTTCTAATACTAAAGTAGAATTGAAAATGTCCCTGATTGTTTATTATGGCTTAAGCAAAAATTTGAGTGTATTTTAAAGAGTATATAAATTAGACTGAAAAATAAAGCAGAGCCCATACCTAACACATATATTAACTCAAAATAGATCACAGACCAAAACATAAAACACAAAAATAGATCCTTGAAGGTGAGCATGAGAGAGAAGCCAGGCAGCCCTGGGTTGATGGTCTCTAAAGAGACGAGGAAATAAAATTGATAAGCTGGGATTCATTAACATAAAAATTTCTACTGTAAAGAGAATTAAAAGGCAAGTAAAGTTTGGGAAAATATTTATAATAGATATCATTGATTAAATATTCTTAACTTCAATGCTTAAAGAATTTCTGAAATCAACAATAAAAATATTCTTAAATAAGCCCAAAATTTCAATACACACTCTTCATAAAAAGATACTAAGAATACAAACAAAATAAAAAATGTTCTGTGTCACATGCTAGCCTGAAAATGCAAATTAGTGGAACAATGAGGTACAAGGACACAGTATTACAATAGCAAAACCCAGAACTCTGACCACAGGAGCTCCTTCTCACTGCTGGTGGGCTATAAAATGATACAGCCAGTTTCTAAATGCTAACTGCAGACATTGTAAGCAGCTTGTTGCAAAATAAAACTCACTTGACAATATGACATAGCAACAAGATTCCTTAGCATTACTCAGGTTAGCTGAAGGATTACAACCATATAAAACCCTTTATGAAATACCTATAGTAAGTTGGAAGGTGATGCTCTCCAGAAAATGAGTAGATAATCATAAAAAATGACAAGATATTGTTTGATACTAACAAAGAATAACACTAGCTGCCTACCACAAAGAGATACCAGGAAAACTCAAGCATAGTCTGTAAGGCTTCATGGTTCCAATCATGTGAGTCTGACAATTGCAAAGCTACTAAGGCTGCAAAAAGATAAGTGGTCCAAGGGTTAGGACAAGGGAGAGAGGTATAGAGAGGACTAGAAGATTCTCTACCTGTATTAAAACTATTCTCTGTGCAGCTATAACAGCGGATGCATGCCATCATACTGATTAAAAAAAAAAAACCCTAGAATATATAGAACCAAGAATGAACTCTAATAACAACTGTAGACTTTGAGCAATCCTGAAAGCTGTATGGATGCATTGGTGTAGTAAAGGTACCACTCTGAGGAAGAATGCTGCTGTGTTGTAAGGAGTGAATATATGTGAGAGTAAAGGGTAAATGGGGCCGCTGTCTTCCACAAGCTTTCTGTCAACCTGAAATGGCTACAGACAAATTTCTGATAAAAAAATGGGATTTATATGAAATAAATATCCCCATGTCTCTCTGATCACATGTTGTTACTGTCCTCCTCCCAGGTATTTCATTAACAGCACTGCAGGTGCCTCTTTACTGAGTAGATTGTCACTGGCCCTGATATTCCATCCCCAAGTACCTTCTGAGACCTTTAGAGGCAACATTCAAATGTCCACCACTTCCAACTTCATCTAAGCTAACTGACAGAGTCAGATGCTTTCTGTATCACAACCTTCCATCAGGACATTTCCCTAAGCTGAGAACAGTTGTTAAGAAAAGAGTTTCATAGAGAATAATATCACTGCTACAAGTCTCCTAGAATGGATTCATAGTAAACTACCATGTATCTTTATCATTTAAATATTACCAAGCAATCCCACTATGAATAAATGTGTTTAGTCATAGTTTATATTCTCATGCTAGTGATATCCCACATATATAGTATTAGTACCATGCTGTCACCAGACTTACTAAGGTCAACACCTGGGTTCTTGCAGCCCTACAACTTGGTCTGCCTATCCACCTCCAGTAGATCAATGCAAAAAAAAGCATAAGAGGGAAATGTATTTAATGTAGCCACATGAGAAGGAGAAAATAGAGGTTGGATGACTCCAAGTTTACTGTCATGGTCATGAAATAGTCTGAGGTTTAAACACAGGACACGCCGTGTGCACAGCTAAGCAGTCCTGCTCAGTGTGGTCCTGCTCACCCCTGACCTGTTACTGTCTTGGTTCCAAACTCTGCTGCAAAGTGGCCTGACACGTTGTCAGAATGGTGTGAAATCTCATTTAGAGAGACAGGTGGCTGGCACATGTTCAGTTTCTCCCTTCCCTCAGCCTGAGGTTCCTGGGTAAATTCCAATTCCTTGAAGACCATTGCTTCACTAGTTGGGCAGTTTAAAGAAGGGACACAAGTGTCTTTCTCTGGAATGTCTTTGTCCTTCTTTGCTACTCCCTTGGCACAGCAACAAATCATTCTTTTGTATGCTCCCATGCTCCGTGCAACTGGAATGTGGTGCTGACATCATATGTGGTGCACGTTGGGCCCTTGCATGTTTTCCTATTGCAGTTTTTCTCCTTTTAAACCTATGTGGCCTTTCTGCTTGATGAGCTCAGTGGAGAAATCTTATGGAAATAGAAAGTCTAAAACCACTTACACATTTGAAATGGTAAAAGTAATAAGTTTTCTTTTAAAAATAGATTTTTGTTGTTAGTGTGTGTGTGTATGTGTGTGTGTGTATGTGTGCACATGTAGGTGAGTAACTTCATCTGAGGGCAGAGACATCTAGTCTGTGAGCCACCTGATGTCTGTACTGGGAACCAAACTCCAGTCTTCTGCAAGAGCAGTACTTGATTTTAACCTCCAACCTGTCTCTAGAACTCAGCAGAATGTCTTCTTAGATTTCTTCAAATCCAAAGTTAAAAGACTATTCCCCAAGTATAATTTAAAGGGACTCTTTGCAAAAGTAGTAGTATAAAGAGGGAAATAGCACTCATTTCATGAACTAAAATATGGGGAGATATTTAGTATTAAAACAGAAGGTTGTAATTTAAGAAAGATGAACTTAAAGCAGTTATAAAATATATGCGTATTTTTACAGTAAAATGCTTGCAGAGGGAAAGTTTTCCCTCATTCCCTGTGATTTTTAAAAGAAGAAACTGAGACAGGAGTGAAGACATATTGGAGACAACTCAGAACTTCATGCTAGATTCTTCAGTGCTCTGGAATTTACACCAGAATTAAAGCCTTAGAGTCTTGTACCCTGGGGGAGGGGAAGAAGCAAGTGACGCCTCTTCAAGGCAGGCATAAAAGACTGTGCTATCTTTATCTAGTACCAAAAGTTCATAACCAGAGAAATTTCAGCTCCTCACCCAGTCCTGTTCCTTGTTTAAATACAGTGCCATTTGCAACTTTATGTGCAGGAGAAAGGGAAGATCATGTGAATATGCAGAGCGTGGCAACTGTTTCTTTATTTCTTCTGTCTTAAGACATGGGTTTAAGCTCTGTAGAATTCGAATCTGCTTCTTTAGAAGAAGTAGAATATAGTTTGTATTAATAGTATAAATTAGATAAACTTGAGGATGCTGCTTTTTCTAGAGATGTAAATGTGAATAAGGAAATCATCAAGGGACATGATGTATCCTGAGATTAGCACCATCTGATCTGAAGAGATATGATAAGACACCGTAGTAAAAGAACCCAACGAGAGCCAGTTGGAGCTGTTTTTTTGAAAAGGATGTAGGCAGCATCTGAACTGTAAGGACCAAGACGAATTCTCAGTCCTTCTCCCCCACTAGATGGCACCTCCTGACAGTGGTCAAATCCAACAAGATGCCAGCTAGCAAAAGAGCCCCTAACACAGGCATGGAGGGCAGTCTATTGCTCACAGCAAGGCAGGACAGAAATAGTGCATAGAGGAAGGGAACAGTGCTTATGGTTAGCAGACTTAAAATCAGAACTATTCAAGCACACTCATCAAGAGCCTGGCTGATATTCTGCCCATGGGATGAAGGTCAAATGCTAATGACTCTGAAAAACAAGCTTATGAGACTCCTGGGCCAAACAGAACTGCCTTGGAGCTCAGCCAAAGATTTTGGAAAAGGAAACCGTTCATCATGCTCCCGTGGTAAATCAGAAGCTTGTGGTTACTGCGATAGCTACCTCACACATCTTTTCTTCGTATCATTCCCCATTCTCACTCCAAGTCCTTCTGCGCTCACCTCAAGAACTCGTCGCAAATTTGTGACCTTTAATAATTACTATATTTACAAACAGACACATACAAAAGAGGGTGTATCTATGTCTATGTTGTATGTGTGTGTCTGTGTGTGTGTGTGTGTAAAATATATAGCTGACTGAGTCCAATTTAGTGCTTTAACTGCTAAACTAGGTCTCCAGATGTATTATATATATTTTCAAGTAAGTCTGTAAAATGTTACATAATGGCTTTTGCAAACATTGTTAATGTTATTTATCCATCTTCCTCCTTCTTCAATGCTATCTTCCCTCCTCCTGGTCCTCAGTTGTCTCCTCTGTCCCCACTTTCCCTCTTCACAACATCTGTATCCTTCTGTGCCCCATTCAAGAGCTCTTTCTCCCTCATCTAGCCCACAGTCTCTCACTTCTGTGTTTACTCCAAGTTACACATTTCAATCTTAGGATTCAGAGTTAGGATCTACAAATAAGAGAGAGATGGTGACATTTGTCTTTCTGGGTCTAGGTCACCTCACTCAGTGTGATATTTTCCAGTCCATCCATTTAATTGAACATTTCATGATTTCATTTTTCCTTACAGTTGAATAAAACTCTACTGCATATGTACCACCGTTTCTTCATCTGTGCACCAGCTGCCTGACATCACTGCTTCTTCCATTTTGAATCTATTTTGTGTAGAATGGCAATCAACCTGGTCAAACAATTACCTTGGTATTAGAGTACTTTAATATTTTAACTTTTTATTTTTATATTGATGTTATCCATCTACCACTACCTCCCTCTAACTTCCTTTAGTGTCCCTCACCCAACACTCTTGCAACTTCATGCCCCCTCACTTGTTATTGTTTTGAATTGTAACACAATGATTCCAGCTAGCGATACCCATATGTATGTAAGGACAGGTGATTGAATAGAATGTGAGCAATCTAACGGCAGCCATATCACTAGAGGAGAGTGACTCTTCTCCTTTAGCAGCCATCAACTACCAACTCAGCCAACGATGGAGTCTTGAAAGCTCCCATCCCACCCATACTGGAACTTTGACTGTCTTGATCTTGTGCAAATTTTGTTCAGATAACATTTGTTGCAAGTGTATAGTAGTTGTGTCATGTCCAGAAAAAGTCACTATTTCATTGGTCCTCTCCATGGCCATAGTTCTTATATTCTTTCTTTCCCTACTTTTGATATGTTCCATGAGCCTTGGATAGAGGAGGTTGATAAAGATGCCCCAACCCACAGCTGAGCACTCACAGCTATTTGTATAACATGTTGACAAGTTATAAGTCCCTTCACTAACCACTATCTGCTGCAAAAAGGAGCTTCTTTCATCAAGATCTATGAATATAAACAAAAAATTAAAAGGCAACTTGACAGTATGATCATTCATCAATACTAGATTCCTCTAGATCCTATGATATCTATATAGTCACTGGTTTCTTAACCAGTACAGTATCAGATGTGAAATCCTCTACAGAGCCAGGCTCATATCCACATGAGAATGAGAATACCTGGAAGTCCTTTCCAGGACTTCCTTCAGTGATGTGATGTGATATGTCAGGATAAGCCAAGTAGACCCTTGCCTCTGCTAGTTGTTTTGCCAGTGTTCTATATACATTACTAAAAACTAAGTAGGATACAAAGAGTAAAAGTCATAGTAAACTTATAGAGCCTTTGTGATGTGCTGGCCACTGCTATTTGTACCATGTGTAATCATGCCATTTTATCTTAATTATCTGATGTATTTTTTCTGCATAGTGTTGGGTGAGGGGGCAATAAGATGACCAAAAAATTTCTGTAGAGAAACATTTTTGAGCTTATATCTTGATGATCGCTAGATGATTGCACTAATGTTTTATATATTGAGCATGAGCTGTCTTTGATACTGAAACATGGTGTGATGGTTTATAAATGCTTGGCCCAGGGAGTGACACTATTAGGAGATGTGGCCTTGTTGAAGTAGGTATGTTACTGTGGGCATGGGCTTTAAGACCCTCATCCTAGCTGCCTCAAAGTTAGTCTTCTCCTAGCAGCCTTCAGATGAAGATGTAGAACTCTCAGCTTCTCCTGCACCATGCCTACCTGAAAGCTGCCATGCTCTTGCCTTGATAATAATGGACAGAACCTTTGAACCTCTGAAACAGCCCCAATGAAATGTTGTCCTTATAAACGTTTCCTTTGTCATGGTGTCTGTTCACAGCAGTAAAACCCTAACTAAGACACATGGCTACTGAGTCACGTTATGCTATATTTATTAAACATATAGACTTTGAAAACTTTAGTATAAATGAATAAAAGATTATAAATTATCTCATGGATATTGATTATCTCTTCAATTAAAAGTATTTTACCAAGTGAATTAATAAAATGTTATCTCTTTATTTTTGATTATTATTTATGATTATATTTTGTCATTATTTAAAACAATTTTCAAATTCAAATTATTTTGATCATGTTCCTCCCCTTCCTAAAGTACTTCAGGATTGTCTCACCCATTCCTACCCACCCAAGTTTAAGTTCTCAAAACCAGAAAATCTCAATATAACAATACATCCCCCCAAAATCAAGAAAACAAAATAAAACCACATCAAAAAGAAAAACACACAAACATACAAAACCAGAAAACTGTAACCAAATAAAAGCACATGCAAAAAAAAATCTGTAGTCCAATTATACGTTGGTCACCTAGTCCTTAGTATGAATCCTGTCCTGGAGTGGTTGATATACTCAGTGTCACTCTTTTGGAAAAACTGGCCTTTCCTCTTCCAACAGGTATAAGTGACAATTCAGTTGTTAACCTTTACCCTAGTATCTAGGTTTTCATTCACTCATTCATTTGTTCATCCATTAACTCATTCATTTTTAAAAGTATAACAAAGTAAAATATAATAAGATGAAACAAAAAGTGTCATGTCATAGTTGGATAAGACAAACCAACAAAGGGAAAAGAGCTCAACAGAAGGCATAAGAGTCAGAGGCCCACTTGTTTCCACACTGGAGACCCCTAAACAAGCTAAATTGAAAGTCATAATATATACACAGAGGGTTTGGTGCTGATCCATGCAGTCCCTCTGCATACTATCTCAGTCTCTGTGAGTTGATATGAGATTTTCTCATATTGATTTAGAGGGCATGGTTTTTGTGGTCCCCTCTGGTCCTTACACTATTTTTTTTCTTCTTCCACAAAGTTCCCTGAGCTCTGAAGGGAGGGATTTGATGGAGACATTCCATTTAGGACTGAGTATTCCAAGGTCTGTCATTCTCAGCATAATGTCTGATTATGGGTCTCTATATTTGTTTCCATATAGTGAAGAACGAAGCTTCTCTGCTGGTAGCTGAACAAGGCACTGACTTATGAGTATAGCAGAATATCATTAGGAGTTATTTTACCACTACATAGTTTGACTGTAGGTCTCTGAGCTACCTAGTCTCAGGTTCTTAGTCATCAAAGCTGTGTTGAGTATGGGTTCCATCTAATGGCATGGGTCTTAAGTCAAATCAGTTAATGGTTACTTTCACAAGCTTTGTACCACCATAGCCCTGGCATATTTACAGGCTACAAACCAGTTTAAATAAAGGGTTTATGTCTGGCTTGGTGTTTATGTTTCTCTTTTCAGACTGTGAAGAGTCCTGGACCAAAGGCACTAAAAAATAGGGGTGAGGGCTCTATGTAGGCACCAACAAGACATTCATTTTTAATAAGTTGAGTAGACATTATCTTCAACAATGAAGCCTTGCTGTCAGTTTGTGGAGAGTAACCTAATAGTTCTGGCAATGGCCTGCATTGTTTGGGGATTCCCATGAGACCTATTTGGCTATCAACTCAATTAGATGCATAGCATCAAATTTTGAAGTTACATATGTGGTAATTATCTGTTGCTGCATAACAAATTATTCAAGAATAGAATGTTTTAGTGTCTTTCACAATTATATTTATTTTGTAAGTTTTCCAGTTTGTGGTATCCAGTTATAGTAACACAAAGCAAACTTTGACAGAAGCAACACATAGTATAACTGATAGTGATTCAGGAACCATATAAGAAGATCTAATGGTTTATACTTAAGATGACTAACAATTCTTATCCAATCCCCAACTGTTCCTTTTGCAGTATTTCCAAAACTAACATGATGTGTCTTCATGTACTGTCATTGTTTACATATACCTCTGCAATTCATGTTTCTGATGCAGTAACAGGTATACTTCTTATTCTCTTGGAGACTAGGCAAAAATGTGTTTGTTATAATAAGAAACTGGTAAAGCCGAGACTAGCAAGTGGGTTATAAAATTCAGAGCACTATACCAGAATGAAAGTGGCTTAACTGAGTCATTCCTTCTCAGCATCTCTCATGAAGCAACAGTGAATGGGCCAGCTCAGTATGCGGTTATCTCATGGTTTAATGGGAAAGGATTCACAAGCAGCCTTACTCACAGGACTGCTAAGCAGTCTCAGTTCTTTGCCATATGAACTTTTCCATAGGCCTATATCATGACATGGATTGTTCCATAAAAAAATCAATCAAAATGAGAAAGAGAAAGACGGAAAACATAGTCTCTTCATGAGATATCATGGGAAGTGATATCCCTTTGCAATGTTTGCTTTATTTACAAGTCAATAAAGGAGGAAAGTTTGTGTAGTGATGTGATTATGCAGGCAGCAGTCATTAGCAACCTTCTTAGAAGCTGTCTATCATATTTAAAACACCCATTAAATTAACACAGTAGTCTCTGTGTTACTGACTACATCAATCAATCTTGTTTTGTGACAAAATTATAAAACTTTTATACTATAGTATTTTGAAGTATAATTGATAAATAGAATATTAATAATGACAAGTTTTATGGTCAAAATAAGTATTTATTTATATTGTGATGTAATAGTAAAGCACAAGATAAATATTGAGCAACAAGGTTTCAACTCTCTAAAGTATATTTCTCAATGAATTAGCATTCGGTGGAATTTTGGCTCTTGTTTTAATATCATTTTTGCATCAGTGTGAACAATATCCACTAAAATAACTTAAGGGAAGAAATGTTTATTTTAACTCTCAAATTTAAAGAATTCTCCATGGTCTCTTGACCATTAACTCCAAACTAAAGAAATGGCATGATAGCAAGGATAGTCCTCAAGTAAAACTAAATCCCACCAGAACAAGCATTAAATTCTACATTCCATTTCAAGCATCCAGGGCACATGGTAGCATAATATAATCTCCAAAAGCTTGAAGAGTCCTCTGTCCCTGGCCTTATTAGAGAAACCCACATAGACTGTTATAGTTTTTCTCACTTCATTTCTAGTTTTATGGAGTGTGTGTGATGTTAAATTACTTTTTCAGCCCATTTGAAGTTATGGCCAGGTTAGTCTGGCCTTGCACTTCTGATCCTCTTGCCTCTGGACTCTTCAACATATCCTCCTAGAATATAGCATCACATCTAACTGCATACCATCACTCTGGTCTTGCTTTTTGTCTAGTTTTTCTGGACATACATTTAAATTTCCTGGGCTATCCAATATCCAGAAGTCCTCATAGGAGCTTAGATTTGACCTTGAAGCATCTTGAATTAGCTTCTGGTTAAATTAGGTAATCTGACCTGTTACAAATAGACTGGACTTCCAGAACCTCTTTTGGACTCTTGGTAGAAGTCTCACTGCCCCATAGCTTTTCTTTTCTGGAGGCTTGCAAAATATTCACTATAAACTGGCTAAAAGTATCTGGGAAAAAAACATGCCATTGTGTGAATGCTATACTGTCTTGACATTTCATTCACCAAATTAATTAGTTCATCATATTTAAATAGTCTGAGACATATTTCCAGATATAGACAAACTGTAGGCTTTGTCATAACTAGCATATATGGCATTAGGTATAATTGTCAGGAAGTTTCTAGTCTCATTCTTAACTTTATAAGCCTGTTCATAAAAGTCAATATCTCTATCAATATTTGGTCACCTGAGCTCCCACTAGAACATCCATTAAATACTGCATTTTAGAACTGCTCTAGCCTGCATTTCCTAATTCTGTCAAATTCTACCCATAAATCAGTTCCAAAGCTTAAAAAAACAATAAGTCATTTTTTATTAATCACTTATATAATTAATATAATTACTTATATTAATATTATAAGTAAATTACTAACAGAATAAGTTAAAGGAGGATTTATTTTATATCACAGTTTGATATTATGCACTTGACTAAAATATAAGTGTAGAAGGAATGTGGCAAAGATCTGCCTTCATCTATGGGAAACAAGAAGTAGAAAATGAGAGAGGAAGAACCACTGACCTACCTCATCTTGGATAGGTCTTGCTTCCTAAAATTTCTAGAACATCAACATGAAGACCAAACTTTAAATAAATGAGCCTTGTCATGGTATACTTCATTTCAAGCCATGACAACCCTGTCTTAAAAGTGTATTGTATAAGATGTCATTGAATTAGGAAAGCAAAAACTAACACTCAATCTTATATGTTTAGTACTCCATCACAGGACCCATGGAGAGGAATGCAAATATTTGATCGAATGCTCAATGATTATTAAACATAGTTAGTTCTCCAGCTTTCCTTGCTAGCTCTCCACATGACTCCAAAATTCATTTGTATTAACTATGCTCACCTACTATGTTTGATTGTGGTATTAGTTAGATACATTCTTCAAAGATGCATTTTTATAAGCAAAGAATAAGTACATGTCAATTTCTATATGATACAAACAGAATCCAAGTTAGTTATCTTGATTACTTTTATTGAGTGTGGAAGACACAGGTGCTCCTTTTAATTATATGATGGTTCTTTAAAACACAGGGTGTCGTGACAAATTTTAAAAAGAGCTATATGGCCTTAAAAGTTTGTGGCTAAAGAGTCTATTGGCAAGCTCAGCCTAAGTTCAGTTTTTGTTGTTGTTGTTGTTGGTGGTTGTATTTGTTTTGTTTGTTTGTTTTATTCTCGTTTCCAATGTCTTTACTGCTTTATACTGAAGGTAGCTCA
Source organism: Mastomys natalensis (assembly GCA_021653895.1). Lineage (NCBI taxonomy): Eukaryota > Metazoa > Chordata > Mammalia > Rodentia > Muridae > Mastomys > Mastomys natalensis. The sequence goes on from JAJTUV010002032.1 coordinate 46,821, forward strand.
AGAGGTAACCTCCGGCTTCCAAGTCCCTTCTGTGCCTTCATCAGGAAGAACCACATCGACGAACAGTCTATTGGAAGAGTTTCTTCTAATTCCCTTGACCACTGTGTTCAAGGCAATACTCTCCTCAGAATGCCCAAACCATCAGGCAATCTTAATTTGAATAGACTAAGGTATTTTAGAGACCCATATATAATTATAGGGTATCTAAATTTTGGTGGACAGGAATGGGAGGAACACACACATTCAGAGCAAAACTTGGTAGACTGAAAAGCCTCAGGAATATGGGGAGAACTAATAGATGAGCTTGTCTGAAGTGAATATTGAATGAAATGGAAAAAAGAAGGAATAATGTGTTTGGTACAGCTAAGAAATTCAATGTATTCTGGGATACATTTGGGCCTGTAAGCATTCTCAGAGGAAAAGTAGATGACTAGGGTTGATTAAGTTTTTGTAAGAAAACAATTGTGGCTAAGAGAAATCAAAAAATCTGGTGTTCAATAGCAGAGAACTTGAAACTTTTAAAGATGATAACAGCACTCCATCTATTCAGCTGAAGTGTTTTTCATTCTGATGTCCTATAAACCAATCACAGAAAGAGCAGGGAAGGTCTAATGGATGACACCACATATGAAACATAACATATCCAGGCAGCAGAAGGTTTTTAAAGCAACACACACTTCATTGCACAGTATTAACTTAGAATTTTCTTGCTCTGGATAATTTTGAATAAAATATATTCTGAATGCATGGTGGGGTATAAAGCAGACAACTATGACCAAAAGGAAGAAAAAACTCTTGATTTGAGCTCTGTACTCTTGATGGGCCCACATATCAGGCCAATAGGCTTTTATCAAACGAAGAATGACAGTCAGTTGGGTCAGAAAGAGGACCAGAACAGTTGTCATCATAATGACAATTATAGAGTAGTTTATGATAATGATGTCCCTGCAGTTGAGAGATCTATGAAACTCAAAGCATCGTTGTTGCTCTGTATAACTTGGATCTGTGCCATACTGTAAAAAAAATATCGGTAAAAAGATGAGGCTTCCTGCTATCCAAATAATAATACTCAGAGCCATAGCATGGAACTTTTGTAACTGTTGCATTTGGAGTTTCTTAAAATAGATGAGCAACCGAACTGTAACAATGGCCACATAAAAAACAAAGGTAAGGTACATGTGAGCATATATGATACCACTAGCCATTCGGCAGGTAAAAGACCCAAGCTTCCAGACTGCTGAGAGATAGTAGCTGATGCGGAATGGTAGACTAATCAGGAGAAGGGAATGCAGCACAATGATATTAATGATGATCGTGGCAATCACTGATTGGCTTTTCCTCTTGAGCATCATGTGTGACATCATAAATGTTCCAACGGTGCCTCCAAATAAGACCACACTATAAGCTGTTGTCAGAACTGCCCTGCAGTGGGCATCGCAGACTGGTCCTGCTGTAGGCATCACCACGCTTGAGCCATTTGACAGAATGGCTACATTCATCACATCCATGGTCTATCGTGAAGAAATTAGATCAGAAACTGTCAAATCAAAAGTTTTACAAAATTATGATTGACATACTGAAACGATGCAATCATGTACAAATATTGAACTTATCAGTCCTTGAGGAAGCTTTAAAAACCTTGAAATCATACAAAAGTACTGTTGTAAATTCTGCCCAGTAATTCAAACATACTAGAGACAAGAGTGAGTGAAATTAAATAACGAAGTTGGGTGAGCTTGAATGCAAATTCCATAACTGTGCTCCTATATATTCTATAAACAGATATGCTCATGTGTACATATCAGAACAAGTGCAGTATCAGGAGAGAGAAATGTACAGATGCAGTCAAATGCAAAATAGCACCAGACTTCTTTAATCATTGAAATGAATCGTGTGTGTTGTACATATGTGTTCACACTGTGTGCATGTACACTCATTCATGTGCCCACCTATGGTCAGTTAGCAACAGGTTATCTTCCTCAGTGGCTCTCCATTTTAATTTTTGAGACAGAGTTTCTCATGACTCCTGGAACTTTTCAACATAGATGGTCTAACTGGCCATCCACACCCTGGGATCTGACTGTCTCCAGACCCTTCTCCTATCTCCCAGTGTTGGGGTTATAGACAAATACTCCCTCTATGCCTAGCTTTACTTGGATCTTGGGTACACAGACTCACATCCTTCTGTTTACATTGAGCCTCTTCTAGCCAATAAATAGTATTTAGTGGCAACATATTCATGATATAGAAATTAATCAAATTGAAGAGAAGCTGGGATCAGTAAACCCAGTGCACATTCAGATCAGATTTATAAATATGACCCCCTCAAGTTTCAGGCAAATGAATTTATAACAATGCAGAGAAAAACCAGACAGATCATGTCACTATCATAGGAAAGTATATCATGTGACCTTGTGGTCTTCCCCCTCACCCTCCCCCCCCAACAGTTTTTAAGCATCAAGTTCCCTAGTACTTGCCTATCCTGGGACCTCTCTCTGCTTAAACCTCATTACTTTCACACACTGGTGTGTTCAATTTTGGCAAAATGGTGTTGGAGGATGGTTTGCTTGGTTGTTATTTAAGTTTTACAACTGTGAGTTTGAGGGGCAGATCATTCCATCAGCAGTAAGACTGAGGTCAGCCGGGCAGTGGTGGTGCATGCCTTTAATCCCAGCACTTGGGAGGCAGAGGCAGGCGGATTTCTGAGTTCGAGGCTAGCCTGGTCTACAGAGTGAGTTTCAGGACAGCCAGAGATACACAGAGAAACCCTGTCTCGAAAAAAAAAAAAAAAAAAAAGACTGAGGTGGTTTGGAGCCATTCTGTAAATCCAGACAGTGCAGTTCTGTATTTTGAGGCTGAGGAGAAACATGAGCCACTGCAGTTTCAAGAACTTCTGCTGTGGAAGGAGGAAGGCTATGCTGGCTGCAGTTAATGGGTATTTAGACATTCAGTGAGATAGTTGGCTTCAGATGACCTCATGATGTTTTAAAAAAATCATGATTTTTAATATTAAACCATAAGAGAAAGTTTTAGCTCTTGGCCTTTACTGTAAGTGTCATGATAGATAATTAGGATATTTAAAAATTTTACTACACAAATATGTACTTATAAATATCTATTTTAAACAATAGCACTTTCTCAAGACTTCTGTCTTAACATTATGAGACTCAGACATTGAAGCTCCAGATTCTTGAGTGGGTCTGAAGCTTGTCCTCATGTGCCGCTTGCCAAACTGTCAAGAGGCACAGTAGAATTATTTGTGTCTCAGTGAGAAGTCATTTGCATGGCAAGTTTAAAGATTCTGAAGTTTTTCCGCAAATACAACATTTTTCTTGAAAAGAATAGCTGTTTTCTTTTAAAGAAATTCAGTTGACGAGAGCATAGTTATTGCCCTCAATAAGATTTTATGTTAACTTAAAAACATTATAACTTTGATAGCAATCTAAATGTTTATAGTCAAAGCAAGCATTTTAATAAAGTGCATACATTCAAAATATATAATATTTTCCTGCTTTTATGTGAAACTATATTTTATATGAAATTAACATCAACAAGTTTAGCACAATTTAGAGTTTAAATTTTGGTCTTTTTCGAAATCTAAGTATATGATTTAAGATTGAAACTAATTTAAAGTAGTTTTGAAATTTATATGAATTTTGAATTTAATTTGAAACTAAATAGGCCTAGATTATGGTGCAGTTGCACAGCTTAACTGGGCACCTCCTGAGGCAAAGTAGAAAATTTGGAGAAAGACAAGTAGCTTTGCTGTTTAGCAGCTGCTTTAACAATGGGACAGGTAATTAAACTTCCCTCTGGTTATAAAAAAGTCGAATGATGCCTCTCTTCAAGAATTAACTTGGATTACATCCAAATGGAAAATTGAAATCATGACATTTGCAGGAAAAGACTCAGAAAGACATGAACAACAAGAAGAACCTAGACACAAAATAATCTGTGTGTTGGCATGTAGATGTGTGTGTATGCTAAGTCCGGAAATTAGAAGAGAGCATGACAATAAGAAAGAGATCATAAAAAAAAGGAAAAAATAGTATTACATTTTAAAATGTGAACAATTTGAAGGAAGAGAGATAGCCCAGACAGAGGTGAGCAGAGGAAATGGTTTAGCACAGCAAGGAAGGGGATGGAAAAGAACCATATAATGGTACATACGTATGAAAACATTGTAACAAAACAGAACTTCTTGTGCTTACTTTAAAAAACAGTAAACTAATAAATAAAAGAACTCAACAGGTTGTCTGACATCTCAGACAGACCTACCCTACCTTTGGTTATTTCTCAGGAACTTCCTACATTTTCTCTCAAAATTTTACCTAGTGACTACAACCCCATTTCTAATCTTATCCGTCAAAAACCTATAATGAATTCTGGGTATTTCTTTGCTCATTTAAACGAAGCACCAAAATTTCTAGAGACTCCACGTCTAAACCCAAACACAGACATCCAAAGTACCTGCCTGCTTCTTCCCAGTGGTGGAAACTCAAGGCACCGTTATTCTACATCAAAGCAGGCAGTAAACGCAGTTGCTGGAACCAAGACTATCCTAGTCCAACAGTCAACATAGTCATCAATGTGGCGATGAGTGCAGGATCTAGCTCAAGCCTTGCACTGACGGCTCGAGAAGCCCAACAGCCAAGATGCAGAGTCCTGATAAGTGAAGCCTCTGAGCTCAAACAGACGTTGTCTCTCTCAACAGTTGGGCAGATTCAAACAGAGATTTTGTTTTCACTCCCAAAGACTTATTCACAGTTAAAATGAAAACCGCAGAGGGATTTTTCCAGCGCTGTTTCTCATCCTGCTTTTGGTACCACCCCAAATGTTCTATACTCAGAATAAGAACTGTATGGGGAAATACTTTCTAGATAGCTTTCTCTCTGGTGGGATCTCCTCACGTTCCATTGTTCACCGGCTCCCTTCTCCCAATCCGGCTGCTCTTTGGAAATGCGATTCTTTTGGAGTTCCACCTTTTGCTGATGTCGCTTCGACAGAGGGTTTGCTTCTCCCAAAGGTCCACCTTCTTTCACGAGATGTCTCTCCTTCTGTCCTAACCTTAGCTGTCTTAAGACATTGAAACATACTGTAAAAAAAAAGTGTAAACTTAGTACTACAGAAAGATAAAAGGGACGAATACACCTTCAATGGTTGCAGACAAACCTGCTGTGATCATACCAAGGTTCAAATACAGAAACAAAAACAATGGAAATGTTATTGTCTGGCAAGCTCATTATGTCCTACCTTTGAGCATTAGTGGAGACTATTTTCAAATTGCTTTCGAAAAAAAATAAACATCACCTGTACCTGTGCTGTTACTCAATTGCCCAGCAGTGCTTATCACTTTGAAGAGTAAAGGGACCGAATTTACTTGTAACAGACTCATCTACTTAATTATTTGGATAAAACTTAAACAAAAGACAAAACTTTGGCTCTCCCTAAGAAAGTAAAAATTTTACCAGATCAACTCAACTAGAAAAAGAAAAATAACTATGCCCAGAAACAATTTTCAACCAATTGTAAGCATCTCAATTTTTAAGTCAAATTAATTCATAAAATACAAAATCGGGGTCACAGCTCAGATTTGGAGGTATTGATCTGACGATCTTTATCTTTTTCAAATAAAGTGTGTTCCTGGAATCTATATGCTAACGTATGTTCCCATAGAAACAGTGCTATGTTTAGAGGTTGCTTGTATGGGGAAGAAAAACTGGGAAATAGGTTAGTTGCAACCAACAGCAGAATAAAAATAAAGCAACTGTAGTGAAAACTGTACTGCACAGCTATTGTTCACACTGATGGCGAGGATGTCTGCTAAGATGTGTGCATGTTCTGTCGCGGCAGGAGCAGGTAGCATCCCCCATCCGTCTCCACTCAGTTAGATGCGGCCTTTGCTTCATGCAGACATGAAAATTCTTTAACGAGAAACAACCAATCCCTAACAAGACAGCCTGAAAAGTGATTTACTTCAGGATAATACAATCTTTTTATTTAAACAAAATTCAGAGCTGAGGACATTATCACTACAGGACCAAGTAGAGGCAGATACGGGGAAATGATGTCATCCCTACTCCACCAGGAAGCACATGGTGGGAGGTTTTTTGTTAGAGGAACAGTTCGTTTGTTTTCTACTGTTTTTTTTAAGTTGAATTAACCTACATTAACTACACAAAAGGGATGGTTTTTGACACGAAATACATGTATATTATATATTTTTCTGGGATTTCTTTCCAGATTTACTTTTCAGGTGTTCTTTCTCCCTTTTCACGTCTTCTTCCTCTCCTCGAACAGTCCCTACTATTACCCAGCACTCCTGTATGTGCATTTGCACAGGCTGTGTGTCAGAGAAGGCACGATATTAGCCATTCTGAATCTAGTTTATTTCTCTCAACATGATGATTCCGAGTCCCATTCATTTCCTACAGCTGACATGATTCTTACCAAGACACTATTGTGTATATGCTGCATTTTCTTTATCATTCATCTGTTGGCGGGCATGCAGGCTGGTTCAACCTCCTGCTTATTTGTGAACACAGTAGCTAGAACCAAGGTTGTGTCTGTGTCTCTGTAGCGTAATGGCTCAGATCCCTTACAGTGTATGCTCTGAGTGGTATGTCTCGATCATATAGTTGTTCAATCTTTAGCTTTCTGAGAGATCTCCACATGAATTCCATCATGGCTGTTCTAGTATCTAAGGGCTGTTCTCCTCGGCATCCCTGTGAGCCCTTGCCATTGTTTATTTTCTTGAGGAGTGTGGGAAGTTTGAGACGCTCTCTGAACATTAGATTTAGAATGGATTTAAAAACTCATATAGAAATACTTTTCAAAATCTCAGAGAATCAAAAGTCCCCTTTTAAAGATGTATTTATTTTTATTCACATGTGTCTGTGTATATATGCTCATGTGGGTGCAAGAACACATTGCGGTCAGAAGAGAATGCTGGATCCCTTGAAGCTGAATTTTTCAGGCAATTATAAGTCATCTGATATGAGTGCTATGAAGTATGTCCTCTTAACCACTGAGCCATCTTTCCAGTCCTCAAAAGTAATCTATAAAGTCTATACTTACCTCACAAGCTGAAGTTTGACATGGGCACTAATTGTTAGCCTGTCATTTTTCAGAAGACAAAGTCAGCACATCTTCATCAGGTACATAGAGAAAGCAATGTTTCTAAGGAGCTACCGTGTACCCTTCTATGGGGGATGCCTTTTGAGATGGCTCTTGAGGGGTTGCCTCTGCCCTGAAAGAACGAAATGGAAATTGCCCACCATCATTATAGTTGCTAAAGTTCTATTGGGAAATGTCCTTAGGCAACTGGTAAGAAAAGCAGAAACTACTCACTTCAAACATATTCACATCTGCATGTTGTGGAATCCTGGGAAATGCCATCTGATCTCAAATGCCCAGAGACTGGGTCACCATGGATATTGGATTCGGTGTAGGGGACTTCAAGCATTGTCCATGCTGGCATCTGTGCTCTTAGTTTCTGTTCACTTACTCTCTCTAAGGGTATGTGCATGTGCATTCCACCTCATGATCTCATAAGCAGAAACAAATTTTCTTCTATAAAAATTTGAGATTTTGAATGAGAAAAACAAAGACAAATTGTTCCTCTTCTCTCTTAAGACAAAAGCTGGAGGAGGCCCAGTGTCTCTCTAACACCATCTCTGAGGGAACATGCGCAGATCAGAAGTTTTTAGTATCCTTAGGAGTCAAGCAAAGTATATTTGAGAAGATTATTCTCTGGCTGATTTTCTAGCATATAGAGCTACAAGTAATAAAATCACAGCTGGCACACAGAAGCCTTTGGTAGTTGACAGTTACAGATATTCGTTTTTAAATATGTGCGCATGCTCAGTCTGTTCTCCCTTCTTCAGGACATCTCATGAGCAGATTTCAGTTCTACGTGGAAACTCTTTGAGAAAATTTTCTGTATTAAACATGCATACATTACATTGATATTATTCTCTAAAAACATAACTCTTTAGGTAGCACTTGTATTGTACTATGTATTGAATAGGTGGAATTGAGATGGTGATATGTTAATACTACCCTATTTTGTACAACAGGCAAAAGACAAGAGAACCAAACATTTTGACATCATAGATTTGTATCAGGGACAAATCTTCCATAAATACTGCAGGCTAGCTGGTTATCTTTTTCTGACAGAGTGTTCTTTACAACTTAAAAGAAAACAAATACATCTTTACATTTTTATTCCTGTGTATGTATGTGTGTGCTATATGTATGTACAATATGAGAGTATATACATGTGTGTGCATAGGTGCATGTATACCATGGAAACCAAAGGGCACCCTCTGGTGTTGGTCCTCAGTTTCCACCTTGTTTGAGACAGGGTCTTGTTACTGTTGTTAGCCACTGTGCATGTCAGGCCAGCTGCCAAAAGACTTCAGGGCATCGTCATGTCTCCACTTCCCGTCTCAGTTGACATACCTTCTGGTGATTCAGACTCAATTCCTCACATTGAACCATCATCTCAGGCTAAGAAAGAAATTCAAGTAGGGTTAAGAGGGAAATTTGAGATTGGTTCTGAAAAACAATTGTGATGAAAGAAAGAGATAAGACTTCAATTCACAGGATGCCGTGTCATACCTGATTTCTCTGCCTCTGGAAGTTCATTCAGGTCTTCATGGATTAAGCCGTAGACACCTGCCTCTATGCTTGGAGTGGTGTTAGGCTGTCCTTTGTCATTCGTGTTTCACTAAGGTTACTTCCTCAGGATCCAGGACTGCATGTTGGGAGGATGCTTGCCTCTGTCACACTTCCCTGTTCAATTTCTTCAAGCATGATCTTCACCTGCAGGTTTATGATCTATTCACAATGATTTATTGCCCAGCATCTCTTCTGAAACACTCTGCACCGCACCCCCATCTGTCCAGGGGCTCAGCCTCTGGCATTCTAAAGTGCAAGTCAGTGTCAAAGTTTTGAGAATTAGGAATGGCTGGTTTATCTTCCCAGGAGCTTCAGCATCTGCTCACTGTTGGTTTTCCCACATTAATTGGATAATTTAAATGAATGCATAACTATATGTGACCTTCTGAGAGTGGATATGGGATAACCATTTTTGTTGGTGAGTTAACAATTCCCTGTTAAATCCTTCCAACTTTTCTGGGGCTAAAGCTGAAAGTGATAGTTGGCATTGTCTAAAAGTGGCTCTATCATATCAAGGTTCCTCATTTTTTCTTTTATTATTATTTTATGAATTTTTTATCAGACAATATAGTTTGATCATATGTCCCCTCCCCTAATTTTTCTTTGATTTTCCCCATACTCCTACCCACCCAGCTTTATTTTGTTAAGTTCCTCATTTTACAGGAAGGAGCTGAGGCAGAGAGGCAGCTGGAGTCTAGGCTGTACAGAGGACCTGGCTCAGAGGCTTGAAAGTCCATCCTTCTTGCTTTACTCACTCACAATGCTGCCCAAGGTAACAATCTCAAAGCCACTGTAGCAGATGGTCGCTCCATATTCCAAAAGATCTTTCTGTCTTGGCTACTGTCTCTTAACATTTGGGAAGGACTTCAGAACATGAACATTTTCAGTGAATAATGAGGAAGCATTGTGTACAACGGAGACTTTTATTATTCTTTTCAATTTCAGATCCTTAAATGCTATGTGAAAATCATCTCTGTGCCTTAGAGCACTAGTTTGAGAGAAAGCAGCTCACCTCTTAAAGTTACTAGATGCTATGTTTATTCTATGTTTCTTCTACTCCTTTATGAAAGGAAGTTATTATTTCCTCAGAGAAGAGCATGGGAGAGGAATGGACAGTTTAGCTAACACACTAGATGTAGCTCTTATCAAAAGATTAAACCCAACACTTTCCTGAGATGTCAATGATCTTGAGATCTTACTATCTAGAGGAAGTTCAGTTGAGATATGATTCATGGTATATCTTATTAATGTGGCAAAGGAGACTTGGGGGAAAGTCTCAACACCTTTTTAAGGGTATGCTAATACTCAGACATGTTTAGAATATAAACATGTGTCACTGTAATGCTTTTAGAAGAATCAACCTCCAAAATCAACATTTCTCAGCATTTATTGTACTTATGAATCAACTGGGATCTTATTAACATGGAAACCCAGCAGTTCTGGGTCCTTAGTTCCTGTATCTCTAACTCATACTCAAGAGATGTACATAGTACTTACTTCTCTATGAAGTATACCTTATGCAGCAAGCGAGTACATACAGTAGCCATTGGCACATGTATATATGTAAAACAATCAAGTAAAATATAACAATCCACTTACTTTGTCACTCCTACCACGTTTGAAGGGTTCTTTCAAGGAAAGTTCTATTGAGTACATTTATCTAAGAATGCACAATTTATTGTTTATTTTTATTTTTATTTTCCTTGTATAGGTGTTTTGCCTGAGTATGTGCACCTGTTCATGCTGGTGCCTACGACAACCAGAAGAAAGCATTGCATCTACTGTAACTAAAGTCACAGATGGTGGTGTTATCTTTGTGGCTGCTAGAAACCAAACCTAGGTCTTCTGTAAGAGCAATGAATGCATTTAAGTACTGAGCCATCTCTTCAGTTTCCAAAGCACAGTTTAGTAAAAAAGTTCCTAATCTCAGTAACTTCCTTCCTGCCACATACTTTGTAGCAATGAGGATCTTAAAAGACAAAGCATCCAGAGAATGAGGAATGTCAAGATGGATGTAATCAACATAGAGCATTGTTGCTAACATAATACAAACATTAGTTCAAAATTGTTCAATCATGATGGGGATGTGCTCAGAGCAAAAGCATCTTGGTAGCTATAAAATAGATGGGCTTACACAAGGGATTTTAGGATGGAAGTTTATTTATTTATTTATATGATAAGATTCAAAAATGTCTGTCTTTGCTGTCTTACATAACCCATAGGGATTAGTATGGACTGTGCAATCAAAATGGGCTGGCCCTATGATGGTGACCTAAGTTTTACATTGAGAGTTCAAAGAACTCAAATAAATACCCTTATCCATTAAGGATCTCCAATCCTGCATGCCCTGAGCGTTCAGAGAAATCTCACAGTTCCTTCTAAGTAGAAAAATAATTACCGTGTCTTGATTACAGCAGAGACTACAGAACTCTGTACTCTTTTTCAGGCTTCAGATAGAATGAAGAACAATTTCACTAATCACATTTAACTCAAAATGTCACAAGTCACTTTAAAAATAAACCTCCTTTTCAAGGAAAGCCCAAACCTTATGGGATTCTGCCAGTCCAAAGCAGACACCTTGTTCAGAGTGTTAAAAGCTGTTTTTAATTAAGTATACAGGCCAGTCTCCTTCAAAGGAAATGGAACTTTTTAAAAATCACTTTATTTGTCCTCTTATTATGTAAATGAAAAGGCACAGAAAACCTTATAGACCTTGGTGTAAGCAGGGTGGATCACATTGTCCAAGTGCTGTAGCGTGAAAGGCCACTCAGGGAAGCTGGCATCATCACAGGGAGACAGGGTTAATTTCCCCGGGGCAATGTGCTGCCTCAGATACTCTTAGAACATTGCCTAGTATAGAGTTTCAAATTCCTTCCAGACCATTACAGCACTGTGTTATGCAATGGACAGTTTGACATGGTGCTTGAATTGTACTCTTGAGGAAAAGGAACAGCTGACATTTGGGCTCAGGTATTGTATGACTTTGCACAAAACAGAATCTTTTAACCCTCTTATTTTAAAAACAGGCAGTGTATAATCTGTTTCCTGTGCTGAGAAAGTCTTTTTTTCAAAGGAAGAAACGTGAAACTGACAGGAGCAACAAACTTGTCATGACTTCCTAAGATGACATCCTGTATCACCTTAGCTATTCCACTTTCCTTCACTCTATTGCTAGTGGCTTTTTTGATTTTTTTGTTTTTGAATTAAGAAATATCCATATGCTTCATGACTAAACAGTAGTTCCATAAGGCCTTTGGATGCTATGGCTTAGTTTGGCTCAAAAGTGGGCCAGAGAGAATTGGGGATGGGGGGAGCAGAGCCTAAGGAAATGGACTCCACAAAGGAGATGCCTTGGGAGCTGCTCCCTGGAGTGCCATATACATACAAGGGTAGGCAGGTCCACAGAGTGACAGGACCAGCGAGGCTGGGTATGGAAGGAGGAAGGAAGCACGTGGAAACAAGAAGGTGGGTATAGGGAGGCAAACAGGGGCAATGAGGCTGGCAATGCGTTCATTCTTGCACAGGGAGGTAAACACAGGCAGAGAGTTAGGCAACACAAGCTTTGACCCAAGTTAGTCACTTGCATGGCACCCAGCATGACACTTCCTTATCACCAGTGATGACCACTTTTGATTAGATCATGTTACTATAATGCAGAAGACCTCTTCTTCAGAGGCCTCATCCTTCCAGGCTTTAGGATACCACACAAAAGAGCCAGAGGTACCTGTATAGACACCAACAAGAGGAAGCTGAAATTCTAGACTCCAGAGCAAAGTAGAAAAGAAGTCAGAGTTTGGTAAATAAAAAAACATTAAATTGGAAGCTAGCAGGATGTGTTCATATCACAATGTCTTACCTTAGATCCATTCTGATTATAACCTGGGAATTATGGTATAAGTGCAGACCTAAGTGACAGAAACAACCATGGATAAATCCAGATTATAGAAATGCACAGTGGAGACGATAACCTCAGTTGGTATTTATAATCAAGAGATTGCCTTCATGTAATAACACAAATATTATTAATAAGACCTTTATGTTCTTCATAACAGAGGGGATAGCTTCAGAGTAGGTCACCCCAGAGCATACAAGGATGGCAAAACACAGGATTGCTTTCCCTGGAATCCTTTTTCACTTTGTTTTCTTAACACCAAGAAGTAAGAGAAAGAGGAGTATCGGAAGGAAGAGGAGAAAATGGAGCTAGAGAGGTGGCTCCATAGCTGCGAGTGCTTACTGTTTCTTCAGAGGACTCAGGTTCCCTTCCCAGCACCAACCTGGCAGTTCACAACTGTCTGTAACTTCAATTCTAGAGTAATCAGATACTCTCTTCTAGCTTCCCTGTGCACTAGACACTTATGTGGTGCTCAAACAACATGAAAGCAAGTGCTCATACATGGAAAAAATAGTCCTTTAAAAAGAAGAAAAAGGAAGAGGAGGGATTGGTTATGCTAATTTCTTGACTAGCAATAATTTCTCTCCTTTCCTCCCCTCCTGTCCCTCTCCCTCTCCCCCTCTCTTGCTCTCTCCCTGCCCCCTCTCTCTGTGTATGTTAGTTTCATTTTATGCTCAAAAGAAAAAAAAAAAAAACAAGGCAAGAACTACACATTGATTGCAATGTAGCCTGAGATGTCATAGCTACCTCAGAAAATCTAGTAAGAACCCTGGATTCTAAACTGAAAAATGTATGCATGTGAAGCATATCTAAAATTTAACAAATAATTTCAGGAGACCCAAGGGCTTTTGAGATTAAGGACAGTGAACTATTCTACAAGAGAGTAGCATTTCCTGTTTGGGTTCCTGTGATGATACTCCACTGATTATGTATATGTACATCTTTCCTTTACTCTTTAGGAAACCTTGCCACCAGGGATTCCAGTGGTGGGACTGGGACACCAAACCATTCACTTAAAACCTGCTCTGCTGCAAGATATGATGGAGCAACGGTGACTCAGAACATGTAGGAGTGGCCAACCAATGACTGGTCTAACTTGAGGCCCACACAAGTAGAGAGAGCCCATGCCTGATGCTGCCTGGATAGCCAGGAATGGAAAGCTAGATGACCCAGAGACCTATGATAGATCCAAACATGGCTAACTGGAAAAAGTCAACAAAATGATATCCTAATGATATCCTGATCCTGATATTCTGTTATACCTATATATTGATATATAATAGCTCAATCATCATAAGAGAGCTTTCTCTGGCAGCTGGTGTAAAGATGCAAAGAGCCACAGACAAACATTGAGTGGAGTCTAGAGATCCCTACAGAAGAGGAGAAAGGATTGCAGGAGCCAAATGGGTGAAGGACATCAGGAAAATAGGGCCAACAGAATCAACTAAGCAGAATCCATAGGGGTTTACACACTCAAGCAATCATGGCACCTATGTATTTTGTGCTAGTTCTTCTGCATATATGCTGTGGTTCTTTAGCTTGGAGTATTTGTGGGATGTCTAATAGTGAGAGTAGGGTTGCCTCTGACTCTTTTGCCTGTTTGGGGAACCCTTTTCTCCTATTGGGTTGCCTCATCCAGCCTTGACATGAGGGGAGGTGCCTAGTCTTATTGCATCTTGTTATGCTGAGTTCAGAAAAGATGTGCTCTTTTCTGAAGGGAAATAGAGAAGCAGTGGATATGGGGGAGAGGGAAGATGAAGGGTGGAACTGGGAAGAGTGGAGGGAGGGAAATTTTAGTTAGGATGTATTGTATGAAAGAAGAATAAATTTAAAAAAGAAAAAAAAGAGAAAAAACTTGCCACCTAAACAGGAAAAGTAATTATGTTACATGATCACCAATGTCCTTCTTAATGGTTTTAAATTTAAGACAGTTTTGCAAACTAAAAAGTTGAGTATGTAGGAAACACTATTTTCTCAAACAGGTATGTCAAACCTAACCCTGTATTTGAATTCTGCTTGTGTACCTTTTGAAAGCTTGGTTGGTCTTCAGTCATCTTCTATGAATATCCAAGGATACAGAGCAGAACACTGCTCTAGATTCGGCTGATGAAATGAGAAAAGAGGTTTAGCTCCTCCTCAACAGAGAAGCAGAATCTTTGGAGGGCCTGTAGTGTTTTGAATCTGAACATCAGCCAGTCTTAGCGCATGTGAGATTTGTTCCATTAGTAACAAGTGATTTTCAACTGCAATGATGCAGAGAGTGAGCTTTTAGACTGATCAAATTCTGGCTACATCCTTAGATCAGTCACTGGACTACTCTGGCTTTTACTACCAACACCCAGAATAGATGAACAGTAAAAAGTACAAACAAAAAGAGAAAATTTTTCTTAATATCTATATATGTACAAATTTTAGATAATATTTCTACATGCTTCGTTGCCTGTATCAGTGCTCCATTCTCATTCAAACTTAGACAAGCATTATAATCCCCCAAATAACCCATCAAGGCAAATATCACCTTTCCAGTGTTCTCAAGATGAACTTCTAGTTACCAACTATTGTCAGAACCAACATTAATTATTATCAAGATCCTCATCACTCTGAATTATCTTGGTTTTCATCCTGTTCCTTTTTAACTCATACTGAGCAATGGTTCTGGGTTACAAGAGACAAGGATGAGTATTTTTTGGTATCTTGGGTAGCTGATGCAATCACCAAGTTTTGTACCATGTAAGAGGTATCACATTTCCTGGCATGCAGATCTAACTAGGGATATGTGGACCTCTCTGATTTTTTTACATTTAGATTTTTATGTACCTGGAGATGTTATTAATTTTAAATTTTAATCAAATTCACTGAGAGAGAAAGACTGTCTAATTAAAATGCTCTCAACGTTTCTGTTAAAATTATTAAGGCAAGAGCATAGTTTAGTAAGACTCAGGGGACTTTTCAGACTAATGCTCTATTGAACTAACTCAAAAAGTCAAAATGAGCAATTACAATATCTTGAAAAATTACAGGAATTCTCCATGAAAATAGTTTACCCTCAGTGAAAGAATGATCTTAAGATCTCCCATAAGAGACAGAGAAAATTTTATTAGTGGAAACAACTTCCCAAAGGAACCTCAACATCATAGTTTTATCTGAATAAATGCAACAATGTTAGCTGAAGGATAATTCATAAATATATTCACATATGAATATTCATTTGCTGGTACTTACAGCTTACCCATCTAAATTCTTCTGTCATCTCATCTTGTAAAAGCAGGCATGTAGTACTTCTGACTGACCAATTCATTCTCCATATTCACAGACTTTCTTTAAGCCCATCCAGACTTCTAGAATATGAGCACTGAGCACCCTTTCCCCTTTGCAGATGCTATCCAGACTTGATTAAGCACTGACTTTCTATCATAAATTAGCATTTCTGACTTGTAGCAAATTTTCATAATGATGTTGGGTGTTGGCTGCTATTGGTGATTATTATGAAGGAGAGGAGTTTACAGCTCTGAAAACTTTGTAAACTGGTTGGTAATTCATGCTTATGAATAGCTGCCAGGATACAAACCAGAGTCATCCTCTCATCTGTCATTTACTCCTTCAGTGTGTTTATCTGCCACTAAGATCAATAAAATAAGAGCAATTAGAAACATGTTTATAAAAACAACCCAGACTTTATTTTATGACCATTTAATCGCAGTGGAGATAGGAAAAACAAAAAAAACCAAAGTAAGCAATAGATAATACAACTTGGAGGACTGACATTGAGGACCGTAAAATAGCCAGAAAGGGTAGAGAATGAAGCTCTGGGATATTAGAGAAAGAAACCAGAGTGGTTTTGTGGACATGATGCAGAGCAATATGGATGGTGTGAAGGAGTCAGCCAGCTGAGAAAATGCACAGCCTCAGAGCAAAAGCAATTGCAAAGGAACCAGACAGAAGCAAACGAGCAGAAGAACAAGAAGAACAGAAAGGGATTCAGCTAGAGAGAGGCAGAGTGGGATAGAAAATTAGTAACGTTTCAATGGACCCTAACAAGGCTTAGTTTATATTTTTAAATGATAAATGTCTCTTTTCAGAGGAATTACAATAGTCAAAATGAGCAGAAGGAGGCTGTACTGTTCATCTACATAGGCAGTAGAAATGACTTTGATGAGAAGTGATGACATAAAGATACTTCAAAGGCAGAGTCAGAATTGGGGGTAGAACATGTGTAAGGGAAAACCAAAGATGATTTTGGAGAATGGTGTTGCCTCTTAGTTGTAGATCTACTCCTGTTCTTGGGTGAAGCTAGAATATCTCTCCCCTACTCATAGCCCTGGGCTAAACATGGCATCTCACTGCAAGATGCTGATGAGACACTGGGGAGGAACAGACTGCCTCCCTGTTCTTTTATCTGGTTCTTGGAGCAGACTCCTGTAATCAGAAGCACATCTGTGGGCAGCTTCCCCATTACTTCAGTACATGGCTCCCTAGAATATCCAATGCCTTGGGAAGATTCCAGCATGGGTTCAGACCTACTCTAACTTCTGAAATATATTGCCATGAAAACTTTCCTTGTGGCTTTCTAGATAGTTCCATCAACATTTCACCACTGAAAATATCCCCCTTATTCACTGAGAGACCTCTGTTCCACACTTTCAGTCAAGTCTTAATTTCAACCTGTGTGGGTGGTAGTGGGAGTGGGAGGCCTTAGATAGGTTTGTTTCCTCTTACATTCTCTGGTACACACTTGAAAACAGCAGCCATATCCCTTATTTACCGTATTCTTTAGCATTTTACTTCTCTTTAGCTATATTTATAAAATAAATATAAATATATTTATTACTCTTGTCTTCTGCTATTCCAAATGACTCATTATGTTAAATTTTCTCTGGTGAAGTACAGGGAGTCTCCATTTCCTGACTAGACCTTGATGGATACAAAGAAGATTAAGAATAGTTTCTTGGCATTTGGTTTGAGCAAATCAGTAAAGTGTGCTGCCAATATCTGAGATGAGCCAGGGTTCAGTAGGGAAGAAATCAAGTATTCTGATCTGGTTTCTTTATATTAAAGCTTCCTATGATTATAAATGGTGCTTTCAAGTTGACTCTTCTGTGTTTGTGGCTAGAATTCAGGATAGAGGACAAGGCAAGAGCTATTACTTAGAGGAAATAATATATAGTTAACATTTATAGCCAGGGGCATTTTTTGGTACCTCTTCTGGAATTGTGTACAAAGAGGCAGGAAGATCACTGAGGATTGAGTCCTGTGGCACTCTAAACTTTAAAGTCACAGTAGACCTTGAAATTAAATAACTTAGGTGATACAAGAACAAAAGACCTGAGAACAAGAGCTTCTAATAACTAAGCAAGTATTTCAGTGAAAGAGACCATTCATTTTATCATTACTTTCTTTGAGGCTAAGATGAAGAGTCATCGTTAACCACCAGATTAACTGAAGTCATCGAAAACATTGACAAATTCTACAGCAGAGCTGGATGTCTAAAAATCAATGGAACTGGGCCAAAGATTTGATGGGTGGTGAGAACCAAACACAGAAGGCATACAGTGTTTTGGAAACTTTTGTAATGCAAAGCTTATGGAGAAAGCCAGGCAGGGATTCAACACTGAATGAAGGGAGTAATCGCATGTCATGCATTACTCCAGCATTTTTATACAGATGTTGAAATTCAAAAACGTGTGTGGAGCTGAAGAGATGGCTCAGTGGTCAAGTGTACTTACAGCTCTTGTAGAGGACCCTGGTTTGGTTCTAACAGTCCCATGATGGTTCACAACCTTCTGACTTTATGAACACTGTGCACATACAAACAAAAATGTGCATGTGTGTGCGTGTAAAATTGTGATCCAGGAATTTGTTAATAAGCACTAGGGATTATGAACAAATGGAGGTGTTGGTACAACATTCATAATTTTGTAGTTTCATATTTTAGAATGTTGTTTTTACTTTAAAAGAAGAGTCTACCTTGATCTTTTGGAGCTGTGTTTTAAGGATGCAAAAGGTTTATATCTTCAAAGCATCACAGTAGAGCAATCCATTAGCCTCATGCACTATAGCTGTTTGGTGATTTTCATTTAATTTAATTAATCTGAAACAAATGTGTGAACATTGTATTTCTAGTAAGTGCTACTTGCCAAACTGGATACTGTTCTGGACACTCCCTTCTGTGAACCCCCAACCCCACAGCACAGTTCACATCCAGCACATTCTTACCCTTTCAGGCCTTTTAAAGAGCATTCAAACATTCCATGCCAACTGGAACAAACTACACTTTAACAGGCATGATATTCTTAATCCTTTGATATTGTCAAGAAACAGACTTTATTTCTAAAATTGAAATATATCACAAGTCAATTATTCCAAAGCAGTTCAGCATATGTTCAGTCTTTGAATGTTTACAATGATATTCAATCTCAAATAAAAATCTTTCTTTCTTTTAACATTGGCAGATTTTCTGAAGCACGTGTCAGCTGGGATAATGTTGCCAACAGCAACAGCAGCCACGGGCTCTTTTTATCGCCACTGAATTCTAAGATTGGGCACGAAGGTATCAAGGTCAATGTCTTTTTCTAACTAACTGACTGACATTGTCAACACAATTATCTACTGGCTGTTCTTGCCACAACTGCCATCTCACAGGTTACATAATTATAATTTCATAATTAGTATTTATTATGTTTCTACAATGCTGTGATACAAATACAATGAATTATAAAAATGAATTTTAGAAGATGCTATTCAATGAATATCACCCCCAAAAAGACTCACTGCATGGTTATTGTATTTCTCAGTCTCCTCAATGGATAAACAGAATTCTCACTATGGACAAGCACCTCTCATTTGCAGATTCCTATGCCACTTAGAAGTTCATTGTTATTGGGGAGAGTGGGTTTGTGTACAAGGACTAAACAGTTCCCTAACCCAGAGTCATTCAAGATGCATGGAGCTGTCTACTCTACAGAGCACTATTAACAACCATAAACGAGAGGCCTTGCCTGGGGAGTTTTCTATAGTTCCTCTGCTGACACTCATGACTGCCCAACAGCTTCCTGCTTTGATAAGAAGTTGCTAAGAAGCCACTGAGAAGTATGCCAACAGGGACAAAAGGCAGCTGGTATTGAATCATGTGAATGATGAAGGAAAGTACTTTGAAAAGAATTCTCTGTGACAGAACAAAATAATGGGCAGAATCGGATAGTTTTGAACGACTCATAAAATTAAAAATATATGTTTCTTGTAGAATGGGAAGTTAAAGCCAAAATTATAAATTAGTATTTTATGATAAAATTTGAGATGGCGAAAGAGAGCAATGTAATAACATGTCATAAAAATGCATAAAATACAAGATTTTTATGATGGTTTGAAAAGGAAAGGATGACAATCCAGAACCTGTATCGGGCTCTTTTCAGATTCAAACTGATAAAGACAAGGAAACAGAAGCATGGTTAGGAGAGGGAGGGTCCAGAAGACAAACACAGAAAGTGGAACAGAAGGGAGTCTACATGCTGCTGCGGGAATTGTGGGAATTGCTCTCCAGATGCTTAATGCATCATACTTTAAAAGAAATGTGGATTTGCCAGCAATTTGCCTCCTAAAGATGACTAGTAGGAACTAGAGTTAGCCTTATGCTGGAGAAGACCCTGGTGTTGAAGTAGCAATGTTTCTGGGATGATTTCTTCTAAGATCAAGAGGAAGATGGTCCTAAAGTATCTTCATTAGCATATAAACATACACAACAATTTATCTGCCTGCAGACCTTGTAACTATATTTTCCATCAAAATCCCACAGATATTAATCTCCCCACCTTCTATTCCAACCCTTTATTTTTCTGGCCTGTACACTGTAAAAGAACACAGTTAAATATTTTCTTCTTTTTTTCCTTTATTGATGAATGTTCTACATTCACAGATTTAATGGTACTTTTCTCTGTCTTTAAATTGTAAAACATGTTACTGTTTACTTGCCTTGTTCTCAAGGAAACCTTGGTAATGAGACTGTAGTCTTTGAGCTGATGTACTCTGGGTACTTTTTTGTGATATCTGTGTTTTAACTTTCTTCATGTGCTAAATTCTTGCATGTGAAAGTTCCCATTATGTATATCCAACTTCCCAATTATTAACAATTAACCTAGAAAACCATATAACATTTAATTGACTCATTTCCTGTTTGAATTGTGAGGTCCATTGCTAAAATAGTCTTTGTGATTGTAGAAAGAAAATTGACAGATCAAGGGGTATGGCAGAAAATTGGGTTGTCATGAAACATGTTTTGGATACAGAATTGGACATCATGCAAGACTTTCTTGGTTTTCCTAAACTTGAGACTCTGTGAGCCTTCAAAGGATGGGCAGAGTGGAAGAAGTGGTAATAGGAGGCAGGTGTAGATTTTGGTGCTTACTCTTCATACTTAAAACAGTGTTTTTCTGAAAATAAAAGAGACAATCTTGATTTTTCTAGATTTTAAGTGACTCTTTTCTTCATCCAGAGATGAGAGGAAGATTCTAAAACGGCCAATCAAATGGGCAATGTTCATATCTTTGAACCAACACCATGTCTTCTGTAAGAGATATGGTTTAGATTGAAAAAGAGAAAGGAAGGAAGGAAGGAGAGAAGGAGGGAAGAAGGGAGAGAGGGAGGAAGGGAGGGAGGGAGGGAAGGAAGGAAAAGATATCAGTCATTGCTAATAACATGAAAGATTAAAATATACCTAAAACAAACAATAGACCCTAACATCTTTTACCTTTGTCTGAAGCCTCTTCCTTTTGTATTTCTCTTACTGTCTTCTCTATTTGCCTTTCTCATGCCTTCATGTTTGCCCATAACTACTAAACAAGGCTCCCCAAACCCTGAAGCTCTCAGCTTGATTTTCTCCAAAAAGGGTCTCATTTTCCCAAGTAGCTGCTGCTGCTTCTTCTTAGATCCCCTGCTGTCTGATATGCATAATCCCCTTACAGGGTGAGCTTTCTTGGTATCAACTATCTAAACAGTGCAGTATCACTTGACTTTTGCCATGGAACTCTCCTCACAGTCTGTTTACATAATGTTCAATGAGTTCCTAGGACAAGGAGAAGTTCTTTGTTCAACAATGCCAATGGCAGGATGATCTTGTTCTAGGCCTTGTCCCTCATCTTATTAGAAGCAAGCAAAAATATCCAGTCTAAGATGATGGCATCATAAATGTTTCTCTCGCTGACTTAAACCCCAAAGCTGATGACAGAGTTCCTGACACTCATATCATGACTGGTATACAAATTTAATGGCAGGTTCTTGGAGGAAAATCTCGGAAAGCACTTTCTATGCAGTATGCTTGATTCACCCCACACAAAACTCATCCCACTACAAGTAAACAGAGTAGCTTTCACTCCTATTCGGTGTCCCTTTCACAAGAAAGTTAAGTAGTGAATACCTACTAATTACAACAACTCTTAATGCCTGCCAGAAGCACTCTTCCTACTTCTACCTACATCTCAACCACTGCCTCGTGTTTGGATCTAGACTCTGTTGGACACTGGCTGTAAGCCAGTTTCACAGTGATGCTACTCAGATCAATGCCTTTTATTTATCAATGAACAAAACAGAGACAAAGATGTCCTTGTCATCTTCCTAGAAAATCACATTCAACAGACAGAAGAAGGAATGGAGGAGTTTATCAAGGTGAGGGGAGTTTTCCTAAGGCATTAGCATATTTTTCCAGGTTCCTAACATTTACACAAACAGACATCACTTTACAACTGACCCTGTTCATGGTAGGGCAGTGATTCTCAACTCCTAGACCCAAACAAGCCTAGCTTTGTATCACAATATTAAATAACACTTTCCTATTCTGAAATGAAGCTTGAAGATAATGAATTTCATAGCTTTCCTGTGATAACATATATAAGTACAAGAAAAATACATATTTTAATGTATACTAACTATAGAGACAAAATGAGGCAATCTGATATTGGCATCTCTATATAATCCCCACCTGAACACAACAGATAAAATTATCACTTGCAGTAATGTTGTGTTGTATTTTAATATCATATATAGTTTACTTGTTAATCATGCGATTTTTGTTTTAAAATAATAAACCACTCTCACTAAAGTTCTGAGGGAATGAGAATAATTTTTCTTCGAAATCCATGACAATTGTAGTTTAATAAAATATTATATGCTTATGGAAAGCTGAGTAAAACCCATTGACTCCAATAATTACCTACTTATATTCCACTTCTAACATGTCTGGAAGATTATTCAAATACACAGAAAAACAAGATGAGTCTTGTTAATGCAAGATCAAATTTCTAGTCCCAGTTCTCACCAACAGATTCTACCAGTAGTCCTTATAATGGTGACATCCAAAGTGGCCTTTAAGGATAATGTCAACTCCCCTTACCATGTAGTATCCATTTTAATGTCAATTAAATAAAAAGACCAGACAACTTGAAAACTTTTCATTTATTCGGTGAAACCTGATCAATAAGGTATTATAAATTGCAGAATGTTTCATGTCTATGTTCTAGATAACACAGTTTTCTATGTTTGCAGGCCCATAAAATAGATGGGACTTTTATTATAACATTGAGAAATAGAAAACTACTTTGCATCAATATATCTAAAATCTGAAAGATATGATCCAGTCCATAAAAATAGGATGCACAGTCCACAAATACAGTTGTCATAAGAGGAAAACCCTCAGGAAACCCTTATAACTAAAACTTCTTGTAAATATTTCATTCTATCTTTCTTTTCATATACACATTTTAGAGGTTAAAATTTTCTCTTAAAATGTTTGTGGGGCTTAATGATGCTCTTGAAAACTTTATGAAACAAAATGAGGAAAACAATTGGAAAATAAATACAAAAGGAAAACTGGCAATAAATGAAAGAAATGTTTTTTATTTTGTTTTGTTTTTTGTTGGTTTTTTTGTTTTGTTGTTGCTGTTTGTTTTTATTTTGTTGGATTTTTTTTTTTTTTTGAGAGAGAGATGGGAAGGAGAGATGTGAGAATTTAAAGAGGGTCAGTTGGAAATGGTCATGTTTGCAATGTGTTGCTACATTTTAATCCTTTAGGATGAGTTGCTATGCCTTGGTAATTTCACTGAAACTAGAACCTCATGGGCCACTTCTTGTCTCTCAGATGAAGTTGGGATCCATGGGTCAGCAGTAACTGATGAAAAGACTTTAAGATGTAAGAATGTCCCTTCCAGGGATAAGAGCTCCCTTGACCTACCTGCTCTTCTACTCACACCACTAATGACTTCAGTTTTTCTGAAGCCTTAAATATGAACATGGCTCAGTTACCTGAAAAGTTTCAAGATCATGAAACTGAGGGAGACACAAGCATCGATAATGAAGGAAAAAATTAATAACATAATTTAGTATGAACCATAACCCTGTGCATGACCTTAATCATGAATCATTCTTGAAATAAAAGTTTAATGCAATTTAATATGCCACATGTCACAAGTTATGAAGCAAATTGCAAAATGTGACTAAGAATTTGGCAAGGATATACATATGGTTTAATATTTTAAAGGATGGAATGGTATTACATTTCTGCATATTTATTCATTCATTTTCAAATGTTTTCTAAAACTTTTTTAATGCAATCTAAATCTCATACATTCTAAATTAAGGATTATCCCATATTCTTTCCCAAATTTCATTCTGTTTAAAATAGTTATTGTTTACTTAAAAGCATATGACTTTAAAAAGTAAAGTACAACTTAAAGACTACAGTTTACCTTCCTATCTTCAAATGGGTAAGAATACATAAATTGTGGCCCTAGAAATGTTAAAGTCCTTTCAAAACACAGAGAAGGAAAACAAAACAAAATAAAATCATTGTTCTGTATTTCACCACATGGGCCATGGGCATTCTCCATGTTAGGCTTTGTCTATTACTTAGGTATCTTAGGAAGGTTACATTTAATTTAATTTTCGGAGAAAAAAGCATGATTGATGACAATGTGCTGGAATCCTCATATACTTAAACACAACCTTTAAAAGGACAAGGCTAGAAAATCTTGTTAGAGCAGAAATCCTGGTAGTTCCTCCAAAGTTAGGATGATATTGAAAACTTTCTTGCTCCTCCAATTTTCCTGGTTTCTTCCCAGGTGTGTGTGTTGACTGTGCCAACTAGTCTGGTAAACCAAGCAGAGTTTGTCTGTTTGGAGCCGTGTGATGACCAGGATGAATTTTCAGAAGGTGAAATGGAGTGGAAATAACTCTTCAGCTAACTACAGCTTGACGCCTAGGAGGGAAACCATGTTTCAAACCCAGGAATTCACCATGCCCTAACAAAACTCCAGCACCCAGTAGTCACATGTTTTCTGGATAGTCAAACAGACACTGTATACTGGAAAATAATGCAATATGGCAATTCCATATAGGTTCACTACAAGTCATCTTTGCATGGACACCTTCACAAAAAACAGGGATAGTATAAGGAGTGGGTGGAACACTTGCACACTTTTTTATTCCTTTTGTTTGGTTGGGTCAAGGCAAGTTTTGATGAAGCAGTGAAAAACCATTTTAGCTCTTTGCTTATTCCCATTCCCAACAGGAAGAAATGAATATGGTAATCTTGGCTAACGGCATACAAGGCAATTCCACATGTCGACAATCTTTTGCTTAACCCAATGGCTTCCTCCAAAGACAAAGAGCAGCAAATCACAGCAGCTGATGGCTGTTGTGCTCAAAAGAATTTCATTGTAAAATGTAATTTTGTTTTTACAACTCTTAGAATGCGTCACAACGTACAAATAATACATTCGGAAGAACTGGTAGGGAAGAAAACAAATAATGATGATACCTATAAAGAAAAGATTTTTCAGTTGTGCCCAGAACTCCTGGTGGGATAGTAAAGAGTGGCGAAAACTTCCGCACCATGGCCAATGTGATAAAGACCTGGAAACCCAAGAGAATCATCGCAATGGTTATGACAATAATGACTATCATATAGTTGACAACTTGCACATATCACGGGCAAGTTCTTTATGGAATCTAAAGCACTGTTTCTCATTGTATTGTTCATTATTTCCATACTGAGAAACCACCAAGGGGACAACAATGACAATCACCAAAAGCCACATGGCAGTACTGGCAGCAACTGCATGCAATTTTCTATAGAATTCTACTTTGTCTCTACGCTTGAAGAAGATGAGGTATCTGATGACTAGTATCACCACATAGAAGAAGAAGGTGAGGTACATGTGTATATGTAACATGGCACTCACAAATTTGCAGAAAGGTAATCCAAATGTCCATGTTCCTTTGATGAGGTATGCCAATCGAAAAGGCACTGTCAGTAGGAATACCCCATGAACCACCACCAGGTTAATGACAGCCATGGTGGTCACCGAACGTGAGTTCATTTTCACCAGCAAGAACAGGATGGAGATGACGCCTACCACTCCTCCAATGAGGACTATGATGTAAACTGGTGTTAACTGATGTGGCAATATAGGGTCACAAGAGGAATTCTTGGAAGTATTATATCCATCCATTCTTCAACCATTACCTGCAAAAGCAAAAACACCAGTGTTCCTGAACAAACTTCCAGACTGTGGTTCACAGCTCCTCCAGTGCACTGACAAAGTGGCTCTGAAGTTTATCTGTTTTCATGGCATATACTTTATGTTTTAAGAACAAAGACAGCAGTCTCTATATTTTTATAGTCTCTGCACCTAAAACACCAGCATCATTTCATTAGTTGGTTTGATACTGATAATAATGCAATACTGCAGATTGAGTTTACAAAGAGGTTCACAGTTCTGAAAGCTCAGGGTCAAGGAGCCACACTTGATATTGCCTTCTTTTGGAAAGAGTTGTAGGGAGGTAACAGAACACAGAGACTCTGAATGTGATGTGTCTCTTCTAATCTCTTAGTCTTTTTAAAAAGCATCAGGATTTAGTCATGAGGAATCTACCCCTAGACACATGCTGAGTGGCTGATGAAGTCATACAAAATACTCTAAGCATGGTTCTATTTCTCTAAGTTTTTCCAAGTAATTAGCAAATGACCTAAGGATACTCATACATAACCCTTAAGAATGCTGCTAACTTGACCAAAGCTCAGGGAAGTGAAGGAAACAGAGAGCTATATGAATCTGCTTTTCTCATGATGGTTTTAACATCACCCTTATGAGGCCTTGGATAAATTCTTCCACTGAAATGTGGCATGACTCCCAATTTCTCATTTGGTATCTAATGCCTTGCAAATTTTAAAAACACCTACTCTCACTTCTTCAGACTTCTGAAAATCCCTACTTTATGAGTGCTCCGTTCTCTCTAATCCATTCTCCAAGTTTTTATCTTCATTATTTATTTTATGTGTATGAACATTTTGCTTGCATCTATATGTGTATACCACATAAGTGCTTGGTATTGAAAATGTCCAGAAGAGAATGTCAGATACTTGGGAACTGGAGTCACAGATGGTGATAAGCCACCAAGTGGGTGCTGGGAATTGAACCTGGGCCCTCTGGAAGAGCAGCAATGTTGTTCTCAACTGCTAGACCATTTCTCCATCCCTCCATATTTTTCATTAATTATTAGGAAGTATTTTTAAATCTTTCAATTTCACTACACAAGTTAAATCTAATTTCCTATTTAAATTTTTCAATAGTTTCCCATGCCAAAATATCAATAATATCCTTTAAGTACAGTATGAACTTCTCAAGTAATTAATTAAAATATTTGTAAAAGTCTAGAATGTGCTAGACTACACTGCTCAAAGTAGGTTAAAGGAAAGGAGCTTGCCACGCCTAGCATTCTGACTTGAACAGTTGGATAATGAAACATCTAAGGTATTGATTTACTGATGTTAGAAAAACTGGAGCTGAGCAAGAATAGTAATTCACTGGTACCTGACCTTTGTAACACATTGCAATCATTCTTAATGCTTTTATGAGCATCTCTTCAAACATGTATTGTTACCCAAATTATAAACCAATTATTAAACCAAATGATATACACAGTGTTGATGAATCTCAAAAGCTTTGTATAAATCATGTAAATTCTCAGCAAGGAAACGTATTGTTAAAGATACAAAAAAAGGTTAATGAAGTGTATAAAATATTTTATGTGTCAAGTAGAGATATGTATAAAGTAACTAAGCAGATGCACAGACATCCTAAACTTTCAGAAGGACAGAAAAAACAATTAGAAAAAATAGTCTCTAAAATTTTTTCTAGGAAAATAATAATTTTTAAAAAACTGAGAAATTTATAATACACACACACACACACACGTGTGTGTGTGTTGTGTGTATAGAATATATATATATATATATTCTAGAAAATTCAAAAACCAATGTGAGAGAAAGCAAACTAGTAGGGGAGATGTGGGCTTTAAATTGGTTGATAGAACACCAGGTGATGGATATCTGACATCATCATTGAACTATACACTTAAAATGATGAATACTCATGTAATTTCTTTACCTCCATTAAAACATGATGTATCCTAACCCTAGAAAGCCTCACCTTCTTCAGCCACAGAACACACTTCAGAGAGCTGTGGCCCACTTACCTGTATCTCCCTGGAAGCTCTAAAGTTTGCTGGGTTCCATTGGGTAGTCCCTCTACTCAGCTTTACTTTTTCTCTATTAATGAGCAGTTCTCCTGAGTCGAAATGATCTTGTTTTCCTCTGAGTCAAGCACAGATGTGCAAGCAACACTTCTGTTCACCATTTCCTTTCACTGTTAGTGTAGTACCACTGATTCCTGAAAGAAAAGAGCAAAGTCAGTGCTCTGCTCCTTGAATCAATCTCTTTGTTAACTTCCGGGATCACTGCCTTTCATTTATCAGAAGCATGAGTTAAACGATTTCTGTGTGCCAGGACTACACTATATTGGCCTATTTACTACTACTCACAGTAGGCCTCTAGCTGTGTAGCCTGTTGTTACATGGAATTTAAGGTGCCGAAACAGCCTTAATGCCTTCCTTTCTGTCTCTCCATAAGAAGTAGGGAAACCAAAAACAAGAACTTGTTTTCTTCACTATTAAAGACATTCATAAGATATAGTTCCAGGATGTGACTTTGTTTCTGCTGCTGGACACAAGAGGTAGTCTGTGATGGATAACAATGTGCAAAAGCTTTAGTTCATCAAGTAACAGGACCAGGGGATGCTCCATTTGCTCTGGGACAGCTGTGGCAGAATTCTGGTATTCGATACTATGAGTTCTGGATCTCAGATATCAAGATGACATGTTAAACATCCATCATACATGTTTTCGAGTATAAATGGGTAAAGCAGTACAAAGTCAAATTCAAAGACTGAGTTTTTAGGCTGAGTTAAAGAAGGAATCTGCTTCACAACATTTACAACTCTAAATTGAAGGGTCAAACATTGTGGTGTGTTTGTGTATTCACTGTGAAATGGTGTCTTCAGTTCTTTTGTTTTGGAATGAGTCTGCGTATGAGGCCTGTGCAATTAGTTTTTTGTTAACTACACACCTAGAGTCACCTGAGATGACAGAGCATCAGTTGAAGAATTGCTTAGATCAGATTGTCTAGTGGCCATGTCTATGAGACTTGCTTTGATTGATGTGGGAGAGCCCAAGCTACATTGGCAGCACCATACTACACAGGTGTGTTGGGCTGTGTAAGAAACCTAGCCAGGCATGAGCCAGCAAGCAGGATCACTCATGGTATCTGCTTCAAGTTCTTGCCCAACTTGAATCTCTGCCCAACATCCCTTAGTTGTCCACTGTAACTTGTAAGGTTAAATAAGCCCTATCCTCTTCTTGTTTTGGGTTTGTGGTTTAACATAGAAACAGAAAAGCAAACCAGGAAGTATCTCTGCTAACCTCAGACTCATAATTCTCAGATACAACTGGCTGGCTGGCCAAATACTGAGATTATGAGTATGTACTAAGACACCTGGCTCTGACTTCAATGTTTCATTTTTTTTTTTTTTTGAAGTCTACCTTTCCTGATATTCTTGAGACTGTTTTGTTTACAACCGTTTTCAACCTGTGGGTTGCAGTCCCTTTGGGGGTTGCATATCTGATATCCTATGTGTCAGATATTTACATTATGATTGATAACAATGGTGAAATAATTGTTATGAAGTTACAATGAAATAATTTCATGGTTGGGGTCACCACAACATGAGGAACTGTATTACAGGCTCACAGAATTTGGAAGGTTGAGAACCATTGCTCTAAAGTCTGTATTTTGCATTTTTTTTTATTCTTTTTGCTTATACACTTAAGAATTCTTAGATTTAAAATATACTTTTTAAACAAAAATTGTGTTTGCCTGTTCTCTTGTAGCACTACAAATTCAGATATTCTGCCTTATTTACCCCACCTTTCCCCTTATTATTTTCATGAATTTTAAGTCTATATATGCTTTATTATTCTAGAATAAACAACTTAAATATATGCCTGTGGAAGTTTTTAGACAAATTTTACACCATGGTCCCTGTCAGCAAATTCACATTGGTATTAGCTATAAGGGTTAATTTTCCCATTTGGGTTAAGAGAGTCAAGCTTTCCATGTACTACAACAAAACAAATCAGATTATCAATGGTATATTCTAAAAGAGCAGTTATTAGAATTTAGCCATCACAACTACATAATAATGCTAAATGTGGTAAATATGCTGATACTTTAAAAAAATAAGCTAAAAATAAAAAAAATTATATATTTTTTAAAAAATTCTTTAAAAAAACACAAAAATTGGGATGGGTGATTCACACTAAAGACCTTTGGAAGACCATATGAAAAAGGTTGTGTGGTGTGTTGTATGTGTGTGGTGTGAGAATTACTTGAACGGGAGATTTCTTATAATTTAGTTAACCACAATACCCCCATTTAATTTTTCATTAAATAATACATGTTATAAGTCTCCCTAGTAAAACAGTAAAGTGCCTGCAAAGATTATACTAGTACACGAATGACAGAAACGTTATGGGAGTAAGCAAGCACTTTTAGAGTCTGCTCCATGAGAGGGAACCCATATTTGGCACTGCTAGGGTGTTTAAAAACCTGAGACTAGATAGGTCATTGGCCCTGGGTGAAAACCTATTATTATTCTGCTAAAGGAACATAGTAATAAAATATCTTCTAATGACATATTGCTTACACACAGATAAGTGTCTCACTCATCTCTCACCATAGAAATGTCTTCTTGTAGTAGATAGAAATTAACACTGACACTCACAACTGCCCAATGTTTAGAAAGTAAGACTTTGCAGCAGTCCTAAATGGGATGTCTATATCAAACTTCTCCCTTCAAGGGCCAGGTATCTATGAAGAATAAGAGACAGAAAGCCATAGGTAGTAGATGATGCCTAGGAAACAGAACTTTCCAGATACAAAGAGATTATAATATGTAAACTCACACAGATTGTGAAAGTATGTATAAGATCCGCACAAATTCAAGAAACACAAAGTCTCAGCACAGAGAAGAGGAAATGTGTACAAAGTCCTACTCCTAACCAAGAAGCTAGTTGTAGTTGCTTCTTGCTGGGTGGTGGGGATCAGTTTCCTCCAGTGGAATGACACTGGTATAACAAAACAATTCAGAGCAAGAAAGAGTCTACTTTCTAACAGTATGCAATGATTCATGACTTCTGCTCACACATTCCAAATGGTCAAGGCAGAACAGAAATCTGCCAACTGTATTTAATCACCAAAGACTGAGGATGTCTGGATTTTAATCTGTTGTGTTTCTAAGATTGTTTCAATTAATGCAAAGAGTAAAAGGAAGAAATCCTGACAGAACAGAAGTAGCATATCTTTGATGATGTGATCAGTTTAAACCATACTTCTAGATAGAGCCTAGTCCATGGAGTTCTGTGGTTTAGGGGACCTTGATCTTTCAGTGCTCTACTGTGCTGTTTACTAATGAAGCATCTAGATTAAAAGCAATCAGAATAGTCTTCATGGATAGCACAGCTTGAAGATCTGCCGTGGTGGAGGACTCCTAGCTTTCAAATATCTAAGCATGTTCTTCCTAAATTGTCCATAATAGATTGATAAATTTTGGTCATGAAATAGGCTTCAGGCTATAGGATGAAATATTCTGGAAGACATAGCTCAAGTTCCTCCTTCAAAGAAGGAATTCCAGGGGATATCAGTAACCACATGAAAATAACAAGTTTTACAGTCTTCTGATATGCTTTTGTGTCAGGAGCTAGCTCACCAAAGGTCATAAGGGAAAGGGGCCAACAGTCAAAATCGCTTCCCAGTGGCAACTATTACATGAAGACAGATCTGGAGCTTAAAAGGAAGGTCAGAGTTAAAACAGTGAGGTCAGGAACACTGGGACAAGAGAAAAAAAGAGCTTGAAACTGGATGTGAAACAACCACAAGGAGCAGCTTGGGGGGGGGGGCTCTGGCCCAGTGTCAGCTGGCTGCCTGGTTCCCCAGAGCTCTCCTTCCTCAGAGAGCACATATAGGGCTCCCTTGCCCTTCTATGTAACCTTGTTTCTGTTGCAACTAAGTGGAACACATTCAGTTGTAAGGATGGACTGTAAAAAGCCTCCATCTATTTTAGGGAAAGAGATACACAAACTGCTCCATAGACAAGGAGTTAAATATTAGGTAACCAAGAACAACTCCAGCTCACTTGATAGCTGTGATAGGAGTAACTCTCATGGCAAAGCTCCAAGTTGACTGCAGAAACGTGATAACAAGCACAGCATAGGAGAGTTTATAGCCAGCAAAACACTGGGCAACAAGTCATAGATAATCAGGATCACTAACAAACAGATGCTTAGAAATTAATGAAAGTATGGTTTCATCCACCCCTAACTGGGTGAAAAACATGGATAGAGCACACTCACCTATCATATGTGTCAAGGCTACATGCACAGAGTGTGTGTGCCTTCCTCTGACTCAGCCCATGACAGCCCAGAATACTAACCTATCCCAACAGAAAAGTACATCTCTCTTTGTTCCATTTTAACTAGAATGCCTCTTCATTCATCAGCTCAACTGTTTTTCCTCTCCTGGGAATCCCTCCTATTCTCCATCTTTCTTACATTCTCATTTTTTCCTCAACTTTCCTTAATAAAGTTCACTTCCCCTTTGTTTACTCCCATGGATGTCTACATTTTTCCTCTTTGTTGGTATGAGACAAGAAGTCAACGTTTCAGGTTGACAGTTGAGTGACTGTTGAGTTTCTGAAACCATAAGTGTCTGGGTCATGTAATCCTCTGGTGAGAATTCCCAATTCTTCTCAAAAACTGCATCATGCTAATGCCAGGAACTGGGTTTCCTCGATGGTCCTCTGGGCAGGTTGACATTCATGTCAGTTAGTGCTGGCTCTGGCTGCAGTCATCTTATATGTGAAGAATCAAATTCCTCACCTGCTATGCTTCATGAAACATTACTGTAAATGTTTCAGCCATAACCTTATGTTTATCTACTCAGTTTCTTTATCCATTGCCTCTTATATCATCATGCATCTTCTGGTTTCTATTCAGGGTAAGTTTTCTTCTGCTGGAAAACTCTACTTAATATTTTCTTTAATGAGAGTCTGTGAATTCTTAGATTTTGTGAGAGCCCCTGAAAATGTCTTCATTTCATCTTCATTTGAAAATACATTTTAATGGCATAGCAACATAAAATTAACACTTTCTTCCAGCATTGTAAAGATGCTGTGCAGTCAGACTCTGGCCTTCATCATTGGTACTTAGGCCACTGACGCAGCTCCTTCATCTGCTAATGCTATACATCTTTTTTCTTAAGCTTTATGCCAGGCAGATGATTTTCTTTCTGCTGAGTCTGTGGTTTTTTTCTGATTATCCTGCTTGAGATTCCTCTTATTTCTTAAATGAACTAGTTGATGTCCTTGGTTACCTTAGGGAAGGTCTTAACTCTGACCCTAGAGACACTGTTTTGTTTCAATTCATTCTTTCCCCTTTCACAGTTCAATTATACTTATGCTAGACATTTTTAGTGTTTCTCTAGCATCTCTGCTTTCTTCAACTCTTGTCCTACATGGGTATTTTCAATTGCTCTTCTTCAGTTCTCTTATAACTAGTTGTGTTTTATCAATTAAGCAACCGTGTTCAAAGTGAAATCCTTTCTGTTCTAGACTGTGCTTACGATGATTTTTAAATTTTACTTGCTTATAACACTTTCTGATAAAGTATTTTATATTTTATATCTTCTAATTCTTAACCATTTTTTAAAATCTTGGTACTGGCACTTATATGTGATTTTTCTCTTGTTTTTATATTACACTATCATAACATTTCTCATATCTAGTAATTTAATATTAACTTCTGAAGCTTAGTTTTTCTTATGTAAAGCTTTCAGGTGATATTCTTTTCTTACAAGTAGGAATTATCTTTAACTCTGAAATGGATTATTTTGAGTCTTGGCTTTTACTGGATACCAATTTCCTCCCAGTTGAAACATTGCAACCTAGAAGAACAAGTAAACATCTGCAAACCTCGGGAAGATTCTGAAACTTACAAAATTACCAGGCTTTCTCCCAAGGTTAAATGGGTAATAAAGATGAGAGGAGGTTCTCCAGTCCCTTGGGTAGCCTGCAAGTCCTGAAGGGCAGTCCAGGGCAGCAGCTTTTGTGAGTCATTGCCCATGCTGTTAACTTTTCAATGACAAAGCTACATGTGTGACATTTTCCCCTCAGGTCATAGCCCTCCATCCACAGTTCTGTAAGTAGTGAACTCATGAGTTTACTAATGTAGATGTGGCTACAGTCATATTTGATCTGTCATTAGCTCCCTATCTAGGGTGAGTAAAACTCTTCCCGTCTCTCAAGGAAAAGTCACATAACAGTTCATTCAGTTCTAGTAAGGCTTAGTTTACCTCTTTACTCTTCATACATTTTCAACAATAGTCGAAAGTATTTGTGCTGGGTACCATTGAGAATGATATAGACTAGTAGTTCTCAACCTGTGGGACACACATCAGATATCCTGCAGATCAGATATTTACATTACAATAGCAGTAGAAAATGACAATCATGAAATAATTGCATGGTTGGGGGTCACCATGGCACTGTATTAAAGGATCTCAGCATTAGGAAGGTTGAGAATCACTAATCTTGATTCTCTTCAAACATTTTCCTGCAAATTTATTTATATTTTTGCAATACTTTACAAAAATTTTCTGTTTTAATACTGTGGTCTTTCACTCCAGAATCCATCACATTAGGAAAGAATTTCAACTTGTAAAATGTTAGTATGGAAAAGAAGTTTCTCAGTTACTTCTTTGAGTTCTTCAGTAGGCTTGCCTGCTTTACTCATTACCTTGGATGCACATTCAGGCAAATCAATTTTGTATTTTATTTAACTTAATTGAGTTTGATTCTGGGGGTTAACCCCTAAGGCATGCTAGGTAAGTGTTCACCTTTGGTCTACATCTCCAGCTCTGTCTTTTATTTTATTTGGCCTTTTAGGTTGTTCTTGATGAAACTTCTGATCGTCTGATAGCCATTCCATCTCGTGATGATTCTGATACCAGTGTCATGTGAGATGTTTTGGTAGCACAGTATGTAGTGTTTTGAAACTGTTGAATTAAACCCAAGAGAAAGGGAACTTCCCTCTAAACATCAAAGATTAGTTTCCTAACTTTGTGAATGTTCCACTCTGAATTGAATAATTCCATTATGAATTGTAAATTATAGATGCTGTCATGAATTGTAAATTTGGAAGTACATTATCTAATGCTTGCATAAGCACGTATACTCCTCAGTGTTCTAGTCATGCCCTGGCTACACTGTCCTTGCTCCAAGTGCTGCAATGTTCAGACTCTTTCCATCTAGCATTCCCATCTCAACCCCATTATCCAGCTATCCACTAATTCTTTAGAAATCAAGTCTGCTGTCAGTGCTTTAGGGAGTCTGCTTTATGTGCTATACTTGGTCACGTCTGCATGGCCTTTTCTATAAGAATGGTGTATGTTCTTCATTTGCGTGGCTAAATAATTACTTAGGCAAGTGGATATTGCTTTCTGATTTCTCCTCACTCAAACCCTCAGGTTATAAATTCTGAGAAGATAAAATGCTATACATTTTTGTTTTTTTCCACTCTTGTATTGAGACAGTCACCAACACGAAGTGTTGCCTTAAATATTACATTGAGGAATAACTAAATGTCTGTCTAAGCGCACAGGATGTTATTTCATTCTTTGCTTCTGCTACTGGTTTTAAATTTACTGTGGGAAAATTAATCAATGACTATGAGGCTCATTTTCTCAGCTAAAATGTAATCTCTTTCCACTTCAAATAATCAAGATAAATGATGTAATATATGAAAATATGTAAAACAATATCTAACTCAATAGTTAATTATATCAGTTACTCTAAGAGAAAGAAAAGGCCTAAAATATGAAGTTGAGATGTTTTCCAAGAATGTCCTAAGCATCTTCCACTAGCAGAAAAAGTCCTACAACATTCTGGGTTCTGAGAGGAACAGGAAAACGGTCTGAGGACAGTTGAAGCAGTAGTAGTCAATGACAATGACCTGAGTTCTGCCTTTCCACAATTGTCCTCACTAATGTTCTCAGTCCACGTGTTCTGGGGACAATCAGTTTGTTATTCCAAGCTATCCCAAGGACCTAAGGCTTTCCCTGGCCTCAGAACTAGACCCCAAACTGTTTATGGTGACATTCTTAACTAAGTCGCCTGTGGAAGAAACGAGTCTAAACACAGCTAGACATTGTTCAGCTAGAAAAGAAGAGCAGAGAGTTCTCCATCTCCGCACACTGCCCACACCCATCCACACGACTACTCATTCTTGCCTTGCCACAAACATCATTTGGATTCTCCATCTAACTGACACACTTTGTCTCACTCCTGGTCAGTCCCCTGACTCAGCTGCCACTCTTCTGACCTCATTTGGTTGTTTCTCAAAGAATTCCATGTGGAAGATCGTCCATCAGCCCGACTCTGAGATGTGCTTTTCCCTTAGAGTATATTTCTTCCAGCCCCAGCCCTCACACTGCTTATCACTCTTTCCAGTGAATTCAGTTCAACCTTAAGTTTTGGGCTAGGCATTTGCCAGTCAGCAAGTGTTTGTTGACAAGTTGGGAGGTCCTCTTAAACCACACTGTTCCACCATGTCCTCAGGATTGCTCCTCCAGTCCTTTCTTTTCCAGTCTTACTGGGTTTCTTTCCCCAGCTGTACTCCCAGGAAGACCTGTGCTGGGCCATCAATTCCATAGCATATTGATTGTCTCCATTAGTTTTCTTGATAGTGAAACTGGCTCATCCTACCTGTCTAGAACACCTACCCAGCTAGGAACCTTGTCCTGAGGTATTCTCCTGGGGTTGCATCTATATGCCTCCCTCGACCCAGCTCTTTGCTGGTTTATGATTTCATTGCTACTGTGTTTTACTCACAAGGAATCAGAATGTTGTTAGACTCCCGGAGGGCCTCACTCCAGCTACGGCTTATCCATTATGCCACACGACTCTCAGCTAAGTGACCCTTATGTCATCATGTTATCTGCTCTCTCTCTCTCTCTCTCTCTCTTCTCTCTCTCTCTCTCTCTCTCTCTCTGTGTGTGTGTGTGTGTGTGTGTGTGTGTGTGTATCTGCTGACAGCACAGTCTTGTTTCAGGTAATATCCAACTACCAGGCTTTGATGAATTCCTATAAGTCACTGAGAAAACAGAAGCTAAAACCTTCTTTCTGTCTAGTGTGTGCTAAAAAAATAAAAATTAAAAAATTAAAAAACAAAAATGCAAACAAAAGTACAAATTAAACTTTCTTCCTCTTTATCTCCTTCTCCAAGGGTAGTATTCTTTTACTGTTTTCTTAAAGAAGACTCCAGCCAATGTAATGAGCACCTACCTTTATACTGGCTACCAGCCTTTGAATACCAAATAGTTATCAGACCAGGGCCTAGGCAAGAAGATGATGTATTGATAAAAGCTTTTGACAGCACAGCAGTTAGAGCCCATTTTCTTCAGCAGAGAGAGAGAGAGAGAGAGAGAGAGAGAGAGAGAGAGAGAGAGAGAGAGAAAACAGACAGAGACAGAGAGACACACAGAGAGAGAGAATATATAAGAGAAGCTTTCCTATACAGAGGGTATACTAACTGCAGGAATGCTGGGACTTTCAAAGAAAATAACATAAACTCTTTCTTTTCCTTCTTCTTTTTCTCTTTTTTCCATCATAAGGGTGATTCATTATTCATCTGGATGAGTAGCTTACAGCCTTTGCTTTGCAAGTCCAGTATTATACCAACAGGGTCCAAGAGTGACAGACTTGGACCAGTGTAGCAAAAATGTCATTGTTATAGTCACAACAGACCATTTTTCTAAGCTATGGGAAATGATGGCATGTTGGACCAAATGACTTTTATCAATATTACATCCAAAAATTATATGTTACATCCAGATTAAAGCAGAAACGTTGAAATCTGTGACAATTTTTATGTGGCATTTGATGTTAGCGGTGGTGAATATCCGCCTTGCAGGTCTCATTTCCTTACACATTGGTTTTTCAAACAAGACATAACAGGATCATTAGTTAGTCAAGATGAACTCATTTGAATCTAGACTCAATAAATATGCCACTTCACTTCTACATTTGCCTGTTAGACTTAGAGACCCACAAGGAATAGGGGATGAGATCTAGGCCACAGACACTTTGACAGGAAACAAACAATAACAACAAACCAAAATGAACAAACAAACAAACAAAAAGCAGACCTAGAAGGCACCCAGGATAGAATGTTTGAGATATAGTAGTTAAAGTCAGTTAAAGACACTACCTCATACATGAATGTTGTAGAGAAAAGGGGATATAGTTACTCTATCTGTAATGATTCCATAAACTCATGAAAGAAATACAAACAATATGTCAAGAAAATGTGCAATAGAAAGAGGAGAAAAAAGATGAAAACAGAGAAAACAAAGAGACAGAGTTGGGAGGTGGAAAGACTGCGGGGTCGGCATCCCTGACAGGAAGGCTGCTGTCACCGGGAAGCTTGGAGTCAGCTATGGCAGCTTTCTGCATCCAGGAAAGACTGCAAACTTATTTATGTACCTAGATGGCTGTTGTTTAATAAAACATAAACTGTTTGCCAACAAGGCAGCTGATCCCCATTGACCTCCTGGTAAGTCAGGAATGTCATTTCTGCTTCCCTGGTAGAAGCAGCCACAGCAACTGTCGTAGCATGAACAAGAGTTACTGGGGTTCTGACGTCTCTCCCACGCCTCTTCCTCAGGCTTCCTCTTCTACAGGAGTTCACCTCTGCCCTGTTCCTGTGCATCCTGGTCATTATTCCAGAAACGCTTGTCACTGTATACATTCTCAGAGATTCTCAGAATGATTTACGTATGTCTGATAGTCATCCTTCCCTTGGTTTGTTAATCATCAATTTAACTCTGTACTTTGGTTATTTGTGTATTTGTTTTGAACTTTGATTTCTTTTAAACATATGTTTAATGCTCTAATAGTGGATATGAGTTGTTGACTAAATGGGTGAAATAATACTGAAGAATTCTGTGACCTTACTGAACCTTTCCTTGATAAGACTCCTGACATCCAGTAACTGATGTCAGGATTATAGAAGCAATCTGTGGCCCCTGAGAAAACTCTCTCAGAGAGTTTAGCCTCCTCTCTGTCTGTGCAGCAATTACCTGTCCTGACCAGGGACCGCTTCTCTGTCTCTGATTGGCTCTAAAGGACCAGCTTGAAGCTTTGTCTTAAACTCTAATCTTCTTCCCTCTCTTATTTTCCTACTTGAAAACTCTTCTTTGATCTCTTTTGGTTAGAACCAGAGTGCCTACCCTGCTCTGTCATTTTTGTCCTTTGCAACCTAGCTTCAAGTCATATTGATTCTCATGCCCACTTCTTTTTCATTCATCCCACTCCTAGGTTTACCAATGCAAGAATATTCTCTTTCATACCTCCAGGTTGTTTCTTTCCCTTATACATTCCAAATGTACAGCTTGACAACCGGACTGAAGTCCTAATTGCATCATAAATTATTCTAATTCTCTTATTTAAAGCACACCCCAGGCTTGTGTTATGTATGGGAGATGTATACACTCATTAACATGATACACTATACCAGGACCCACTGACTTTTGCAAGCCTAAGCCAGTCTCCTCACCCATGACATCCCCAAACAACTAGAGAATGAGAAGTGTGTTGGGCTGCTTATGTTTCTTGAATTTCCATATATGTAGGTTTGCCTGAAGCTCAGCTGGTGATGACTTCCTTGTATCTTGACAGTTCCCTACTGATGCTTTGCCACAACTCACGTGGGATGTGTGGTCACTGCTCATTTCACCAGGAATACCTCAAAATCAGAAGCGAAATGTGGAAGTGGTTTGTATAACTGTCTCTTAAAGAATCCATGATAGAATTAACACTAGTGAGTAGCGTACAAAATGAGACTCCTAGAAATGTTATAGAATTTTACAAAGTAATGCTATCCAAGCACCTATCCTCATGGTTCTATAGTCTATTTCCAAGGCATCTTTCCATTACAGAAAGATTAGGAACTATAATCTACAGTGAGACTTCTCACCTTAGTTGTTAAGTAATATTATTTAAGTGTTTATTGTATACTAGATAATATAGATTGTCTTTAATGGATAAAGCACATCTCTACATTTCAATTTTCCTCTTCGTGGTAGGAGAGAAATGGGAAGATAAATTACTTAACAGAATCCTCATGTGTATAAAAAACACACATAATTTTAAAAGAAGAGTGTTGTACATTGAAGATAAAGAGTGAAAGTATCAAGTGGAAGGAGCAGAAAGAATATAATAGCCAGAGAATCAGGGAGTTTTCTATGAGATTGTGTTCCCTAGTAACTTCAGAAGCTACACAATGAAGTCTCACTAACATGACTGCTCAAATATGAGCTGAATATAGACAATACCAATTGGCATGCCAATGGACAGGGAAAAGCCCATAAGGCTTCAACATACACAAAGAACTACAGGCAACAGAGAAAAGTTGGGAGTAGAAGAGGTGGTTTTCCCCGAGAGAAGAGTACACTAAATGGTTACTCAGTGCTAAATACCCATCCTTGAAAACATGCAAACAAGTAACATTGTAAGCACTGAGCAGGTTGTGTGTGTGTGTGTGTGTGTGTGTGTGTGTACAACAATAACAATCAATGGGGAAAAGTTCAGGAACTCAAAGGAGATCAGGGATGAGTATATGGAATGGTTTGAGGAGAGAAGGAGGAAGGGTGAAATGTTGTAATTATAATCTCAAGAAATAAAACATATACATATTTTTAAAAGAATAAAAATTGTTTAACAGAGTTCTGCAATAGGTGCTGAATTTTGAAGGGCATTTTGAAGTTCTGCTTGTGCAGAGGTGGAAATAAAGCACTCCAGGGAAAGAAGAGGCTTTGAGCAAAGGCTTGGATACCTCTGTTGGGGATTGCCAGTCACCTGTTATGACTGAGACATCAGATAAATGAAGAGTGCGCAGGTGTCTGCTAAGGAGTCTTACCAAAGGCTCAGTGTGTGGCTGTATGAGTATTTCCTATTTTAGCCTGAAATTACAAGAGATGCAGAGAATTTTAGATTACCATATGACATTTTCATGTCTTCACCTTGAAAGCTATTTTATTTTTGCAATGGAATGAAAATTAGAGTAAAACCAAGCAAACAAGATCATATCATTGAATGGACATTCTGTTGGTTAAGGTTAAACTATATAAGGTTTCACAAAGGTTAGCACCACATGAGACAACTTGCCCCTATACTGAACAAAAGTTAAGAATGGGTTGAAGAGAAAGATGTGTGTTTTAAGTAGGTCCATCCACAAATAATGACAATGCTGTGCCAAATACAAACATAGAAGCCAAGATGTAATTCTTGAACACTTTAGAACAATAAATTATGTTAGAAAGACACAAAACTCCTCAGGCAAAAGAACTAAGCTGCTACTTAGTTTCCTAATAGAGAAAGGGTAATTTTGAAAGTCCCTAAAGAGAAGGAAGAGATGTGACAAAAGACTCCAGGGGCTGAAGAGATGGCTCAGTGGTTAACAGCATAGATGTTCTTCCAAAGGTCCCAGGTTCATTTCCCAACACACACAAAGCAGTTTTAAACATGTTGGGAATTGGCTCTAATGCTTTATCTTAATTTGGCTCCCAAAAGCCGCCCCTCCAAATGCTGAGGGCCCCTGGCCCCAACTCTTTTGATTGATAATAAAGAATTGCTATACAGCCAATGGCTGAGGGAGACAGAGGCGGGACATTTGGATTGCACCGGAAAAGGACTGAGGGGGAAAGGAAGAGGAGAATTATCAAGATCGGGGGAGCAGAGAGAACTGCCAACATGTAAGAATCTGGGAAAGTGGCTGTAGGGACCACTCCCCGAATTATGTCTGGGGTAGCAGAGATGAAATATAAAATTTAAAAGATGTTAACTTAGGAATACCAGAGGGGAATGTGTGCTAGCTGCTGAGAGGTTTAGAAGTGCTTAGTGAAGGCATATCAAAGTTAAGTGGCATATATGTTTCTTTCATTCATGAATCCAGAACTCTTGAGCAGGTGCAACACATGTTAGACCTGGTGGGAGCCAAAGTAGATTAACTATTTACTGCTACACAAACCATCTGTAACTCCAGTTTCAGAGCATACTATGCCCTCTTCTAGCCTCAGCAGACACCAGCAACTCAAGTGGTGCACAGGCATACAGGCAGACATAATGCCCATACACAAACAAAAAAATAATGTTTTAAATATTTATTTATTTATTCTTTGTGTCTGAGTGTAAGTATGTATATGGTTTTGAGATTGGCCACCTGATATTGGATTGCCTTTAGTGGACTCTTCCCAGTGAAAAGAATTTCTCACTCACAGCATTCTTTAGTTACCTATAGTTCAATGTTTTCTTAATTTTCACTTGCCTGATGGCTAACGATGTTGAACCTTTTTCATATATTCACTGGCTATTTTACTTCTTATTTTGAGAATTGCCTGTTTTTTGCATTGGCCTCTTAATTGACTGGATTATTTACTTCAACAGGTTAAAGGTATTCTTTTGCTAGCTATAGATAAGGATCAAGATTAGGAAGCAACATTGGTGCAATTTTATTACTTAATTTCAGGCTCTGTTAATAATTTACAACTACAACTATAATATCATCTGGAGGCTGTGGATTCTGTGCAGATTATTGTGTAGTATAGGGGATGGGATTTACTGAAGGAATGGAGATGAACTTGAGGGACAAACAAGAATTCAGCAATTGCTGCCAGGTCTTGAGTAAAGCATTTGGAAATTGACTCAATATTATTCTAGAGAGTACTATATATGTAATGCATATAAGTAGTATTGCACTGACTGTATTGGGTGTGTATGTGTGTGCGTGCACACATGTGTCTGCATGTGTCCATGTGTGGGGGTGAGTGGATGATTGCATGGATGAATATGTGTCAACAACCAAATTAGGTCATGGATTTGAGAGAACAAAGAATGTGTATCCAAGAGGTTGGAGGAAAGAAAGGGAAGAGGCAAATGATGTAATTATGTTTTCATTTTAAAGAGTGGAAACATTTAAAACAAACAAGCATGCACATACACACATAGCACTGACATTCCACCTTACTCTGGTTACATTGACTACTTAAATGTAACAAGCTCTAAAATTGCTGAAGATGATGTCGAAAAAGCAGGACAATTATACAGTCCTGGCGAGAATGCAAATTAGTACAGTCACTATGGAATCAGTCAGGATTAAAAATTCCTCAAAAAACTAAAACTAAGCCAGTTGGAGGTGGTGCATGACTTTAACACCAGCAATCTGGAGCTAGAGGCAGGCTAATCTCTGAGTTCGAGGCCAGCCTGGTCTAAAGAGGGATTTCCAGAACAGCCAAGGCTACACAGAGAAACTCTCTCTTGTTAAAACCAAAAAAAGAATAAAACAAAACAAAACAAAAAACTCTAAACTTAAAATTAAAATTAGAACAGCCATGTATTCAACCTTACTGTTCATGACTGTACAGCAGAAGTCAGGAAACTACACAAATATGTGCATAGCCAAGGTTACTGCTGTCTTCATAATAACCAAGACACGGGAACAGCCTACAGTGCAGTTGAAGACAATGTGGTATGAATATTTAGAGAACTGTTTTCTCTAAATTAGAATCATCAAGTTAATCAAAGTACACTAGACTCAAAAGACAAATTTGTTTCCTTTTTCTCTTGCAAAATCTAGCTTTAAACACACACATGCACATATGCACATGCATGGATGTACACACAAATGCATACACATATGCACACACATGCGCATACAACATGAGAGTGAAAGAGGACCCTTTGGGCAAAGGGAAAGGACCGGCAGGAAGCAGGAGAGCATGCAAGAGGGGAGAGTGGGTGAATACTAGCACGTATGTAGTATACATGTAATATAAATGTCATAATAAAACCCATCATTTTAAAAAATTATGCTAGTAATTAAAAACATGCCAACAATAAAGATCCAATCCTCCTAGCTAATCTTTAAATTAATTCAAAAGTTGGAGCATGCTTATATTTTAAAAATGTGAAAAACCAGTGTAGTAAAATGCAATAAAGGAATCTGGACAAAACAAACATTGGAGTTCTTTACATCAATTTATAAGATTTCTGTAAATGGACAGTAAAGAATTACTTATAAATAAATGTTTTTTAAATTAAGCAAAATCAATCTGGGGTGGGAATGTTTTCAGCTCTTATACTTCAATGACTAACAAGTTGAAATTCATCTCTCAACTGTCTCTTCACAACAAACTCTTGAGTTTTTTCCTCTTCACTGCCTCATCTATTGTCTGTCCTCAGCTCAACAACCAGTTATCTGCTAAGAGGAAGTGAGATCACTCCTCCCACAATTCTCTAGTGGTCTCTCACCTTACTGAGAATCACACCAAAACTTAGAAGTGTTCTACATAGTCCTGTGAGGAATCTTGACTAGCTATGCCTTTAATCTCATCTTCAATTTCTTCCTTCATTAATATATGACAACTGAACATGACCACAGATACGCCTCTGCCTCAGGGCTCTTGTACATATATGAAGACCTTTCTTGG
This sequence comes from Mastomys natalensis, assembly GCA_021653895.1. Classification (NCBI taxonomy): domain Eukaryota; kingdom Metazoa; phylum Chordata; class Mammalia; order Rodentia; family Muridae; genus Mastomys; species Mastomys natalensis. The sequence goes on from JAJTUV010002032.1 coordinate 91,370, forward strand.
GATTAATCTCCGGATAGCTGTAGAGCTTGCTAGCTTCTTTCATGCTCTGGCCACAGTCCTTACTCAGAGATTTCCTCCTTACTCTTCTGTTTGAAATGATGATGTCATCCACACTCACTGTCCTTGCGGAGGTTATTAGTCTCCACAGCATGTACTAACACTGACGCTACACACGTATTTGCCTGTTCATGCCATTGTTTTATGTTCCTGTGTAGGTAGACATTTTGTTTGTTTGCCCATTTGCCCTATTTCTCACTATACTAAAATTTAAAACTTAAAGACAAGAAAAAAAAAAACTGCTTTGTTCCCATTTTAACCTCCAGAATTTGGATTGGGGCTTTGTGAGTATTATTTTCTTGATGTATAAATATTTAATGAATAAAACTGGGCATCTTATAAATTCTAGTGAAGCACAAAATCACCACATAATCAATAAAACATGCTGCATACAAACCACTAGAAGAAAAAAAATAATCAAAGGCAGGAAGGACAATATCAAACAGAAAACCAACAATCAAACATTATACAATAATCATAATAAAAAGTCAACAGTCCTACCTAAGACTTGTGGCATGCCTATAATCCAAGCACTTGAGAACCTGACACAGCCAGGGTTTGGAGTCAGCCTGGGCTATGTGAGACTCTGTCTCAAAATACAACCAAAACCTTAATGAGCTGAATACCCTGATCAGTATAAATGATGTGTTATTTGTATAAATGATGTGTGATTTGTTTGTTTTGAGTTTTTTTAAAGAGGAATTAATCCTAGAATGTATAATATAAAAAACCTGAATTTTAAGAAGATAAACCATATAGTTGGTGAATCATCTCACAAAGCCATTACTTTAAAAAAGACAGAGGGGTTGAAGCCCTGTACAGAGTGCCTAGTCTTATTGTAACTTGTTATGCCATGTTGGGTTGATATCCCTGCGAGGCCTGCTATTTTCTGAAGAGTAACAGAGAACAGGGGTTGGGAGGAGTGGTGAAGGAGAAATTGCAGTTGCAGACTGGATGTATTATATGAGAAAAGAATACAAATTAAAAAATAAGTTTAAAACCAAACTAGGGATATTGTACCTACCCTGAGCTTTGGCGGTGAGAAAGGAGAGAAGCACTGAAGAGATGATTGGAGCTAATTAATGCAGTGATGGAATTTATGCTTAACATAGAAAGGCCTGGGATCTATCTCATGGCTGAGTCCCAGAAGCAGACCTGAACAGAGCTGTGGTGGAGCAGGTGGCTCCCCCTGGTGTGAGGCTGCCCAGGGACTCTGACGCACAGCTGTCTTCTTAAAGCTCTCATGACTGTGATGTCTGTAACAGAGGGCCCTGGGAACTTGTCCCAGTCCTTCTCATCTTCACTATCATTCCTTTCTGCTCTTGCTTTATCCCTGGATTCTCTTCCTACTGTATCCTTGCATTCGGCCCTTGACCAGTCCACTGCAGGACTGGGTAGGATTCAGCCTTACCCAGTCTTTTTCTGCCGAGAGCTTCTAAGTCCTCCCTCCCTTCTCCTTGTCTTTCTCCACTCGGCATCTCCATACTGCATCTCCAGGGCAGGAAGAAAACACGTACAACAGGCCAGAGGACAAAGAACACAGAACTACAGTCTTGTGAAACTGAAGATCTTTGTGTTGAGAGACTAGATTAAGTTACTGAAGGCACTGAGACCCACACAGAGACCTTCAGAAGAGAGTCGGCCACTCACTGACTAACCTGAGATCTCTGTCGTGTTCCAGAGGCAAAGTCTCCATGGTGGTGGCAGGTTCCTTTCTTAAGCCCACTCAACCTATAGCCTACTAGTTAGGAGCATGAGAGGTTCTGGAGCCCAGATGGAAGGCAAGGAAATGGCTTCTGGAAGGGGGAGGGGTGTCAATCCTCCACCTTTATCCAGCCAAGAAATCACATCCAGATTCCAATATTAGTTGGAAAGGAATGAAAGCAGACATTTTAATTGCTCTTGGAAAATCAACAACAGGGTATCCAAAGCACACCGAGGAGAACTCTAGGTGACAGAAGGTACAGAGTAAAGACTGCCGTACCCTACCGAAAAAACAAACAAGCAAACAAACAAACAAAACATGCAGCACTATCTTAAAAATACCAAGAGTAGGTGAACTGCAACAACAGATCATTCGAGAGAAACTCATTTGAGGAAATCACATACGGAAGTAGCATTTATAACCTCCCCCCTTCCCACACACTGTTTTTATATTTTCACTCTCTGATGGTCATTTTTCTCCGCATCCTGGAAATAATCACCTGGCCCTTCAAAATCAATGGCTATAAAAAGAAATCTCCTCTTGAACAGCTTCCAGTGAAATGAGACCTGGAGTCTCCATAAACAAAAACCACTCTAGTGCAGAAACTAAACAACAGAAACAACAGAAAAATGTGAAAGGGGAATGGAGACGTGGTGGGGGATGGAGGACTGGACTCCATGGAACATGGGTACAAATAATGGTAAGAGAGGAACATAACCAGGGTGAATTACATATATGTATAAAATAGTTAAACAATACATTAATTTAATCTTTTCTGCTGCAGGCAGAGAAAGAAATTCTAGTTCAAACTCACACTTCTGCCACTTGAGAGATTAAATTTTTTCTTTCTTCTTTCTTTCTTTCTTTCTTTCTTTCTTTCTTTCTTCTTTCCTTCCTTCTTCCTTCCTTCCTTCCTTCCTTCCTCCTTCCTTCCTTCCTTCCTTTCTTTCTTTCTTTCTTTCTTTCTTTCTTTCTTTCTTTCAACCAGTGTGAAGACATCTTCTGGTAACCTAGAAGGGAAGTGGAAGTGAGATGAAGCTTCCTGAGTTTGAATGCTGTGGGCTTTGTGTTTGTACAGGAGAAGAGCCACACAGGCCTCCCCTGCCTCTCCTCAAGCAGAAAGAGCAGCCAGACAGTCTTCCCCTTCCCTGGGAGGACTCTTCCCCTTCCCTGGGAGGACTCTGCACAGAGACTCAGGTCTCCTTATTGAGACACCTTATTAAGATGCCTTGTGCATTTTGATCCTCTCCCCTCTGCCCCACCCTGTCCTTTTGCTTCAAAGAAATTTCCTACCCAGGGATTGTGATTTGCTCTTACAAACGTAAGCCTGTGAAGTGATATGCCTAAAATTCCTGAGGATGCAGAGCTGTCTAGCCTTTGTGCTGCTCTTCCTGCTGAGTTCTTCTAATGCTACAGAGGAGCAGAGTGCCAGGCAAGGATGCTTATGTCAACAGTTAAGGGAGGGGACGTCAGACCTACACAACATGACCCAGTCATTTCCTCTTCTCTATGGCTCACTTTCAAGGTTTAAACCTACTATTTAAAAAAAAAAATCATGATTTTAATTGCCTGCATTTCTGTGCCATGAAATGTCTTGTCACCGTCTTCGCTCATAGGACATGATTAGTCAGTCTCTTGATTCAGTGTGCCATGTGTTTGTTCAGTGTGTCCTTGCCATAATATGACCTCCTGGCACTCACCAAGATGTCTAGTTATCAGATCCACTGTTGAAGTGTCATGGTGTTTATTTTTTCCTCATAACCTTTGTTTATGGCACAAAGCCTTAGCTGGCAATCACAGAAAGCCAAGGAGAAGCTGTAATGTGTTTTCTTTAATTGAAAAAAAAAAGGACAATTATTGACCTAAAGATAGGAAACATATTATAGAAGGTTGCTAAAAATCAGTGGTAAGAAAGGGTTTTGTATCTAAAGGGAACAAGTATGCTGATTTGGGGCCATATTCAAAATGTAGAAGTTACAGCCACAGAGCATAAAGTGCTAGGCTTTGAAGGAAAAGCCGTGAAGCAGGAGCGTCTGGAACTGCTGCAGATTCTGCTACGCAGTGGGGTGCAGAGCACATCTTCAAGGATGAGATGAGCTGGTCCAGTCAGCGACGCTAGTGACTTGAAGTACCAAGCCATTATAGAGCAAGAACCAGAAATGAGTAAAGAAGGCTGCCTGCATGAGCTCATTCCCAGCCCCCACTCTAGGCCTGCCTCACATATAGCATTGGAGTAGACTCTCTTTCATCTTCACCACCACATACCCTGTGTTACTACCCACCTGCTCCTCTGCCCTGATGCCAGCTTTACGTCCTCTTGACAGGGTTTCTTTTGGGTTGTTGTTGTTGTTGCTCTCCTCTCCTCTCCTCTCCTCTCCTCTCCTCTCTCTCCCTCCTCCCTCCCTCCCTCCCCTCCTCCCTCCCCTCCCCCCTCCCCTCCCCTCCCCTTCCCTTTTTCCTTTTCTTTCCTTTTCTCTCCTCAGAGTTTTACTCTTATTGTAAGAAAAGCAACTAAAAGAAACTAAAGAAAAATTCATTTAGCAGATGTCTTAAACCTTCAGTCTTATTCTTAATATCTTTTATGCATCTATGTTATCTATGACCTATTGTACTTTAGTTTTCAACAAAAAACTATCAAAGACAATGTATCAAAGACGCCGAGCCTTGAGGTGTCCACACCTTTAAATGATGGCACAGGGCTTCACAGAGTGGCTGCCTCCAGGGTTGTTTACCAAGTGTTCAATGGTGGCATGTGTCTAATGGTCATCATAAAAAAATCATGGCAAACATTTTGTGGATTATGTTTTGTTCATGTTTTACATCATTTCTAGATGACGTTTCATTAGCCATATGTTAGGGAAATATTTGTGAATATAGATTTATAGAACCAAACTGATTTACTTTGAAACATACTAAATATGACTGGAAGTCAAAAATGTATTCCTGCTTTTCTAATGTAAGCCTTTCCTAGTCAGGTAACTCCAACCTTCATCTTTACTAGCTATTCTTGTGGTTTTGTTTCTGAAATACACAAGATGAAGCTTTGAGAAATATTGTCATCACCCCATGAGCCATACACTAGCTTGCAGTTCTCCGTGAGCTAATCCGTCTGTAAGGGAACTCTCCCACAGTGGTTCCGCAGGCTCCTCTGTTGCTTCAATTCCCCTTCCTCCTCAAGCAGAGCCCTGGAGAGATCACTGATTTCCATCTTGATAATATATGAGATATAATCTGCCAAGTAGTTCAGCTACCACCATGGCATCAGAGCCAGAGAGCCTCAACAGCAGCAGGAGACAGCAGAAATTCGCACAGTGGAATATGTGAATGAGCCAGTTTTTCTGGATGGTTTAATCAGATTAATATTTTTAGATTTTGCTTTATAGCACTTATTTTATGTTCTGCCAGTAAAACTTGAATTTTAAAATAAAATTTTGAAATGTGAAGCCTATTTATTAGGGAATAAGTGTTTCTTTTGGAGAATGGTTACATCTTGGTTGGAAAGGACAGTAATTCTAAAGTGATCTTGATCTGTCAGGGCTCCCCTCAAATCAGTGATCCTCAATTCAGGGTGTTGTGAACTATACTCACATTCTATCTTCAGTTCAGGTGCTTCTGGATTTCTTCTTTTTACCAATACTGAGTATGTTTGCTATGATTGCTGCTATCTAGGGTGCTAAGTTGTGAGTCCCTGTCCCAACCTGGCACTAAATAAAGATTATATGTATACTATATGAATATAATGTATATTAGTTATAATGCTCCCAAAGATTCTGAATATGAATACCTTTTATACAGCTGTTGAAAGAAGAGGTCATGGAAATTAGCAGGTCTCCTTCACTCCCTCAGCTAACCAGCAACACTGACTTGTCTCTCAGCACCATATCATGGGGGACAGGATCAGAGACCTCAACTGCACCATCATCTTTTCCTGGGCTGGGAATTCTAGAGAACCAGCTAGTTCTTGGCTTTCCTCAGTACTGCTTATATCTCTGTGACCAGTTGCTAGGATACTTGGAGGCAATTCATTTGCATACTAAACAGAAGACCTAGAGAAATCATTTAAATGGCCCTACTCAATGTTCTCTAAGATCAATAAATGCTGGAAAAAGAAGTTTATCGTTTGTAATGCCAGGGAGCCAACATTGTATTCAAAACCTAATTACCAAAATTTAATTTGTCCCTGCTTGTCCCAAGCTCTTCTGAAATTTCTTTAAACTCTTCTGAACCTTATATCTTTAACCTTTGAAATGGAAAATCATGCTTAGAATTTCTTAGGGAGGGCATTGTTCACATTCTCTGCCCCAGATGACTGAACCCAAGGCATGGAACATCTAGCCAACAAAGGGCACCTGGCATGACATCTTTAAGTGCTTTCTGTCTTGTCTCCAGGAATGCCCATCAGAATAGCCATTGTGTCCATTTCTTAAAGGTCTTCAAAATGAAGGCTTGAGTCATACCATGCCTTTCCTCTGAACTGCTTTCTGCATAGCTCCAGGTTCTTCTCCCAGCTCCGTCTGCTGGCCAAGCCTTCCTGAAGTGCACCCAACTCTCTCCCTCCACACTTTTCTCATACTGCACAGCAGTAGTGATAATTAGAGATACCTCAATGAATAATGATCTCCACTAGAGCAGCCTCTCCTCAGATTCTTGTTCTAACTGGGCTCAGCAGTTCCTCAGGAATGCAGATGCATCTTCTGCCCTCATGCTGGATTCCATTCTTCCTGTATTTTTGACTTAGATGTAAAGAGCTTCTGTAACATTTGAAATGTACCTTTCACTTTTATCCTCTCAACTCTTATTCCCAATTTTTTTTTTCATGATCTCATCTACATGTGATAGAAAATTTTTCTCGCCGGCGGTGGTGGCGCACGCCTTTAATCCCAGCACTTGGGAGGCAGAGGCAGGCGGATTTCTGAGTTCAAGGCCAGCCTGGTCTACAGAGTGAGTTCCAGGACAGCCCGGGCTACACAGAGAAACCCTGTCTCGGAAAAAAAAAAAAAAAAAAGAAAGAAAATTTTTCTCACAAGAGTCCCCCTGAATGAAGGAAGCTGTGGTTCAAATTGCCTCACTGTCTAGTCTAAACTTCAGGTACTTTATCTGACTTGCTTTCAGCTACCCTGCGCTATGCACTCTCACGCAACATGGCTGCAGTGACCTCTGACTTCTTTAAGATTGAACACTTATTCCCTTCCTGGAAAACTGATACACAAGTCACAGATGTTGCAGAAAAAAGATTACAACCAATATTGTGAGGAAGGGAATGTGGCTGCTAGAAGATTTTTAGGTCATCTCTTCAAGAAGCTAAACCTATTTTTCTACTGTGAAACAGGGTGAGATTTGTGTTAAAGTTAGCATGATTTTTGTAAAAAGTGCCAGTGCTGGAGGAAGGAAGAAGAAAGACAGCCATCCAAACCTCAACTGAAATTTTCTTGGCAAATTTGTGCACAAGAAACGCATTGCTGAGTGAAAGACCTATATGACAAGACTTCAAGGATTTGAAGAATTGAACTGATGAAATATCAGAAGTCAGAGAGATCACCAGTGCTCATAGATCTGTAGGATTAACCTAGTAAAAATGGCCATCCTATCAGAAGCAATCTGTAGATTCAGCACAATCTCCATTAAAACACAATTATCTACAGACCTTTAAAGGACAATAGTCAGCTTCATATGGATAAACAAAAGCCCAGGACAACTAAAATAAACCTGTCCAATAAAAGAACTTCTGGAGCTATCACCATCCCTGATTTCAGGCTGTCCTACTGAACCATAGTAATAAAAACCACATGTATTGGCATAAAACAGACATATTGATCAATGGAATTGAATCAAAACACACATCCATGGACACCTGATTTTTTATAAATAATCCTGAAATACAAAATGGGAAAAAAGAAACCATCTTCAACAATGGTACTGGTCTAACTGGATGTCTGCATATAGAAAAGTGCAGATGGATCTATATCACCCTGAAAAACACTCAAGTCCAAAGTGGATGAAAGACCTCAACATAAGATCAGATCACTAACCTAATAGAAGAGAAAATGGGCAACTGCCTTGAATACATTGGCATAGGAAACAACTTCTTGAATAGAACACCAATAGCTCAGGCACTAAGAACAACAATTAATAAACGGGACTTCATGAAACTGAAAAGCCTTGTAAGATATAGGACACGTCAATAGGACAAAACAGTAGTCACAGAATGGGAAAAGAATTTTCACTGACCTCACATCTGAAATGGGTTAATTTTCAAATACCTAACAAACTAAAAAAAAATCAATAAATCAAATAATCCAATTGAAATGGGATACTGATATAAATAGAATCCTCAATAGAGGAATCTCAAATGGCTTAGAAACACTTAAATAAATGTTCAACATCCTTAGCCATCAGGGAAATTAAATCAAAATGACTCTGAGATTCATCTTGCACCCATCAGAATATCTAAGATCAAAAATACAAGTGGCAGCTCATTCTGGGAAGGATGTGAAAGGAGCTACCATAGGGAAGTGCAATCCACCATGAAAATCAATATGGCAGTTTCTCAAAAAATTGGGACTATTTATACCTCAAGACCCAGTATACCACTCTTGGGCATATACCTAAAGGACCATCCATCTTACTACAAGAACACTTGCTCAACTATGTTCATGATAGGATGTGGAAAGAACCTAGAATGGTAAAGAAAATGTGGTACATTTACAAATGGATTGTTACTCTGTTGTTAAAAAGAAATATGACATCATGAAATTTCAGGCAAATAGATGGAACTAGAAAATTTATCTTGTGTAAAAACCCAGGCCCAGAAAGGCAAAATTTTATGTACTCACTCATAAGTAGCTATTAGCTATTAAGTAAATGATAATCATGCTACAATCCACAGACTGAGAGAGAGGCTAAGGAACAAGTAGATTCTAAGGGGAATCATTTAACTCCCTGGAAGGGGAAATAGATTAGAACAGGTAAACCAGGGGTGGGTAGTGATGGGAATAGGAAGGATCATGTGCAGAGGAAGGGATGGAGGAAGAGAGTGTGGGAAGAAACAACTGGAATCAGAAGGCATTTGGGGGCCATTGTGGAAACCAAGTGCAGTGGAAACTCCCTGGAATCTATAAGAGTGACGCTAGTCAGGACGCCTAGGAAGATGTGGAGCCTGAACAAGCCATCTTCAGTAACCAGGCAAGGCTTTCAGCAATGGGACTAAGACACCAACCCAGCCATAAAACTTTCAACCTATAATCTGTCCCGCTGGTAATATGTGCTAGGAGTGGTGACTCAGAACTTGTGGAGGTTAACCACCAATGACTCATGTATTTGGCCAGAACCTCCAGAGGGAGTCCATGCCCAACACTCTCTGGATAACCAGGAACCAAAGACTAGATAACCTATAGACTTAGAGCTGAACCAACATAGTCGACAAGAATAAAAAAAATTTTAAAAAATCAATGAAATGATTCCTCATGATGTTCTGATGTATTTATAGATCAGTGCCTGGTCTAATTGTCCAGCTGTCATCAAAGAAGCTGATGGAAGTGAAGACCCACAGCCAAACATTTGGTGGAGAGAGAGACCCAGGTTGGAGGTTCTATCAGGTCCCCTCTCCTCAGAGCTGGGGAACTAACCAAAGAGGGAAATTACAGGAGCCGGAGAGGGTGGAGAATTCAGAACATGGTCCTCCTACTGGGTGCCTACCCACCTTGATGTAGGGTTTTTGTCTGGTTTGATTGTATCTTCTGTGCTGTCTACGTTGTCCCCACGAGCCTGCTCTTTCTAGGGGTGTTGAGGGACTGTAGCTGGAGAAGAAGGCAGGTCGGGAAGGGGACTGGGTTGAACAGAGTAGAGAAGCATGGCTGAGACATATTGAAATAAGAGAAGAGTACATACAGAGTAAAAGGGAAAAAGAAAATGCATTGCTAGACTGGCAGCTGATAAGATGGTCAATCCTGAGTTCTACATGTTAACAGAGATCTGGGTCTTTACAATTCTATTTTGGTCCATTTCTTAGACCACACTGGGTGCCTACTTAAAATCAAATAACATAACTATTCTATGATTGCACCAGTTGCCAAGCAACCAACAACCTCTACCCCACTTCTGTTTCTGAGACAACTGAACTGCCCAGATCTCTGTGGACATTTCAAAAAAACAAATTAGTTATACTTTATATCATCGTCTTTTCAGATTACAGAAGAAAATCAAGATCAACCAATGAAACATGTAAACAAGAAATTTATTCTTTAGGCCTCCAAACAGCCCCTCCCAATAAACTGATGGCTGGCAGAGAGTTGGTCCCTGGATTTATTTCAAATAGGCTGCTTGGTCACCAATGTTATCCCCAGTCAATTAAACTTACCTTGAGTTGCTGTTTTATAGTCTTCATATCACTAAATATAATTTTCAACTCGTAATTTTTTTTATTTCATCATATATTGATTGGCTATTTTCCTTACTAGATTAGAATCTCCATTTGTACAACCACCATGACATATGATGTTGGATACACAGAAAAGCTGCATACTTCTGTGAGCTATTTGCTTAGTTTACCGGGTTTATTCTTACTACCTTTACTATTGCTTTGCTTCTGAATGATGCAAACTTTTCATATAATTTATTTACTTCAGCCTAGAGAGGAAGGAATACTTTGCCAGATGTTGAGACCAGAGTATCAATTACCTGCTATATTTACTGTAATTCTCTTTCTGAACAATATGAAAACTTGCATTTAATTTAAAAATGCACCTGTTTACCCAAGAGATGTGTAAAGATGGCTGTAATGGTTAACATTGGCAACCTGACAGGATCTAGGATCACATTAAAGACAGGTCCTTTGGGCATGCCTGGGAGGAAGTGTCTAGATTAGGCTAACTGAGATGATGGAAAGACTACTTTACTTGGATGGCACCGTCCTATGATCTGGGATTCTAGATGAGATCAACAGTAGAAAGCAGGCTGAGCACCCATGTCCCTAGTTCTCTGTTTCCTGACTGTGGACAAAATGTGATAGGTTGCTTCATGGTCTCTGCCAAGCCTTCCCTTTCATTACAGAAACCCCGAAACTGTGAATCAAAATACAGCCTTCCTTCATAAGGGTATGTCTTCTCTCTTTGTTTATCTTTGTGGAGTGTTTTGTCCTACTCCCAGATAAATTAATTGCATGGTAATAAACTAAGGATTCAAGGTAAAATGTAGCCAAATTCCTCAAGCAATTCCACAAAGAAGACAGATAGTGTGAGACGAAATGGAGATAAAAGAAGACTGTGCCATAAAAACATAGGTGAGAAGCTAAGCTCAATGGGAAGAGAACAGTTCAACCGAACTGTGCTTAAATAGAATAGAGGAGCAGAAAGGATCGGGCAAACAGAAAACAAACAAATGAGAAAAAAGAATGTGAACAAGTGTCAGGACATGGAACAGGGTTAGCCACAAAAGACAAATGTCTGCTTATGGTCAGATGTTCTTCTCTGTGCTGATCTGAAAAACAGCAGGCAGCAAACTCAATCTCTGTAGACTTCGACAACCTAACTTCAGGTTTTCAGAGATATCTCCAACAGCCCAAACTGCCAGTAAGAAGTAGGATCAGCTATCTTTTTAGTTCAGTTTAGGTCTCTACAGATTTGAGTAAAAGAAAACAGAGATCTCTCTCCTGTGCATTTGACATGAGCTTTTTTTTTTTTTCTTCTGATGACTCATCGATATCTTCTAGGCTTCAGCCCTACTGGAATATGTTTAAGCAATTACATGCATTTAAGCCTTAACTCAAATATTCATAACGAATAGGGCTATCTGACATCAGATGTGTCCTTGGTTTTGGACACAGCTTCTATTTTAAAAATATGGTATCTATGATGAAAAATTGAAACACACTGGTTAGGGAGCCTCTCATGTACCTTACATAGAGCTGGTCTCTACTCAGTACTCTAGGAACCTTGGGTACCCACATCAGTAACTTTAGGGAATAAAGTTCTCTCCTCTGTCACTGGAAATAAAGAATTTGGGTTAAAAACTTAATTGGACATTCACCCATCATCTGTCCTCTATTAAAACAAAACAGAAATAAATGTATGCATAGAAACTTCACTTTGAAATAGAAACTTCTGAGATGAAATCATGTATACTGAGGATTCTTTGCAATGTACTGGCTTCCTGAGCAAACAAGGCTAATGCACCCAAGGATACAGAAGTTACCATTTTCAGCCAATGAGAAATGATACTGTTGTCTACACATTCCTGGCTTTCTCTCTCTCTGACTCTCTCTCTCTCTCTCTCTCTCTCTCTCTCTCTCTCTCTCTCTCTCTCTCTCTCTCCTCCCCAGAGAGAAGTGAACCTGAATAAAATAGTGAAGTGGGGGTGATTTTTTTTGTTTTCAGAGCACTGTATTTTCTATTGAAGCTTTGGGCATTACGTAGTCATCTAATCTCTCTGTTCCTCTTGTTGCCTAACAAGGTTTATTCTTTTCTGTGTCCCATTTCACTAAACAACTTATCACACAGGGCTGAGCACATTCCTTGCCAGCTTCTCATGTGCAGTGTCTTTGGATCTCATCCATTATTCCTCCCAGAAAGTAACGACCCTATCTAACAACAGAATCACATTTACTCTATCACATCATTTCACGTTTGGACTAGAGCTGCAACTTCCATCTCTCTCCACAATAAAGTAGAGATACTCAGGTAGGGCAGAAGTTGTAATTCCTTTCGTCTCTATCACAGTTCTTAGCAAGTCTGCAGTCTAGTTGTTTCACTGAGGAAGGACAGTGTGAACAGTCCTTTGTGTCTCTCTCCCCAAACTCCATCTCTGCCTCTTCCAATTCTGTTTCCATTGCAAGATCCATGCCACTGGAAGACTTCATATCTCAGCTCCTAGAGTAGGTTCTGGGCATATTCTAAGATAAATTGAACAGTGAACCTTCAATCCCACCTCATCTTTTACAGCAGCTCATTATGAACATATGACCTAAGAGGACCAATCAGGATGGGTTTCATGAATCCTCAGGTTGCTGGACAATGGCAAACTCCTGTTTTAAATAGTGGGATATGTTTGTCCAAGGACTAGTGATGCTGTAATCATACCATTGCCTTAGCAAGGGTCAGCATGTGAAGTTACCCCTCATTTCAGGGTACTAATGCCTCCTTGTATCTGCTATAACAACTGTAGTGAAATAAAACAGGATGGTAAATCCTCTACTAAGATTCAAATCTGTCAATATCTGATTACAACATAAAAGAAAGTGAAATCAGCCTTCTGCTCTAATAACATCAGAGAAATTGCTGTGATATCTTCATCTGTAATGTACATAGCATAAAAGACCAGCACAGCTGGGCAGTCACTCCACAAACCAACACCTGTCCTTTTCTTATCCCCCACATCTAGAAGCCTTTGCCTTTAAAAGAAAATCTTATAGTAATACGTTTTTTAATTCAGAATAAATATCTTCCAGCTTTAATGAGGATAAAACTAACACAAATGAGGGCTCCCTGGGTACTCTGTAATGCCTAATGCTTGAGATAGAGATTAATGAGAAGCCATTGCGAAAATCATAAGAGCTTACATCCAGTTTCTGCACCCTGAAGCAACACAGCATGGTGTAATGGGACTTGTGACACAAGGGGAAGATCAAAACAGCACATAGCAAAAAAAGTCTCATTTCTTGGATCATGTCTTTAAAACAGAAAGTGTGCCTTGAAAACCGAGAGTAATATAGACTTTCTTCAAGGTTAAGATATGAAATCTTAATAATCATAAGTTAAACTGAATGCTGTTAAGGTTACTCATTAACTTTCTTTCAACTTGTGCAAGGTCTGGGAAGATGGATCAACCATTGATGTATTTGACATACAAGCCTGAGGGTCCAAGTTTAAATCCTCAGAAATCACCATAGATGTCAGGTAGGTATCAACAAGCTCTGGGTTTGATTGAGGACCCTGTCTCAGTGATTAAGATGGATTGCAGATGATTCCCACTATCAACCTCTGGCCTCCACATGTACATGGACTCTACAAACATTCAAAAACATGCATATACTCACAGTCATACAATACACAAACATGAAAATGAGAGAAAAGACAAAAATTCTTGTGTAACTGGCAACTAGTTACTGAGATAAATTATTTAAAATTCTGTTCTAAACTAACACTCTGGAACCTGAGTGTGGTAATTTGAATAGGTATGCCCCCCTCATACCTATTGTGAGTGCTTGACCCATAGTGAGGTGCAGTATTAGGAGATGTGGCTTTGTTTGAGGAAGTATGTCACTGTGGGAGCCAGCTATGAAGTCTCTCATATGCTAACCCTACACCCAGTGTGGAACTCAGCCTCCTTTTGCTGCCTGTGGATAAAGATGTAGAACTCTCATGTCCTCCAGCACCATGTCTGCCTGCATGCCTCTATGCTTCTGACATAATGATAATGGACTAAGCTTCTGAAACCATTAGCCAGTCCCAATTAAATGTTTTCCTTTGAAAGAGTTGCCTTGGTCATGGTGTCTCTTCAAAACAATGAAACCCAAACTAAGACAATGGGCTACATAGTAATTCTCCTTTCCTGGTTTCTTTTTATGGTGTCAGATTGAGAAAACACCCATACTTATCATTTTAAAACTCTGAAATCTTAGAGGAAAACGCAGTCCTTGGAGTCCATGTTAATTGACTAGTTCCATGAGTAAAATTGTGGAGCAACACACTGCCACTTACCATGATTATATTGTTCAGCTGTATGTCTGGGTGCTAATTACCATCTATTACAAAAAAGACGCTTTTCTGAGGAGGGCTGAACAATGTACTGCTCTATACATATAACAGAATGCCATTAGGGTTATTGTATTGCTATGTTAGTTCAGCAGAATAATAGTAGTAGGTTTTGTCTTAGGGCCCATGGCTTATCTAGTCTCAGGTTCTTGGTTTTATTAACAATATCAGGTATGAATGCTTTCTAAAAGGGAGGGTCTTAAATCTAATAAAAAAAGAAGTGGTTGGTTAATTCCCTAATATTTGTGCTATTTTGTATCAATTGCCATGATGAGATGCAATAATTTAAATGATATAGTAGGAAAATATAATGAACTTATGTCCCAGTCTTGTGATTTAATGACCTTGTAAAAGTCTCTTTGCTTCAAACTATTAGGCCTTTCAACTTTCTAGAGAATAATGATACAAGCTTTTACATGCTTATACTTTCATATGAGTGGGAAATAGGATCCCACTCACCCTTGCCTCTAAATTATCAGCATAAAATCCATTCTATTCTTTATCTTAGAAAATCTAAAGGCCAATGTGTATATGTGTGTGTGAGTGTGTGTGGGGTAATCATTGAAATAGAAGGAAGAAGAAGGAGGAGAAGGAGAAGGAAAAGGAGAAGGGAGGGAGGAGGAGGAGGAGGAGGAAGGAGGAGGAAGAGAAGGAGGAGCAGGAGAGGAGAGGAGGAGGAGGAGGAGGAGGAGGAGAGGAGAAGGAGAGGAGAAGGAGAGAGAGAGAAGGAGAAGGAGAAGGAGAAGGAGAAGGAGAAGGAGAAGGAGAAGGAGAAAAAGAAGAATTGACTTTTCAAAATGAGCATCCTGCCCATATTTAAATTCTGATATCAGTTGCTCTAGCAGTACAATTTAATATAAAGATCATTCCATCAATAGCATGAGATTGTTGTGAATCATACAGGTGACAACACAGAGATGTAGAAACTGTGTTTAGACCCTTGCATAGAGAGATTCTTAATAACTACTAGCTAAAGTTAGAATATTCTAAGAGATAATTTCATTCATGTGATATGTAACTGACCAACACTTTTAAAAGTGAAATGGAAGCTTCTTAGTAACCATGTGGAAGACAGCATGTAGTTCAGGTCATTGCATGATTGCTGATACAAAGTCTTAGATGTTTACTTGGCTAATAAAGTTTAATGTAGACAAGTACATCGTTAGACCAAGTCAAACATGAGGAATTAAAAAAAATATTTGATAGCAAAAGAAGCAAAAAAATCTGAATAAGACCAAAAATATGAACACATTGACTAAAACTAGTTTCAGAGTTATTGAAACAAAACTTTTCCAAGCTTATTTTATCTAAATTTTCTTATTTATTTTCCAATGTTATTTTATCTAAATTTTCTTAAATGTAACAACGATGAACTTAACTTTTATATATATTAGAGTTTCTACATTGTATCTAATATTCTTATGCACACACACGCTCTCTTTATCTCTTTGTGTGTGGTGTGTGTGTGTGTATTTTTGCATGAAGGACATCATTCGTACAGTTCTTTACCCTGCTTTATATACATGACCCCATCTCTGGTGCATGTCGCCATGTAGCCCCTTCCACTGCAGGAATAGGGTATATTAGTGACTCCTTTGTGTTAGTCTGGTTGACTTGTTTTGTTGAGTAAATGAAAGTAGAAGAAAGTGTGTCAGTTCCAAACTTTGCCTCAGAAGTGCATGTTTATGTACTTCTCCCTCCCCCACCCTGTGTCTCCATCATTACCAGAAGAAAAGCACACTACCCTAACTCTTGATCACGAGAAAAAGAAAGATAACACCTAGTAGATCTAAACCTTCTCATAGAACACACAGTCAGCACACTCAGTCATGGGAGTATGCGCCATTGAGGTCTGCAGAGCCACCCTAGACAATGCATGGGTCTCTGAAGACATATCACCACTCCTTAAGATGCTGAGTCTTCTGATGGCATAGTACACAGCATTCTTTGTTAGTACCTAATGGAACAGAATGTTGTGAACTGTTTTTTTGGTTTTTTTTTAATTATTGTTTCCATCTGCTCGTATAAAAGGAAGGGGAAACACTGCCATCTTTTAGATATCAGGTTTAATTACAAACATTGAGAGTCATAACCCCACACACTAATAATATCACTTGGAGACATGTGATGTGGATAGTAAATTTCAGTCTACTTTCAGTGGTCAATATTAAAAGCAATATTAAATATTCACAGATGGCCTTCATAATTTTCCATGCTTTGTAGTTTCCATCTAACCTATTCCCTAGGCATAGATCTCCAGAGTCCCTTAACCACTGACCTTTAATCCTTGAGTCTATTTTTTTTTCTACAAAGCATATGTAATCCATGAGGGCAAGCCTGGGACATCGAGAGGAAAAGCATTGCACTCAGAAGGATCAGAGGAAGAAAACAATCTCTCTTTACTTACTTGTGTCTAAGAGTCTGTTGAAGTCTTGATGCCCCTCTCATGCTCCATATGCTCTTTCCCTTGGGCCTTCCCATGGGAAGATTTTTTTTGTCTCCCTAAAACCTACTCATTTGGATTATAGAGTTTACTGCTAAACAAATAACAGGGAAGATATGAAGAAGACGGTTCTCTGGGGAAAGTTACAAAGTTTCTAGACATATCTTTTTAGAAAGGAACACGTTTATTTAGTACACTGCAAAGAGAACACTGAGAAGTTCAATGGTAGAAACCCCAGTAACAACACTTCTGGGTCAGCATTCTGAAAACAGAAAATTAAGGGCAGAAAACATGTCAAAGCAAAACACAAAAGTCCAAACTGATGATATGATGAAGACAGATACGCTTCCATTTTCTTTTCTGAAGCATTGAGAGTAAAATAGACTTCAGTGAATACCCCCAAGAGAAGCATTTTGTGAGGGCTCCCACTTAGTCAAGCACACAAGTTTCTCTGTTTGGAACCTTCTTGTTTTACCATCTGCAGAGCAAGCTTGAGGAAAAAGGCTCCATGTTGTGAAACAAAGATGCTTAGTGCCTGCATGGGCCACCCAGAAGGCATTTCCTGACTGTTCCCTTGAAGGAGGAAAGAGAGAAGCTGACAAGCAACCAACATATGTAAGGCCCCATGACTCTCCAGGCTCTTGTACTCAGTGTCTAGGAATATCCCACTTGTAAGTACTTAGTTTGGCACATTTATAATAACATGGGGTTGAGTGATCTTTGCACTCCATGGATTTCATTTAGTGTCGACTGCTCTTTATGTTTTGGATGAATTGTATTGACAAGCTTAATTCATTTTGCCATTAGTGGTTTTCAATTGAGTGAAATAAAAGTGAGTAAAAGTACTAAGTTTCTTTTTCCTAAGCATCAGTGAATTAAGATACGATGATAATCTTGAGTGTTGGCAAGAATAAAAATATATAACTTGATAGAATTGAAATTGGTACTGTTTCTAGAAATCCACCAGGCAACATAGGTCAAGTGCATTAATGTTCATTTGGGATAAGAGTACTGCTCTAGGAGTAATAAAAAGCTAAACCAGTATACAAGTAGAAAAACAAAACGTATATTCTATATCCAAGAAGACATGTAAATACTATTTAAATCATGCTTCACCTATATGTGCTACTGTTTCCATTAAACGGTGCTACAAAAAGTATAAGTAAAATTTAAGATAACCTTGAAAAACAAGAAAGATAAGTGTTTTTAAGCTACTAATGCAATGGTTTCCAGCCACACAAAAGTGCCCTGACTTTCTCCATTAAAGGCAATAACTTTAATGTCATTAACAAAACAACATTCTTGGACACAGAATAGATTTGTGTCTACATATAGTTTTTCTTGGTTCTGCTTAAACATAGTTTAATAAACTCTCCATCAGTCTCTGCTGCTGAAGAAACCACGCTCCATGTGTGAAGGATGGAGTGAAATCATGTTGGAAATGAGCTGGAAGCTTCCTCCCCATCAGCTAGCTTTCATAATCCTTGAATGAACCATGAGGGCTGCTGGGAGAGAAAAGGCACCAATGGTCTTACACAGCCATGAATCCTGCAACCCATGAGACCCACTGCCAGCCAAGATTTACCCACTTATGCAATAGCAGTACTACTGCTATACGAGTAATCAACTCCTCTCTGAATTTGAGATCATCTCTACAGAAGGTAACACATGGCTGGTACTATAAACATGGACAAATCTCAATGGTGGAAGAGATTCTGGGTCCTAGTGGGAACTGAATACTGTTGCTCAGCTGAATTGACATAATGCCAAGCTACCTTCTAAATATTTATGTTACTATCCATACACAAATACTACTTTCAGACTTAATCAAAGAAGCCTATCAAGTAAAAGGTGGTGAATGATGACTCATAGGCATTAAAGATGTTGAGGACAGTAATGGAGTGTTTAGCCCTAAAGGAGACATTTGTACTATCCTCCTTTAAAGCTTACAGAATATTGCAGAAGACAGGGAGAAAAGAATGTAAGAGCGAGAAGATAATGAGAAAGTCTGAGAAATGTCACCTTCTGGGTAAGGCATAGCCATTACAATCGCAAACTCACTGCAGTTGTAGATGCCTGCACTGTGTCTACACGAGAATGAGCTTATCAACAATAAGGCGTGGTATGGAGGCTGGGGTCAGGAGCTCCACTCGTCACTGAACTACTTGATACTAACAGACCTTAGGGGTGGGAATTGCTCGTTGTCTTCCACTGTATTTTCACTAATGACTCCCTCAGAAACCAGGGGATAGTTCCAATCTAAATGTCACCCAGATGGCACTAGTTAAATCAAATGAATCATAAAACAAAAGACTTCAATTCTAGGAAAGAGAATGGGAGGGATAAGGAGTGGTTGATAGTAATAAGAGCAAGATAAGGGGACTTGGTGGAAGACTCAACTCAAGACATAATATGCAAGTGTAAAATTCTCAATAACAAAATTAACCAATAGAGAGCAAAGAACAATAACAGGCATTATATTGACATATTTGAGTAAGTTTCTTAAGCAAGGCCTTTGAGCTTTACATCTTCTTGTTGTACTACCATTCTGGTCATTTCCAATGCTTATGCCAGGGATGAACCCAGTATCTATGGAGTTGGTGCCCTACAGATGCCCCTGCTTCCTCTCCTCACACAGTACTCTGAATCAATGTACTTTTTCCCAGGAGCAACCCAGGATGTCTCTGCCTGCAGTTGGATAGCATCTACCTCACACACAGCACAATGTTCTCTTTCTCAAGTGTTACCAGTTGGTTTGAGTTTGGATGCTCTCTGAAGATGGCATCTCACTCTTCTGTCTCCTTGCTAGTTCTTGCAAAAGCATGGGGTAGAAATGCCTATTCAAATCATAAAATTAAGTTCAAAACAACACCTTACTTAGTTAGAACAAAGGCTTCTCTGGTCTAGCTTTTTCTCCAAGAATATTATCAGAGAATGCGTTTTGGGTTGTTTGTTTTGTTTTTAATGCCTGTAGCACTAGAGACTAGATTTGGGGCTCACTTTGGTAACTAAGTTAGTTCTTCCCCTGAGTTCAGGCGAATTATGCCTCAGCTCAAGCTCATGTAAAATTAGACTTCTAAATCTGCCGGGCTGCTGTGGCAGTTCCATGAGCTAATAGCTGCAGTTAGAGCACCTTACAGGCTACTTGTTAGCTGAGAGGTCATACAAATTCCAAACTTTTCTTCTATTTGGAAGATTTTTCTGGTATCTAGAAGCTTCCAGAGCCAGAGAATTCACTTTGTGCTATTGTCAGACAAAAACCAATTGATTTCTGTACAGCAAGCTCACTGTGGTTACTAGTCTCTGGAGCTTTCTAATTATAGTATATTTTTCCTTCCCTTCCCAAACACTATTTTCTCATGAACTGAACTCTCCTTTCTTCTTTATTTGCTCCTAACCTTTGCCTTCCTTTGCATCCTACCATCCTTCGTTACTGAGGAAAGGAAGCTGGTAGTGGTATGTGACTATAGACTCGACTCTGAAATGTTGCTACTTTCATTTAGTTGAACTATATTGAGAAGATGGCATGTGTCCACAATTAGCATATCCTGAATTATTAAGTTAGATGATCATGATGCTTCCTTCATCTAAAATTGTTCTATTATGTGCTTTATAAATGGATGCAGAAAATCTACCTACAACAAACTTTTAATCAGACTTTTGACAAATGTTGGTGGCTGATGACAATGAAAAGGAATTATCCTCTGGGTCTAGCCAATGTGAACACCTTAGCTTGTCAATAGTCTTCATAAATTATAATGCCAAAACTGGAGACATAGGAAAGTTATAGTTAAAAAAACCAGAATATACAGTGGGATACTTAGCATCTGATCTGGATACCTCTTCGACCTTCCCATGCGTAGAGTTTCCTCATTTATAAAATCAGGTGAAAATATCTGCCTTGTAACATAGTAAATATATGCAAGTCCTAGCTCTCAGCACCAAAGTTACAAATATTTAGGATTCTTTTGGCAAGCAGTAAACAATTAATATCAACACATGAGAGGATCTGGGAGGTTTGGGTGCAACTCTCAGCCCAGGAGGCACTGTTTTTACCATAGGCTCCTGTCTGAGGTTTTTCTTCTCCCAAGAACTTCCATCCAGGGCTGAGCACCATTCACCTGAGTCTACCACTAGACTCCTTAACAGGAGATGGGTAATGAGAAGAAGAGAGATGAGAAATGGAGGCATGAGGGAGAAAGGTAAAGAGGAGTGGGAAGCAGGCAGGTGAGTGAGTGGTTGTTTTTGAAAGCAAGGAGCAGTTGGACAGACATGCACACAGGAATCGGTGTCTTACATTCCTTTGTCCATGCACAGCCTCATAGTTGAGAGTCAGTCATTCCCATCTATGTGAAAAGAAAATCTACATGTTCCTTGCTCACAGGGGACAACAGTGCAAAAGTCAGGATCTTTGGCACCAAACATCTTTTCCCTTTGATGATGGTCACATTTTCCCCTCACCACTTTGCCAGAGCCTTGCCAACTGTACCTAGCAAGTCACTATACCACAATCTTTGGGTTCTTACTAGCTACTGATATGCAGCCATTTGCACACTGTTAGCAGATAATAAATCTTTTAATTATAGATGGATTGAGTCTCTGATGTTTTCCCAGGGCTCACAAAGTCTGTTACATATCCATATAATTTTAGTCACCTCTAAAAACTTGTGTGACTTTATATGCATGCTTTTGAAATAGGTGTGATCTTGTTTAGGGAGCAATGGCAAAGAAATTACCTTGTAGACACGTATTCAGCACAAAGGGTGCTTTTTTTTCTGAATAATTTCAATTTTCACTGGTTGGTTGAGCTGAAGACTATAGAACCTGTAGATATGTGTGGCTGGATGTGTCTATGCAAAAGTATGTTGGGACTTATCCTGTCCCTAAGCCATGCTATGTTCCTGTGTAACTGGAAGAGTCTTAAAGTGGTAAGTATTGATCATTTATTATTTTTAACTTTAACATTTTTCAATTGTTTGTGTAAGGTATGAAAATGAAGTTTCTAAGTCCCATTGGAGAAGGACCTAAGTAATAGCAAGGTCTGTTCAACTACATACATGTATTGTTTGTTTGAAAAGTATTGACAGCAAGCTTGTCACTGATAACCTAATGATAACCCAGGCATGGACCTTATAGGTCAGCAAAATAAGGGTAATCCTCTGTTAGCAGTACAACGTGTTTTAAGCTGCCAACCAACATTTTTAAAAAGTTGCCCCTGCCCTCTGTTTTGGAAGTACATTGATGACATTGAACCCAGTGCCTTGTACACGCTGGGGAAGATCTCTCATGGTAGCTTCAATCGTGCTCTTTTAAAATGCTTTAAAATCCATGGATAAAATAAACAGAACACCTCTCTGCAGGTGAGGGGCAAGGAGGAATCAGAAATGTAGTTTGGTAAAGCTAGCAGGCCAGTAAACAGAGAACACAGAATACAAAACCATGGTCCAAGTCAAAGTTAAAGTCAGACTGTTATTCAACTACACCACGCTGACTTGAAAGAAAAGAAGCTTGCAGAGCATCCTTTCTGATGAAAGACTCAGTACAACTTCTTGCTCAGGTTCTTATTTTCAGAGGGTGAAAAATAAATTCTCTTCAAACAATTCCACCTGAAAGTTCACAATTAAGAGAACCCAGCAGTATCTAGGCATGCAAAAAACAAAACAAAAACAAAAAAAACCAAACAAACAAAAACCCTGAAATCCTAGTCTGATCTGGGTAAGCAACTCTGAGTATCCGGGCTGGAGGAGCTTGGGAGGGGAGTTCTAAGTGAAACAATAAGAGAATATATTTAGCAAATTTAAGAAGCCTTGCCTCTTGAAAGTCATTTGTTTAGGCTTCTTTAAAAAATTAAACACCTAAAAGTTACTTTTTAAAAAGATAACTTTTGAAAATAGAAAATATAGTCATAAAACCAGAATCTCAAGGGAAATATTAAACACAGAGAGTAAAGCTTAGTGCATTATACGCAATAAAGAGTAAACATTCTTCAAAAGGGAACACTAGAATAAATACACTGTGCACATGCTTTAGCACAGTGCGGCCTCCTTTATGTTATGAAGATGCCATGAAGTCCCGGGAACTCTCAGCATTTTTAGAACTGAGGGCACCAAGGCACAGAAAGGCTAAGGAGCCCACCCAAATCCACATAGCTACCGAGAAAGAGATACAGCCAATTTCCAGCCCAAAGAACTGGGTTTCAGTTCTGTTTCCTAGCAACTGCTCTGCAATCCTGTGAAGAAAACGGAAACCACTAAAGAGGAGTACCATGGAAGTTAAATTTGTCCTAGAATAAGCAATGGTGAGAGTGAAGCAAATAACTTTTTTAGAGAGATGATAGCTGAAAATTCTCCAGAATTGGAGAAGAGCATCAATCATTCAATTTGATCAAATTTCTAAAGTAGAATTTGAAAAAAAAAATTATATCCAGACATAGACTAGTGAACCCCAGAACCACCTAATATATAGGAGATGCTCACCACAAAGACAGCCATTAGAGAAGACAAATTGATAAAAATGAAAGCCCATTACAAAGGAGACTTCTTGAGGCAGTAGCAGGCTATTGTCCTAGGAGCAAGGGAAGATGGCCATCAGCTACAAGGTGTACCTAGTGGGATTGTCATTGAGGAATGTGAGCAAATAATGCCTTCTTATGCAAACAAAAACTGAGAGTACCTTCACTAAAGAACAACATAGAGGACATATCTAAGAAAGAAGGAAAATCTAAACTATGAAGCAAAAATGTTAAACTATGTACAGTTTACATGAATAAATCTAAACCAGTTTTCTAGAAATAAATTCTAAAAATCAAAATGTTTGGAAGAAAAATAATTAAAATCTATAACTGACAAAGAAGAACAAAAGAAATAGGGAGATTGGTATGTTCACACTCTCATTATTACTAGAGAGACCAATATGTAAAAACTGCTCTCTTGGGAAAGTTAAGGCCTTTTGTCAGGACAACTGATTTTTTTCAGACAGGTCAGGGGAAGTATGACACAAACTGTAAAAAAACATAAAAAAGAAAAACATGTTTGGGCAACATTGGTGAGCACCCACCTTCCTACAAAGATGTTTGCACCCTCTCCTTTAGCCCCATGTCAACGCTACAGTAGATTATCACCCCCCTGAGCTACCAACTTACAGATACTACTAGTAAGGCTGCTGGAGTCTGTACATTTAGGAAACATGCAGGAGTGTGCGTACATCCTGAGGTAATGCATACATTACAAGACTGGGAGGTTGTTTAAATTAATTCACATCACTGTGCAGTACTCAACTATAAATCACAATACACTTATTCAGTGTGTATCCCATACTTGCAGAACAGAGCATTCTAACAGAAAGTTCTCTGGACTGAGAACATGGGACTAGCATGAGCTCAGCAGAGCGGAGTGAACATCTCCCTGGATTGCAACCTGTCTTATCTCAATTTAAGCTACAGGTGAGACTGAATTGACATGGTAAGGTTGGGTGGTCTTGCCGCTGAAACACTGTAATGCCTTCTACAAAGGACCTTTAAACAAGGAACAAGGATCTGCTCAGGAACTAGTAGGAAAGAGACTGGACGTTTATTGGGTGCTTACTGTGTCCCACCTCAAGCCTTGTCTTAATCCTCCCAAAAGTCTCACAGTCTTTCCTCTGCATAAGATAAAGTGCCAAGACCCATGGGACTTCCTACCAGAGCTCCCAGCTGGCAACTGCTGCGTCATTAAGCAGTGCTTTGAGCACTACTTGAGCTGCTAGTGGATTCCTGTTCATTTACCTATTTTTCAAGCATTGTGTTAGCTCAGATGAGAGACAGAGATAAGACAAAAAGACTATGTGAGTCAGTATGAAGGTGCCTCAAACAGCTGAAAAGAGATCTATCTGCTTCATTTATACTACTCTTGAACACACACCTAAATGACTCTGTATCCTACTATAGAGGTACTTGCTCATCCATGGTCATTGCTGCTCTATGCACAATATTCAAAAAATGGAAATAGCCTAAATGTCCATAAACTGAAGGACAGATAATAAAAATATGGTACATTAAGACAGTGGAATATTACTCAGCTATTAAGAAAATTGGAATTAGAAAATTAGCAAGTATATGAATGGAGACAAAAACAATCAGCCTGAGTGAAGTAAGTCAGACCCAGAAAGACAAATATCATATGGTTTTTCTTCTTTATAGATGTTAGCTTTGAACTATCAATATATGAATCTTATTTGGAATACTCACAGAGGTTAGTAAATTACTAAGAACTCATGTGGGAGTGTTGGAGGCACAGAGATGTTTGTGCTCATTGACGTGCACTAGGACAGTGGTTGTCACCCTTCCTTCCTAATGCTCTGATGCTGTAACTCAGTTCATGTTGTGGTGTCCCTCAGCCACAAAATTATTTTTGTTGCTACTTCGTAACTGTAATTTTGCTACGGTTGTGAATTGTAATGTAAATGTCTGCCTTTTCCAGTGCTCTTAGGTGAACCCTGTGAAAAGGTCATTTTACCACCAAAAGTGTCACATTCCGTAGGTTAAGAACTGTGCTGGTGGATCCTGGAATGTTAAGCACAGAGGGCTTATGCCCTCAAGGGAAAGAGTACAAAACCCAGTTTTCACCCAGAAGCCTGAAGTAGATGTATTTTCTAACCTGGTGACCTTTGCACACTCTGTGTGGCTGAAGGCTGACCTTCAGACCCACTTCGGAAACTTATTTATTTTCAGTCAATCTACAACGACCTATTTTTATGAAAGGTGTCATACTTACTTTACAAAGAGTTTCAATGAACTCACATCTGATCTATATTTTGCTTACTTTGTTCCTCAGATGATTAGGGGCATGCTTTATTGTATGTGTGGGATTGAGTTAATCACTACAAAAATGGTTTTCAGCAGATTGTGCTGAGTGTAAATAAGCCTAAAACAGGCAAATCAGGGTCAGACTTCCAAAGTTTCAGACAACACTGGCTACTGAGTCATGTGCAAACTGCCTTCTTGCTTCTATGGGTTGTCTGTCTGCTGTCAGTGAAGCTTACACAGATCCCTGCAGGGGAATTTCCTCCAAAGGAAAGAAAGCAGACGGGTATAAAGGGTTAAAACATCGTTGTGAGGAGCTGAAGAGTTGGCTCCATAGTTAAGAGCACTAGTTGTTCTTCCAGAGGATCTGGGTTTAATTCTCAGCTCACAACTGTCTGTAACTCCAGGTCCAAGGGATCTGGCATCCCAACATAGACATACATGCAGGCAAAACTCCAACGCACACAAAATAACAATAAATCTAAAAAATAAAAAGTAATTATGTAATAAGAAAGGATAAATTATTGTGGTTGAAAGGGTAGCAGGAAAGAAGAGAGGAAATGACAGGGATACATAACACTAAAGAATTTTCAGAAAAAATCATATGGAAACCTATTGCTGTAGAAGTATATATACTGCCCAGTGGTACAATAGTGGCATAAGCATCATTGATTGTATTTAAGTTCCATTCCACAAGATACAACCTATACCTAGTACAATCATCAGGCCAAGACCCTACAATTATACAGACATCATAGTCCCTAGGGAAGAACTTACTACTATTATTCTTCTAAACGTATTAAACTATATCGTATTAAACTGACTGCTAATGAATTCTTCTTATACTCATACAATAATGTACGTCTCAACTCTCATCAAAGAAGCGTCTATTTATAGTAGAGTATGATTAAAATAGAAACACACAACCTGCCAATTTATAGCGAATAAGAGAATAGCAAGTACTGAGCCCTGAATGAAGCATATATCCCTCCTTCCAATGTTTGGGATCACCACAGAAGAGGAAAGAGAAAGAGTATAAGAGCCAGAGGCAGTGGATGACTACAAGGAAGGACTATAATTTGATGCAGCATTGCAGATGCACACAGAGCTCACTACAGTTGTAGGAGCATGCAAAAAAAAAAAAAAAAAAAAAAAAAACAAAACAAAAAAAAAAAAAACCTGGACAAGCCTAAGCCAGACCAAATCCCAGCATGAAGAGAGAAGCTTGCATGATTCTACCAAAAGCCAAGGAGGTATTAACAAGGAGGTATTTGGTTGAAGAGGAAAGAACAAGTGAAAAAACATAAGAAAACTGATTAATTGACCATGCTGCAGAGGAAGTTATTTTAGCAACACAAATTGACCTTGAAGGGGAAAGGTGGCACAGACAGGATAGGAAGGGAAGAGTGAATGGGCCTAGTACAGTTGGGTAAGGGAGAATGAGAATGATCAAAATGCATTGCATAGAATATCAAGTAACTAAAAATCAGAGGAAAATAACTTATTCCAGAAAATCAGCAAACTAGGTACTCACCCAGGCATTTGGATAGTGATTTTTCCACCCTCTTTATATTTATTCTAACCAATATTATGCTAACAAATATAAGTCTGGCAAGGATTATATAACCACTTTGTATTTCTATTAATGTCTCTGCCAAGGGCAAAGATTTTAATGGGCCTGTTTCTGATCTCTGCCCACAAAGAAAATTTGAAACTAAACTTTTAATTTCTCTTGATTGGAACATTCTGGAGAAGAGAAAGTTCAGTCTATTCAGGTCAGCAGGCTGGAGAACCATGGTAGGTGATGTGCAAAATGTTCATGGTGTAATCCATAAAGACTAAACTCATCCTAGCTATTGATGAAGAAAACCAAGAATACATAGCTCATTTTATTTTTATGTGACTCTTGGAATCAAGAATTTTTTTTATTGTACAAAACAAAAAATATTACATGAACATACTCCTACAAATGCCCTAAGTCTATTAAGTTCTTAGAAACTGACCAGAGAATAAAGATTATGAAGGAATTGGAGAGAAAAGAGAATCAGAAAAATTGTTTGGTATGTACAGTTTAGCTTGGGGAAGAAAATGCAAGCATCTACTGAAAATGGGTAATATGATTATTCTGTCTATCCAACAAAATGAATATAAGCAACTGAACTACATTAACATATGTAGATAGGTAAATCTACATCACCACTATTGAAATTTAAAAACAGAAGAAGAGGGACTTGTCTTCTACAGAGAACCAGTCCTTGGTGAGGGTAAGGTAGTCCAGCTTACCCCATCGTGCAGGAAAAGAAGAATCCACCTGCAACACTGGAGCCAACTCAGACCAAGAGAGGCCACATTCTGTTCAGTAGTTCTTCTTGACAGAGATGGCCTGGCTTTTGACATCCTCTACTCAGTGTCACAGATACTTAGAAGTCAGAAGAAGAGTCTAAATTTGTGGAAGTGAAAGCAAAGAGGGGTTCCCAACTAGGAACAGAAGGTAGTAAAGTCATGTGGAGGAAGCAAGCATTCAGTGATGCATCAGAGCGAATCTATTTAGGGATTTTCAAAAGTATTTCTTCAGTATACTTGCTAAACAGAACAACAATAGATGATATTTACCAAGGACGATGCTCACACAGTCTATCACAAAGTAAGTGGTACATTTCTGCTTTGTCCCCTGGGGACAAAGAAGCAGCAGCAGGCGATAGATGAGATGCCTCATTTCACATGAGAAAGCATCAGAAATAATACCAGATACACAGCACAATGCTGCCTTTTGTTATTATTTCCTGAAAATGCTATGAGACAAAATCTCACTGTGTCTCCTAAATTTTTTTCATCTTAAGATTTCAAGGAGCTTGTAACCTGAAGTATTTACCCTGTTTTCTCTTTAAAACTATATAAAATTATTTCTTGTACTGTTATTTAATATCTAAGCTGTATTTCTTTACATTAAATGAAATATTTTTAACAAATATATAAATAAAATTTAAGTTTCCTCTGAGAAGGAAACAAACTAGCTGCTAAGTATTAAATGTCTTTTTTTTTTTAAGGATATTATTCTTAAAGCAAAAAGGAATAAATACCTGTCCCTCCCCTACTCCATCCAGATGTGAAGAAGCCCTGGCCAGCAAGTACCTTCAGATGGGCAGATGATGGGGCACAGAATGAATATATTTGTCAAGGAACAGAGTGGAGTCACATTCTCTCTTATCTGACTTTTGGCCTGTGTGGAAAAGCCTGCTGTTTGCACACAACATTCCAGAGGTGTGACTTCCTGTCCATTCCCCCAATGGGCAGAAAATGATCAATAAAACTTTACTCCCCATCTCTTTGATTAATTTTAGTTGAAAGTCTACTTTATTAAATATTAGACCATCTACTTCAGCTTATTTCTTGGGTCTGTTTGCTTGAAAAACTTCTTTCCAGAATTTTACTCTAAGGTAATATCTATCTTTATTTCTGTGGTGTGTTTCTTATATATGCAGCAGAATGATGGATTCTATTTACACATCTATTCTGTTAGCCTGCCTTTTAATTGGGGAATTGAATCCATTAATGCTGAGAAGGATTAATGACCAATGATTACTAATTCCTGTTATTTTGATGGTGGTGGTGATAGTGTGTGTGTGTGTTGTGTGTGTGTGTGTGTGTGTGTGTGTGTGTTTAAACAGCAAAATCAAGAAATCAAGAAATGCTGGTCTTTTAAGAAAATTAACAAGATAGACAAAGATAGACAAACCTTTAGCCAAACCAACAAAAAGTCAAAAAGACAGCATCCAAATTAATACAATCAGGAATGTAAAGAGGGACATAACAAAAGACACTAAGGAAATCTAAAAAATTATTAGGTGTTACTTCAAAAGCCTTTACTCTATAAAACTGGAAATAAAATGGATGGTTTTCTTGATTGATAAAACTTTCCAAAGTTAAATCAAGATTAGGTAAACAATTTAAGTTGTCCTATAAACCCTAAGAAAATAGAAGCAATCATTAAAAGATTCCCAACCAAAAAAATCTCAAGTCCAAAGAGTTTTAACACAGAATTTTATAAGACTTAGAAGAGCTAATACCAGCACTCCTCAAACTATTCCAAGGAATAGAAGCAGAGAGAACATTGCCAAACTCATTCTATGAGTCCATAATCACCCTGATATCTAAACCACACAAGCCTTTATTGACAGGTTAAACTGAAAAGCAAAGTTCATATAGCATCACTTAGTGTATAAGAGGATATGCTTCTTGGGGCAACCACTTCTTGAGAAGCCAATCTTTATCATTAGAATATAAGCAGCATCAGAAGAAGCTACTTCAGAAGGAACATTGCCAAACTTATTCTATGAGCCCACAGTCACCCTGATACCTAAAGCACACAAAGATTCAATACAGAAAGAGAATTTTAGACCAATTTCCCTAATGAACATTGATATAAAAATACTCAGTAAAATATTCCCAAACCAAATCCAGGAACACATCAAAAATATCATCCACCATGATCAAGTAGGCTTCATCCCAGGGATGCAGGGATGGTTAAATATATGAAAATCCATCAATGTAATCTACCATATAAACAAACTGAAAAAAAAACACATGATCATCTCATTAGAGGCTGAAAAAGCTTTTAACAAAATTCATCACCCCTTCATGTTAAAAGTCTTTTAGAGATCAAGCATAAATGATGCACACCTAAATATAATAATAAAAGCCAACATCAAAGTAAAAGGAGAGAAACTTAAAGCAATTTCATTAAAATCAGGGACAAGATAAGGCTGTTCACTCTCTAAATTTTCAATATAGTACTTGAAATCCCATCCTATGACTTGAAGTCTTATCCTAGCTAGAGAAATAAGACAACTATAGGAGATCAAGGAGACACAAATTAGAAAGGAAGAACTTGTGTCGGTTTTCACAGATGATATGATAGTATACATAAATGACCCCAAAAATTCTATTAGGGAACCCCTGTAACTAATAAACATCTCCAACAAGTGGCTAAATAAAAAATTAACTAAAATGAAAATCAATTGCCCTCCTTTATGCAAATGATAAACAGGTAGAGAAAAGAATTAGGGAAACAATATCCTTCACAACAGCCAGAAATAATATAAAATGTCTGGTGTAACTCTAAACAAGCAAGTGAAAGGCCTGTATAACAAGAATTTAAAATCTTTGAAGAAGGAAATAGAGGAAGATCTCTGAAGATGGAAAGATTTCCCATGCTCATGAATCAGTAGGATTAACACAGTAAAAATAGCCATCTTACTAAAAGCTATCTAAAAATTCAATAAAATTCCCATTAAATTTCCAACACAATTCTTTGCAGTCCTTGAAAGACCAATTCTCAACTTCATATGGAAAAACAAAAACAAAAAAAACATGGTAGCCAAAATAATCTTGTATAGTAAAAGAACTTTTGGACCTAAGACCATCCCTGATTTCAGACTGTAGTACAGAAAAATAGTAATAAAAATCACATAGGATTGGTATAAAACACAAATATTGATCAATGTATCTTTGACTTAGACCTAAAGAGCTTATGTACCATTTGAAATGTACCTTTCACTTTTATCCTCTCAACTCTTATTCCCAAAAGTTTTTTTCACAATCTCATTCTATATGTGATAGAAAATTTTTCTCACAAGAGTCCCCCTGAATGAAGGAAGCTGTGGTTCAAATTGCCTCACTGTCTTGTCTAAACTTCAGGTACTTTATCTGACTTGCTTTCAGCTACCCCTGTGCTATGCACTCTCACGCGACATGGCTGCAGTGACCTCTGACTTCTTCAAGATTGAACATTTATTCTCTTCCTGGAAACTGAAGCACAATTCACAGATGTTGCAGAAAAAGATGACTACCAATATTGTGAGGAAGGGAATGTGGCTGCTAGAAGCTTTTTAGGCCACCTCGGCAAGAAGCTAAACTTATTTTTCTACTGTGAAACAGGGTGAGATTTGTGTTAAAATTAGGGTGATTTTTTTTAAAAAGTGCCAGTGCTGGAGGAAGGAAGAAGAAAGACAGCCATCCAAACCTCAACTGAGATTTTCTTGGCAAATTTGTGCACAGAAAATTCATTGCTGAGTGAAAGATCTACATGACAAGACGTCAAGGATTTGAAGAATTGAACTGATGAAATATCAGAAGTCAGAGAGATCAGGAGTGCTCATAGATCTATAGGATTAACCTAGTAAAAATGGCCATCCTATGAAAAGCAATCTAGAGGGTCAGCACAATCTCCATCAAATCACAATTATCTACAGACCTTTAAAGGACAATACTCAGCTTCATATTGATAAACAAAAAGCCCAGGACAACTAAAACAAACCCGTCCAATAAAAGAACTTCTGGAGCTATCACCATCCCTGATTTCAGGCTGTCCTACTGAACCATAGTAATAAAAACCACATGTTATTGGCATAAAACAGACATATTGATCAATGGAATTGAATCAAAGACACAAATCCATGGACACCTGGTTTTTATAAATAATCCTGAAATACAAAATGGGAAAAAAGAAACCATCTTCAACAAATGATACTGGTCTAACTGGATGTCTGCATATAGAAAAGTGCAGATGGATCTATATCACCCTGAAAAACACTCAAGTCCAAGTGGATGAAAGACCTCAACATAAGATCAGATACACTGAACCTAATAGAAGAGAAAATGGGCAACTGCCTTGAATACATTGGCATAGGAAACAACTTCCTGAACAGAACACCAATAGTTTAGGCACTAAGAACAACAATTAATAAATGGGACTTCATGAAACTGAAAAGCCTTGTAAGACATAGGACATATCAATAGGATAAAACAGTAGTCACAGAATGGGAAAAGAATTTTCACTGACCTCACATCTGACAATGGGTTAATTTTCAAATTACCTAACAAACTCAAAAAAAAATCAATAAATCAAATAATCCAATTGAAATGGGATACTGATATAAATAGAATCCTCAATAGAGGAATCTCAGATGGCTTAGAAACACTTAAATAAATGTTCAACATCCTTAGCCATCAGGGAAATATAAATCAAAATGACTCTGAGATTCCATCTTGCACCCATCAGAATATCTAAGATCAAAAATACAAGTGGCAGCTCATTCTGGGAAGGATGTGGACCAAAGGAAGCATCCACCATTACTGGTGGAAGTGCAAACTTCTACAGCCACTATGAAAATCAATATGGCAGTTTCTCAAAAAATTGGGACTATTTATACCTCAAGACCCAGCTATACCACTCTTGGGCATATACCTAAAGGACCATCCATCTTACCACAAGAACACTTGCTCAACTATGTTCATGATAGGATGTGGAAAGAACCTAGAATTGGTAAAGAAAATGTGGTATATTTACACAATGGATTGTTACTCTGTTGTTAAAAAGAAATATGACATCATGAAATTTGCAGGCAAATAGATGGAACTAGGAAAATTTATCTTGTGGTAACCCAGGCCCAGAAAGGCAAATATTTTATGTACTCACTCATAAGTAGCTATTAGCTATTAAGTAAATGATAATCATGCTACAATCCACAGACTGAGAGAGAGGCTAAGGAACAAGTAGAGTTCTAAGGGGGATACATTTAACTCCCTGGAAGGGGAAATAGAATAGAACAGGTAAACCACGGGGTGGGTAGTGATGGGAATAGGAAGGATCATGTGCAGAGGAAGGGATGGAGGAAGAGAGTGTGGGAAGAAACAACTGGAATCAGAAGGCATTTGGGGGCCATTGTGGAAACCAAGTGCAGTGGAAACTCCCTGGAATCTATAAGAGTGACCCTAGTCAGGACGCCTAGGAAGATGTGGAGCCTGAACAAGCCATCTTCAGTAACCAGGCAAGGCTTTCAGCAATAGGACAAGGACACCAACCCAGCCATAAAACTTTTAACCTACAATCTGTCCTGCTGGCAATATGTGCTAGGAATGGTAACTCAGAACTTGTGGGAGTTAACCACCAATGACTGACCTAATATCTGGCCCAAACCTCCAGAGGGAGTCCATGCCCAACACTCCCTAGATAACCAGGAACCAAAGACTAGATAACCTATAGACTTAGGGTTGAACCAACATAGTTGACAAGAATATAAAAATTTAAAAAAAAAATCAATGGAATGATTCCTCATGATGTTCTAATGTATTTATAGATCAGTGCCTGGTCTAATTGTCCAGTTGTCAACAAAGAAGCTGATGGAAGTGAAGACCCACAGCCAAACATTTGGTGGAGAGAGAGACCCAGGTTGGAGGTTTCAGTCAGGCCCCTCTCCTCAGAGCTTGGGAACCTAACCAGAGAGGGAAGAATTATAGGAGTCAGAGGGGTGGAGAACATGAAGACAACATGGTCCTCCTACTGGGTTGCCTCACCCAGCCTTGATGTTAGGGTTTTTGCCTGGTTTGATTGTATTTTCTCGTGCTGTGCACAGTTAATGTCCCCGAGAGGTCTGCTCTTTTCTAGGAGTGTATGAGGGAGTGTACCTGGAGAAGAAGGGAGGTGGGGCGAGGGGACTGGGAGGAACAGAGTTAAGGGAAGCTATGGCTGAGACATATTGAATCAGAGAAGAATACATACAGAGTAAAAGGGAAAAAGAAAATGCATTGTTAGACTGGCCGCTGACAAGATGGTAAATTCTGGAACTTCTGGAGATATCATCATCTCTGATTTCAAGCTGTAGTATAGATAAATAGTAATTAAAAAAATCACATAGTATTGGTATAAAACACACAGATTGACCAATGGAATAGAATCAAAGACCCAGAAACAAACCCACAGATCTATGGACCCTTGAATTTTGACAAAGAAGTCTAAACCATACAATGGAAAAAGAAAGCATCTTTAACAAATGGTGCTGGTCTAACTAGCATCTGTATGTAGAAGAATGCAAATAGACCCATTTCTAACACCCTGCACAAAACCCAAGCCCACGTAGATCAAAACCTCAAGATAAAACTAAACACAGTAAATCTTATAATGGGGAACTGCCTTCAACATAGGCGAAAAGTTCCTTAACAGAACACCAATAGCTCAGGCTCTATGATCAAAAATTAATCAATAGAACCTCATGAAATTAAAAAAGCTTCTGTAAGGGAAAGAACGCTGTCAATAGGACAAAACGACTATACAAAAATTGGGGAAAGATGTTCACCAACCTTTCATCTAACAGATAATATCTAAAATATATAACTAACTCAAGAAGTTAGACACCCTCAAACCACCTAACCCAATTAACAAATGGCAAATGGGGTACAGAGCTAAACAGAAAATTCTCAGCAGAGGACTCTCTAGTGGCTGAGAAGCGCTTAAAGAAATATTCAGCCTCCTTAGTCTTCAGGGAAATACAAATCAAAATGATTCATATTCCACCTTATACATATGAGAATGGCAAAAAAATAAATAAAATAAAATAAAAAAATTTTAAAAATCCAGAAAACAAGGGACAGCACAGGCAGGGGAGGATGTGGAGAAAGCAAATACTCCTCCTTTGCAGGTGGGAGTGCAAACTTCTATAAAGGGATAAAAAATGGATCAGACTGAGGAAATGGACAACCAATGACTGGGTCAACTTGAGACCCATCCTATGAAAGAGAACCAAGCCCTGTCACTGTTAATGATACTCTGTTGTGTTTGCAGACAGGAACCTAGCATAACTGTCATCTGAGAGGCTTCATCCAGCAGCTGATGGAAAGAGATGCAGAGACCCAAAGCCAAACATCAGGTGGAGCTCAGGGAGTCTTGTGGAAGAGTGGGAGGAAGGATTGAGAGAGATAAAATGGTCAAGTACACTAGAAGACCTACAGAGTCAACTAACCTGGAACCGTGGAGGCTCACGGAGACTAAACCACCAACCAAAGAACATGCATGGGCTGGATGTAGGCACCCTACACATTTGTGGAAAATATACAGGTTGGTCTTCATATGGGTGCCCTAACAATTGGAGAAGGGGCTGTCTCTGACTCTGTTGCCTCCATTTGGATGCCCTCTCCCTAGCTGGGCTCCCTTATCTGACCTCAGTGGGAAGGAATGTGCTTAGTCCTTCTGCACATTGATGTGCTAGTGTGGGTTTTCATGCATGGATGGCTTCCCCTTCTCTGAGGAAAAAGGAGGGGTAATGAGTGGTTTGTGAAGGGTGCGACAAAGAATAGAAAAAGTGCGGGACTGCAATTAGGATATAAAGTGAATCGGTAATAAATCAACAAAAATTATTTAGTTAATTAATCAATTAAGAAAAAGCCTTCACTCCCCAGCCCAGCGCAGAAATTAGGGTGCCAGCAACTTCACAAGAACTATTTCTCTCTCTCCTGTGTGAGTCAAGCACAACAAATGCCACTCATTTTTAGAAGTTCCCATAATCTGCAGGAACTGTGGTTTTTAGGCAACCACATGTTTCAAAATCACAGTTCCATTCAAATCTGAAAAGAGGAGCAGCCTTGGGACTCTGCTGCTAGTTCTTTCTGAGTACTGGAGTTTCAGGCCTTCGGTGTTCCTCTAACATGGTCTTTGCCATGGTGTCTTTATCTTCTTGCTCACTCACTTAACCATTTTGAAGATATTGCTTACTTATTAAGCACCAGATACTTTTCTAGACCACAAAGATATATGTGTATTGCTGTTAAACAATCTGTTATATTAAAGAGTCTCCTTGAATCAAACAGGGGAAAATTAGGAAGACAATTTAGCATAACTTATGAACTAACTTTTCAGATCCTTTAAAATGTAGCATTTTAGTAATCCTTTCAGATAGAGTGACTCTTTTGGATAGAGTCAAGCTAACTCATTGGAATATTCTCTGCGACAAATCTTCAGCAAATGTGAGATGCTTCCCTGGAAGCTCTGTTGTTGAAAAGCTGGGGGGAGAAGAAGGGAACATAGAAAAAAGTTATAGCTGCCAGAATTAGAAAGAGTCTCTGAGTTAATTTTAAAAGTATCAAATTCAATAAATTGAACTTAATAATATAAGGATGATAGTTGCTAAGTAGAAATATGGAGAGAGTCATTGGATATGGAGAAAATGTGCTTGCCCTGGGCCAGGGTCATCCACAGAGTGTCCTGCCATGGCCACAGCAGAACAAGTTTGTACCTCCTCCTTGATGTTGCTAAAGACATCAAAACATGACCATGCTAGGGTTCCAATAGAAGTTATAGGTCTAACTCTTGGGAAATTTGTTGATGAGTATACCATCAGAGTGACTGATGTACTGGTTATGTCACGGTCAGATACAGGTATCAGTGTAGAAGTTATTGATCCAGTGTTCCTAACCAAAATGTCAGAAATGCTAAAAAAAAAAAAAATAATAATAATAAAATAAATAAAATAAAAATACCAGGGATTCTGACACGGCTGTTTGCTGGTATGCAGTCACCATGGCATTGGTTGTTGGCATTCTGCTGCTGATATCAACACGCAGCAGAACTCTTGATACTTTCCCAGATAGAGCAGTGGCCTTGGCTGTGGCTCGCACTCTGGGTGTAAAGAGACTGAATTTATTAATGCCTTCAAACTGACTAGTTCCAATATGATGTGGCCTAAGAACATGAACCAGGACAACTTCAAATCTGGCTCAGCGAAACAAACTATCTACCCAGGCATTAATTCATTAATTAAACAAATGTCACTACCCTGATTCGCTATTACTTTTAAGCCAAATTGAACTGAAACAAAAGATGCTGTTAAGTTTGATTAAGTAGAGTTGGGTGGAAGGTTTGACTCCTACAGAGAACATTACAGCGTGAATCAGGGCCAAAAGAGATGGTAGAGTTAACTAAGAATTACAATAAGGCTGTAAAAGAAAACATACTACCTGAACAACTGGTAATAAAGAATGTTAGCAAGCAGAATCCGAAACACTATTCAGAAGCAAAGGTTTCATGATTTCAAATATTGTCTAGTGTTTTACAATAATTTTGCATACTGTTTCATTTTAATAAAGCAACACAGAACGCTTTTCCAAATACATTTGGTATATAATCCTCCATTGTTCCTAATGCTGACAATCAAGGGGACTCTGAAGGTGTATTTGGTGAAGTGTGGGACATATGGTATTATTTCAGCACTGTGACACCTCTGGTCTCAGTTACGCAATTACTTCTGTTTCCCTAGTCAGGGTTTTGTAGATTCCAAAGTTGTGTAAGAATATATCAAATTGAACAAATTTTTCTAAGAACTCATTTACTATTTGAAAAAAAAGCAACAGAAATTTATTATTGACTACAATAATATTGTAATAATATTATAATAAAAGAAGTACATTTACAATAAAAAAAGAAACACTTGAGCAATTTTGGGATTTTTCTCGTCTCCTTGAAGAACATCATTAATTTGAACAGACTGTAACATTTTTAACATATCTGAACCTGTTATTGCAGTGACAGCATGCAGTGTTGCTTATGGTGCTAACACTTAGTAAGTACTAAAAACTTTGCAGGGCTGGCTTGCTCTTACATTGGAAGACATTTTCATGAGTAAGTCTGATTTTCTTCACGTGAGCTGGAATTTAGGCCACTGTGGTAATTGATGAGGTCTGTATGCCTTTACTCCCCATTAAAAAACATTTTTGCATCCCCTCAAACTTTTGTAGACAAATTCAGCTGATTGACAGATCACCCTATAGACAATCCAGTTCTAAAATGAACAATTCTGGTGACCTCTTACTTTATTAACTGTGAAAAATGACAGTCGAGAATGGCTGTCCTGAGGGCAAACAATGTTCCCTAAGCTCCATCCACCTCTCTTCTGGCTTTTATATCTGCTGTGAACTAAGAACAATTGTTGTGGTTTTTAATACTTCATTTTAAATGGACACATGAATACTTACATGTTACCTTCAACTTTACCTCAGCCTTTAGAGTCTAGCATAATTACTATGCAGCCTTTATTTAAAAATAAAACAAAAAAACAAAAAACAGTTGGTCAAACTTCTGGCCTAGAAGATTTAGATAGTATTTCTCTAACCAAACAATATTTTGACAAACAGAATTATCATCCCCTGATTGATTACCCGCTGCTCTTTCTGTTCTGCCTATTGACTAAGGTACTGACTTATGAACTGATTAGAAAACAGGATAAGGAGTTGTAAAACTGAAGAAGTAATTTCTCAACTATATTCTGCAGCTGTGAGGAAACTAAAGAGCAGTGAATTTAGTGACTTGCAAGAACACATTTACAAAGAGGGTCATGCTAGCTTCTTAGAGTCAGAGAGTGACTTATTTTAAGTTGTATCTTTATTTCATTACACGTATTGGAAGCATGCCATTAGTTGTAGATAAGAGATAATGGCATAAAAGGCCTTTTTTTTTTTTTTTTTTCAGAAAATAAAGTTATTTGTACAGGTGTTCTTACGTTGTATTTATGAGTTTAAGAATTAATTTTGGAGTGCTTCTGTCACATAACTTAAAATTGGAATGGCAACAAGTGCAGTATGCTGAAGGTTTAGTTCAGTGACCAAGCGCCTGCCTTACCTAAGCGGCCCTGGGATTCACCCCCAGAAATTCAAAAGTAAAACAACACAGAGATTATTTTGAGCAATTTTTTTTTAGAAATTTCTCAGCATGGTGTTGCTATCATAATTTTTTGGTATTGATTAGGGTTATCAGAATGGTTCCAAATGGAACATGATAATATTGTCAATAATAGTATTAAAGGGATTTGATACTAAAAACCATATCATGTTAAAGATAAGTCTCTGAATAACTGGCTATAAATCTAACACCAAATCCTCTATGGTTCTGTAACCAGGATTCATTTCTGTTTCTCCTTTGGGACAAATTCTGAAATAAGTGTTTTCACTTTAATACCTAACACAAACGAGGCTTCATCTTCAGCAGCATGTGACGCACACAGGAAGAAGAAGGCAACTCTTCATAACGGAGGTTTGTGGTAAAAATTGAGGATCTTTCTTTTCATAGCTTTTGGCTCTGAAGATTCCAAATTAGATCCAGACAACAACAAGAGGCCTATATTTATCAAGGTCATTGCAGAAATCTTTACCCCAATGCTTCAACACTTACCTTAAAAGCCAGATTTCCAGTATGAGTTGTTGAGTCGGGCCACAGGTCTACGGTCCAGAGAGGTTCGCCAGCAGCGTTGCTGTCTTGGCACATCCACTCTGTGTGCACGACGGCCCTAGACTGACCACTGGGCGAAGGAAGCTAAAGGGTTCTGTGTTCCTCAGGGTGTCATCAGACCACAAAACCTCAAGCACACTAGCACGAAAAACGCCAAGCTTTGAAGGATGAACAGTCCAACATGAAAGAAAAATGACAGGAAGGCCAACTGTCAAGAAATGTTTATCAGGGTTTATTGATTACTTTGAGTTAAGTATTTCTTATCAAACTTTATAGAGAATATGAGATAAAGGTAACATTGTCAAAAACAGAAATGGGAGATGAACCATTTATTATGTTAAGGGTGAAGTCAGTCTCTCTCTCTCTCTCTCTCTCTCTCTCTCTCTCTCTCTCTCTGTCTCTCTCTCTGTCTCTCTCTTTCTCTGTGTGTGTGTGTGTCTGTGTAATATTTTCTACACAGATGACCCAGGATGCCTTCTCTTTTAACTTTGGTGACTAGTTCATGTATTGGTATTTTTATTAATATACAACAGTGACCAAAATAGATACTTTAATCATGTCACTGATTAAGAAAATGAAAACTTGTGCAGGGGCGGTGGTGGCGCATGACTTTAATCCCAGCACTTGGGAGGCAGAGGCAGGCGTATCTCTAAGTTCGAGCCCAGCCTGGTCTACAGAGTGAGTTCCAGGACAGCCAGGGCTATACAGAGAAACCCTGTCTCAAAAAAAAAAAAAAAAAAAAAAAAAAGAAAGAAAACTTTAAATCTAAATATGTTATAGCAATGGATAAAGAATGTATTTGTGCACAGTTACCTTTTTATCTATTGATTTATTGTTGTCATTGATGATGAGGAGGTTGTTGTTGTTGTGTATGTGAGACATAGAGAAAGACTAAAGAGAAAGCAGTAGAGAGAAAGAATGGGAGAGAATGTACCATAGTGCATGTGTGGGGGTGAGAGGACAACTTTGCAGAATTGATTATCTTCTTCTATATGGGTTCCAAAACTGAACTCATCACAGGCCTGCATCATAAGCACGATTATTCATTGAACCATTCAGTCCCAGATTCACTCTTTAAATTTAAACAGAATCTTAAAATAAATAAATAAATAAACAAATTTATACATACAGTCATAAAGATATTATACTGTTTTGAAAGAAAAGTAAGTTCTTTGAACCATGCAAAGTTTGAATTATTTTATTTTTATTTAAATTATATAGTTTTTATTATTTTTGCTATTCAAACATATTTTTAAATTTAAATATATTTTGACCATATTCATCCCTTCCCCCAAGTCCTTCCAGATCTTATCTGCCTCCTTACCCATTCAATTTAAGTTCTTTCTTAAAAAATAAACAATACCTAATCAACAGCAAAACTCCTCCAAACCAAGAAAATAAAATAAAACTAAACCCAAAAATAAAAAATTAAACAAATAATCAGACAAAATGAAACATCAAATTGTAGCCAAATAAAAGCAAACACACAGGATAAATAAGACCTATTGAGTCCATTATATGTTGGTCAACTACTGAACATGAGGTCTGTCTTGGAGTGGTTGATAAACCCAGTATCGCTCTATTGGAGAAAACTATTTTTCTCTCTCAGCAGGTACAGGTGACAGTTTAGTTGTTAACCTTTACTCTTGTGGCTAGGTATTCATTCATTCATTTATTCATTCATTCATTGACTTTTAAAATTATAATAAAATATAATAAGAAAAAACAAAACTATCATATAGTAATTGGGCAAGACAAACCAATAGAAGGAAAAGACCAAAAGAAGGCACAAAAGTCAGTAACTCATTTGTTTGCACACTCAGGAATCCCCTGAAAATACTAAACTGGAAGCCAGACTATAAGCACAAAGGACCTGGTGCAGACCTGTGTTGGCCCTATGCATGCTGACCCAGTATCAGAGTGTATGTGAGCTTTGCTCATGTTGATTTAGAGGGCATTGTTTTCTTGGTATTCCCCATGCCCTCTGGCTCTTACACTATTTCCACCTCCTCTTCCATGAGGCTCCCTGAGCTCTGTGGGGGAGGGAGTGGGAGACATCCCATTTGACACTGAGTGTCCAAGGTCTCTCACTGTCTATATATTGTGTGGCTATGGATCTCTGTAGTTGTTCCCATGCTGCTGATGGCTGAGCAAGGCGCTGATTAATATGTATAGCAGAATGTCATTAGGAGTCATTTTGTCACATTTTTATTCTTTTTTAGACCAGTAGTACTTGATTTTACCATAGTTCTCTGGGCTATCTAATCTCACATTCTTGGACATGTAAGCAGTATCAGATATGGGGTTCATCTACTGGAGTGGACTTTAAGATAAATTTAATATAATCATTACCTTGTAAATTGCATAATAGTCCATGAGTTATAAAATTTATTCTAACCAACATCTTAGACACACCTGCATTTTAAGCTATATTTAGACATATTTGTATTTTAAAAAACATTATGAGGTACCAAGTTGATACTAACCTTGAGTTCCTGTTACTTTAAAGGTCCTAGGTAGATGTAATTTGATCATTTTTGGTGGTTTCTGGTCCCCTTTACAGTGCTGGGATATTAATAGTTTGAGCCAGCTTCTGGCAATGCATTCTTAGTTCAAGTGTCTGACTTAGTTTGAAGAACTTCATATCAGGAAAGTCTTGAATGTCAGCAGTAATGCACCATCTCTGTACATGAGTAAAAATGCTGGGCATTAAAACAACTCATGATAGAGGTATTTCCATTTTTTTTTTGGTATTCATAGAATCTGTACATTAAGGGGGATGGAAGAATCTAGAGACAAACAGTCTTTCACAAGTTATTGAGGCCCTAAGAACTTAAAGAACAAAACCTGCAGTGTGAGAATAAACAGGTTCCTGATTTCCAAACATGCTTCTCCTCTCAGGGAAGTGCTGACTCTCAACTTAGCATGGACAGCTAGAGCAAAAAGGGAGTATAGACACTAGGTAGAAAAGATGCCAACTTAGGGACAATATGAGAGGGATTAGCCCCTTCTCATCATATGAAACTCTGAAAGTGCTACACTTGGAGAAGACGTGAACTAGACGTGTTGTATTAGCATATCTGTAAATCTCAAATTTACTGAACAAGTTAGATAATTATGTGATTGCTGGAAAGACTTGTGCTATCTATATATTAATATATTATTTATATATTAATATATATAGATATATTTTTCCATGGTGGGCAAGAAAAATCTGCCCTCTGAATGATGACATCATGTAAATTAGTCAATTCTGGTCTTCTGTAAAGTTATCCAGATAGCTAGCTGATGTACAGGAGCTTTAGGGCAAGCACTGTGCTTGTATAGAAGCAGAGCTACCATAACCTGTGATAACTGCTAACATACCTTCCAACCAGATCGTTGTTTTGGTTTAATTTGTTTTGTTTCTTTGTTTGTCTCAGGAAGGACCCTCTAAAGAAAACTACAGAAAATATTTTAAACTAGTTTAGGCTATGAAGTATATCTGCTAAGCGAGTACTCTTTGTTCACTGAATTATAATTCTAATATTAACTCTCTGGCCTGGAGAC
Organism: Mastomys natalensis; assembly: GCA_021653895.1. Lineage (NCBI taxonomy): Eukaryota > Metazoa > Chordata > Mammalia > Rodentia > Muridae > Mastomys > Mastomys natalensis. The sequence goes on from JAJTUV010002032.1 coordinate 134,699, forward strand.
ATTCCTGACTAACTTTTTTAAACATGTAATGTATTACAAGACATGATTGTAAACTGTGTCTGTGCATGAACATGCCTGTAACTACATGTGATGACCAGTCTCTCCCGTATTAATGTGCATACATCTTTCCAGCAAAATCCATTTTTTGATTTTAGAGAGATGTTGCTTTAGAAGGCTCTCTACTGCTCTGTTCTCTTCTTACTTGCTACAGCTAGTGTGTGTGTGTGTGTGTGTGTGTGTGTGTGTGTGTGTGTGTGTATGAGAGAGAGCATGCATGTGGGTGCGTGCATGTGTGTGTGTGTGTGCATGTATAAGTGTGTGTGTGTGTGCACGCGCGCGCGTGCGCATATGCGCACATGAGTGCTTGCCCATGTGTGGTGTGTCTCTGTTCTGAGGATTACCCAAAGAGCCTCTACCACTGAGTTACACCCCAGTTCTCTTCCCTCTCCACTTCCTTCTTGTTTTATTGACCGCCGACATACCAAATGGGTGAGCCTGTGTTGCTGTACAAATGCATGCAGATAAATGGAAAATAGAAAGAAATGCCCAGAGAGGTCTGGAAATGATTAGCTTGAAAGTAACTATAATCACTAGTTTGAAGAACAGAAATGAAGGAAGAAGAGTTTATACTGGACTCTACTCTTCAAATGAAATAGAAATTTTGAAAATTAAAAAATAATGAAACTAAAATTAAATACTCAAGTAGTATGGAAGAAAAGCCAGAATTCATGTCTATAGAAAGCAGCAGACTGAAAGACAATTATAGAGAAACATAAAATAATTAGTATGTAAAATTCACAATAGAAGGATCTGTCATGCCTGTAATCAGTACCTGAGAAAGAACTTCATAGAAGCGATGTATTAAGAGGTTATGAATGAAGAGCTTCCATCACCAAAAGGATCAGGTAAATCCCGAACAGCGTAAGAAGAACAACAGAAAATAACACAGAGATCAAAGTTACAGAAAGCTAAAATTCAAAAAAAAAAATTAAAATATAATGGAAGGTTGGAAACTATTTGTATGTTTATAGAATGTGAGATTAAGTATCCAATTTGAAAAATGCACAGGTATAGTAGTGTGTGTGTGTGTGTGTGGTGTGTGTGTGTGTGTGCGCGCGTGCACACACTCTCACGCATCCATGACTAGAAGTCAGTCTCCAATATTATTCTGAACATATCATCCACATTGTTTTGCAGGAACATAATTTCTTATAGAGATCTGGGGATTTCTATTTAGACTGATTTTAGAGCCTCCAGGACTTGTCCGTCTTCAACTTCCTAGGACTGGAATTATGAACACATCTTAACATGTCAGCTTTTCCCATGAGTGCTGGGACTCAAACTCAACTCATCATGTTTGTAAGACAAACACGTTACTGGCTGAATTATGTCCCTGTACTCCCCCAAACACTTTTAAATGAATGACAACTAACAATGAAACTAGGTGTTTGCGTTTTGTTTTGTTTGTTTTGTTTTGTTTGTTTTGACAAATAGCAATGAGATGCAGAGAAGATGGAATAGTATCACACAAATTATGAATGAGGATAGCTGCCAGCTTAGAGTACTTAATCCACTGAACATATGTACTATCTACTAAGCTATCATATGAATCCAAATGATAATAACTTGTATCCTACTGACAGGCAACAGGGAAACAACAAACGAAAGGCAACACAAAAAACAAGCATCTTGGGATGAACAAGAGGGATCTAAGACTGAAACCAGGACACGTGGAGCTGAAGGACAAGAGAAAATAAACTCAGGTAAACCTTAAAATATCGAAGATGCAAGGTTGTGATGAAAATAATCACTAGCATGGTTTCAAAGTGGGAGGATTCACAATACCTAGTTCTAACGGAAAAAGAAAATTGAACTACGTGTTCTCAAGTGCATAGATCTTTATGGAGCAGGTAAAAAAATACTAATTTATATTTAATCAGTTAAGAATGTCCATTGCATACATAAAGAACATCCTGGACGTGGCTGTATGTAGATTGGAATGAGTAGGAATGTTCATGGTAATCCAATGAGAGAAATGTGATCACAAACACAAACACTTGGGCGTTCATATTGTGTAAAAGAAACCAGATACCAAAGAACTTCTTGTGTAGGGGCATTTCTATAAGATTTCATTACAGGCAACACGCATGTCTTGTATTGCAAGCTCGGCTAGTGAGGACCACAGGGGACTATTGGGAAGACTAAGGGCAGTTGTCATTATTTAAAATCGGCCTCTGGTCAAATCTATCTAAGTTGCAGAGTCAGCAGCCATGTTTCTCAGCCAGAGGCCACGTGCGCACCCCAAATAGAAAAGGCCAGCCAGAAACATGAGCCCTGCCACTCATGAGACGCCAGTGTGGGAGATGGCTCTGCCAATCTTCCACGCTGTCTCCGCAAGGCTGTGCATTGCCCAGACCATCCCGCCATCCACTCAGGCCCAGTAAGAAAATGAGACTCTAATGCTTAAAGATTAATCAAAGGCTTTATATGTTTGGTAATGCTCAATAACAATATGCCCATACAAAGAGAGTTGTTTCCTAATTAGCTAACCTAAATAAAAGTTGTTACCTGAGACTACTCTCCATACCTGTGTGACTCTCCATTGCTCCTACATCTCTGCTCCCCTAACTCCTCCTCTTCTTTTCCTCTTCCTCTCCCTACTCCTTCTCTTCCTCTCCTTACTCCTCCTACCTTAGCTCCTCCTACACCAGATGATGGCAGACTCTGTGCTGTGTCTGACTTGGTGGCTGCTTAACTTGGTCTCTGGTGCTTTGTCACTCTCCTATTGATACATCATACTGAAATAATGAAACACTTTTAATGAGCTACAATGAAAATTTTGCAATTCAATAAATGATTATTTCACACTCCCATCAGTCCTAAGTGGTGCTTTGGCCAACATTCTCTTTTCTCCCTCAGGGCTTGAGATCAACTGTTTTCCTTTTCCAGATTTCTTGCGTGCCAGGCTCATTTTCCAGAGGATGGTGTTGAAATATGCACTTACTCATTTTTTGGGCTTATGTTTTATCTCCATTAAAACAAGTGATAAAACAATTAACTCCAAATCTATATTTGGAGCGAATTTGAAACAAATTTGCATATGGCATTTGTAGGCCTCCAATTCTCACCCATTAACTCAGGATGCAAAACGGACTCTGGCTGAACTCTGCTGCAGATCTTCAAAACCATTTCAATCACATAAAGGGAATGGCTTCCAATGTTGGGTCCATGCAGAAGTGAGTGTGGTGATATTACCCCTGAATGTTTGAAAAGCCAGGCAGTGATCTGTGAATTACAAAATCTCAGTGTTCCTTGATGCTTGTATGTAATCACTTATACCATTCCGCTTGATTTTCCCATAACCCTGGCACTTAAAAGTTTTAATTGACTACAAGATGAAATGTGACCTTATACCACCTGCCCTAATCTCTAAGTTGTAATATAACCACAGAGAAAACGTTAGTTCTGCATGACAGGCCTAAAAGTGACAATCACATTAGCCTTATCTGACTGGAATCTTCTTTTCTCCATGTGTGGGGCTGTAATTGTTTCATTTCATTTCCTGTCTTAAAATATTTTTCATATAATATATTTAATCATATTCTTTACCCTTAAACTCCTCCCAGATCATCCCTACCTCCCTATTCACAGAAATTCATTTTCTTTCCCTCTTTGCTTTTCTCTTTCTTCCTAAAAAAAAGAAAAAAAGAAGGAAGGAAGGAAGGAAGGAAGGAAGGAAGGAAGGAAATCAAACAATTAATTAAACAAAAAACTCAATAAGAAAAATATTAAAACAAAATGCCCACAAAACAAATGAAGTCTGTTTTGTCTGAGTCACCCGACCTGGTCATGGGGCCTATCCTATGTTGTGGGTCATATACTCAGAAACACTCCTATAGAGAAAAGTGATTTTTCTCTTTCCCAACAGAAAGCAATTGCAAACAGCTTCTTGGCTATGAGTGGCACTTTACATACACTTCCTCTTCTCTATGCTATATTTTTTCTTTTGCTGGAATGTATGCATGTCTTGTGTATGCTGTCAGAGTCTCTGGGTTGCACAGGAGCAGCAACAGTCAGAAAAACAAAAGCAGCTTCCTTGGACTCACCAACTACCTCTGCTTCTTCCATTCTTTTTGCTACTTCATCCACTTAGATGCCTGAGATTTTGTGGAGTAGTTGATAAAGACATCCCATTTAGGGCTATCTGCTCCAAAGTTCCTTGCTCTCTGCACACTGGCACGTTGTGGGTTCCTGTGTTATCACCCACTTACTGTGAAAAGAAGCTTTCCTTATGAGGGCTGAGTGATGTACTAATTTCTATGTTCCTTTAACACAGTAACAGTAGTAGGTTTTCTGCTACTATCTATTTATTCAGGTTCTTGGCCATTTTAGCAGTGTCAAGCATGGGCTTCATAGAGTGGGCCACAAATGTCCCTTTTAAAGTGGTTGGTTACTTCCATAACATCTGTACTACTTTAGTATCAGTATGTCTTGCAGGTACATCACTATTTTAGGCCTCAAGGTTTGTAGCTGTATGATATTGATTACTTTTTCATTATGGTAGCATAAAGAGCATCTTTTAGCACCAGCTAAGACTGAAGCTTCTATTTGGGAACCAGTTTGATTTCTCCATGTTTGATGACATGGCTAAGTGATGTCTTCAGCAGCAGAGCTTTGTTATCAGGTTGTGGAGAGTAACCAGTAGCTTTGGCAGTAGCTTGTGATATTTATGAGGTCTAAGGGGCATCTTTGAGATGAGATCATCAAAATTTAACCTACTGTTTGCCCTGAATGTTTTGCTCGATGACAAAAGATGTCAGGTTGGAGTACTGTCTTCCTTATTATATGCTGACTTTATTTTAATTCATTTAAAATATGTATATATTTAGGAATCTTCTACAGTGGTAAGTTTCTATGTGACTGTTTCAGCCTTTAGTGTTAGTTGTCCATCCCTTTCCCCTGCTCTTTCATCCCTCTCCCCAGTTAATCCTGCTATTCAGCTTCCTCTTTATTTCTTCAAAGCACTATGTTGTATTCACCTAATGAATCTCAATAGCATTGATCTTATCCTACCTGAATCTTCTCTTCTCCATATGATGAATTAAGATATGTAAAAACAAAAGAAAATGCTAAGGTTTTGAATTAGTTCCTCCATATTCCTGGTGGCTTCTTCTCCTTCTCCTCTTTCTCCTTCTCCTCTCCTTCTCCTCCTCCTCCGCTACTTCCTCCTCCTCCTTCCTCCTCCTCCTCTTTCCTCCTCCTCCTCCTCAGCCAAACATTGGATGGAGCTTGGGAACTCTTATGGAAGAATTGGAGGAAGGATTGAGGAAGGGAATAGGAACTCCATAGGAAGACCAACAGAGTCAACTATCCTGAATTCTTGGGGGATCTCAGAAACTGAACCACCAACCAAAAAGCATAACTGGGCTGGACCTAGGCCTCCCCACACATATGTAGTAGATGTGCAGCTTAGTCTTCATGTGGGTTATGAACAACAGAAGCAGTAGCTTTCCCTAAAGCTGTTGCCTGTCTGGAGATTCTACTCCCCTAACTCAGCTGTCTTATTTGGCCTCAGTGGGAGAAGAAGCGCCTAGCCTTGTAGAGACTTGATATGCTGGAGTGAGGGAAAACCCAGGGAGACCTCCACTCTCTCAGAGGAGAAGGGATGGAGAATGGTGAAAGGACTGTGGAAGAGAGGGACAGTAATCGGGATATAAAGTGAAAAGAATTCCCTTACATTGATCTCAATGAAATTTATTTTGTTTCAGTCCTTTTCAGTTTTTGACTCTTGCCTCTGATCACTGTACTCACATTAAATGTGAAAAATGTCAAACACAATAAACCTCAAGGTCCAGTCTTCCAGTAGCTCTCTAAAAGCTTCCAGTTGAGTGTCAGTCCATTTATGGGTAATCTGCTCCTGAAGTTCTTCAAACATCATACAGCCTGAATTCCCACCAGATCAGCATGGCGAGCAGCATCTTGCAGAAGCTTGGTTCCCAAATACATAGCCAGTGTATTCCTACAGCCTTTTACTATCTACCATTAAATTTTTATAGTTGTATGGATTGGTACAGACTTCAGCCTCCTCACCTGATGGAACCCTATCCTGGAACTCATTGTCAGTGACAATTTCCTTAAATTCAGCACATATTCTAATGAGAGATGCCAAACTTATTCTGAGAATCATGTCTTTCCAGAGAAATAAAATAGTTATGGAGGCTCTTGCATTAGTCCTCTCCTCAAATATCTTTTCTCATTAGCAAACTTAAAAAATACTTACTTTATATGACCTTTATTCCTTATTTAGAGTGTTGTAGTTCTAGAGTATGTTTTATCTAAGGATGAACTTATTCATTAATTGAAAAAATGCTTCTCCTTAGTCACCTCACTAACATGACTTTCTTGCTGCCTATGGGTTCATCTCTGCATTGAATGGGGAATTGTCATCTGCCATGTAGCATCGCTCACAAGCCTCACTGAACAGGTCATTGCTCTGATAAACAAAGGCTCTTTGTCTTTGATTTCCCCTCACCATTTATACCAGTCTCCTCTCTCCCACAGTCTGTCATCCTTTACTATTCCCAACCTACACAACAAACGTTAACTTGTTAACTTATCTAACACACATAAACACACACACACACACTCATTTGTGGGCTCAAAGTGTATGTCAGTGGTCAAACAGGCATATGACCATAATGTACACAATACACTGAGCTCCGTCCCCAACACCTCAGAAAACTCTGTAGTCTGTTTCAATTTTATACCCATACAGCATTTGCATTTCACCAGAAAAAGATTCTAGGAAGCTAATGACTATAATTTATGTACAATTGGTTAACAGTAACACAAAACACATTGCCTATTGTATATACTCAGGTTTGCTTAGTGAATGGATATATAGAGACATACTAACTGCATGCCAAGAGAAAGTTAAGAATTCCATATGTTTCTGTCTTCTCAGTTTTTTACCCTTCTCCCTCCCTAGCCAACTGAGGAAGTAAACATACAGAAAAGCTTCTCTTTTTCTGGAAACAGTCTGAACAAAATACAATCTCTTTATATCTCATCAGTTACTCTAGTTCCTCATTATTGGAAGCGGAGTCCTGTGAATCACTAAACCGCCTTCACCAAACAATTGCAAAACTCCAAAAAGCATTAGCAAGGGGATCTAGCTAGGACTTCAGGTTCAGTGATGATCTTACTTTGCTTCTATATGTCATCTCAGTGCCCTTGGGCAACGCCATGGACTGTGAACTATAGTCTGTGTCTCCCAAAATCAGAGTCTTCAAATCCATCTCTAATGTGATGCCCTTTAAAAGTGGGAGTAGTGCCCTTACACATGAAATAAATGAGATCATACCTTGCTCTCTACTACAGCAGGATAAAGCAAGACTTCAGGAAGAAATTCTGTACTATGGACAAATCCCCCAAAACTGTATAAATAAATAAATGAATAAATAAATAAATAAATAAATAAATATTTTTTAAAATTCTGGTATTCTACTGTAGCAGCCTGGGCAGATTGTGTAGGACCTCATGAGTCATACTGAGTCATAGTAAGAACTTTTTTATTTTACTCTAGAAAGCCATAAAGGGTTTTGCATAGAATAATGGTATCCTCTGTCATCAGCCTAGAGTCTTTGATGACATGACAACTGTCATCATTTTAGTGACTGAAAATGGTCCATGGTAGAGACTAGTAAGAAGCAAATGGAAATATGCTACAAGGGAGTTATAATGACTAAATGCAGGTGGGAGATGAGGAGGTGGTGAGAACTGGCTGGTTCAGAACTACTGACGTCTACTTCAGTACTACTTCGAATATAGAATATGAGCAAGGGAGAGGTGAGGCCAGCCACAGCTTCTGGCCTAAGTTATTAGCACCATTCTTCACTAAGATGAGAGAGTCTGTAGGAAGGCTGAGTTTGGAAAACAGTAAAAGTCTGATTCTGAACTAATCAAGTAGAAAATGACAATTAGACACCCAAGCTTTATTAGACAGATACCTATATTTCCAGTTCAGCCACAAGTATTTGAAAATACCTCAAACTGTGGCTTTTCTTTGTCCTGTTACGGTGAAACTTCTAGAAATAGTTTTACCTCATTGGAACCTCGTATTGGGTATAACTAAATCAGCACTGCCACTCAGAGCCACAAACAAGTTTTGTCTTACTCGTTTTAGACGAGAGCCATTTTTTAATCTGTTTTACAAAGTCATGACCCTGACTGAGAAGAGAATGAAAACATTAAATGAGAAGGCTAAGAACTAAGCTGCTAGAAGCTGTGACTTTCAAGGGAAGAGATGAAGATAATGCAAGCAGCCAACTGAGAAGGCACAATGTGACCCACTAGAATGAGTATTACAAATGGCTCTCTTCAACCTTGACAACAGCCATGCCTTCAATGGCCTTGGCAAGATTCCCATCCTAAGCATACCCCATGTAGTGTTCCTCCTGCAATCCTAAGTTTATCAGCTGCTTCTTGTCCTGTATCTCACTGCCACCTCCTCAGACAGTCCTTCCCTGACTGCACCTTGACAGGGAGCTCTGGCTTACTCTATCACAGGCCCTGTTCTGATTCTGTCTAGACAATCTGAGCTGCTCAGATGTGCTTGCTTGAGTCTTTCTGTTCATCTTCAGTCACCAAAGCTAAAGCCATGTACGTGAGGGAAGCATAAAGTTGCGTCATCCAAGAACTGTCTGAAGTTCAGCAAGTTCCCATGTGAACAACAGACACCAGAGACCACAGGAGTGACAAAAGTCCACAATTCAACTTCCTAGTTCTATTGTATTATAAATTCATAAAACAAGATTCCTTTTATATTTAATTAGACTTGATTTATAGCATAGAATGGTAATAGAGAAATTTCTATGAGCTTTGTGTATTCTGGTTTGAAATTTTGTGAGTGTGTGTATGTGCTCATGTGTGTGTGTTTGTATGTGTATATGCTTCATCTAGAAGGTAGCTTGATTCCACAGTTTCTTAGCAGGATTTTAGTTTAAGCTGATCTATCTGGAGATGAAAATGGAGGCATTGAAATCACAAGTCTGTGATTATCTGCCCCTTTTATATTCATTGGTGTTTGTTTTGTAAAACCAGAAGCCCCAATATTTGGAAGGTTTTATAATTATTACATCTTTTTAATGAATTGGTCCATTAATTGATATGTATTGGGCCCTCTTCATCTCTTCTAGTGAAATTATATTTGAAGTTTGTTGATCATATATCAGAATAGCAATGCCAAGTTGTTTTCAGTTTCTATTTCAAAACATACACGTCTGTACAAGGAAATCACATGGGTCAAAGAAAAAAGCCTGAAATGCTGGAGAAGCTTCTGTCTGGGTCTTCAAAATTGGAAATACCCAATTATTTGCAGGAAATGAAAGAGATGATTGAAGTTGTGGAATCTTGCCTATGGTTTAATGTTGTTACCAAGTCTCTATTGAGCAAGCAGCTGATGTCTGCATGAAGTGGCTTTCCTGTGATATTTTTCATCCATAGCAGAGGGCCTTACTTTTGCATTCTGACTGCTAGGTAGGTTTTCTCACTCTGAACAGATTCATTCCCCAGCCCATACTCCTTGGGGTTACTGTTTTCACTGAGGGGTGTCTCCAGGATGTACTGAGATTGTGGATGTCATGGATACCAAGGGAAATTCAGAGTTCTTGGGCTTCACATCAGTGAATTAAAGCTCTGTAGTTTGATTCACTGTTGGCCTAAGGCTATCAAACTTCAGGTTAGTTCTGCTTATAATATCTTACTTGACTACCAAGGCAAGGCTTTCTCTTCTATGTGCTTCCTAGCTTGAGACATGCCAACTGCCACCGGCATGCTTCAGTGTGTCAGTAGCTAGCCCTCCTGCTCTGCACAGTTGTTTCTCTGGATTTTCCTTCACTCAGGGCTGGTGGCAGGCAAAACTGGGGCTCCCTCACCTACAGGTGTTCCTCTAGGGTTGTAGGCCTACATGTGTTCCACCACCTACACTTATCCCATTCAGCCAGGGCAGATGCTGGGCTGTAGGGGTGGGAAAGTACAGTCTGAGATGTGGGAAAGGCAGAGCTGGTTGGGGGGGGGGTTACCCTGGAGGATCACCCCACTCCCAGGCTTGTGACAGGTCAGGCCAGCTGTGGAGTTCTCAGTCTCTTGGAAATCCAGGCACCACTGGGAGTCGCAGAAGAGCAGAGAACAGAGTTGGGGAAGGGGGGGGGTGGTTTCAGTCTAGGGACAGCATCTACCGGGGCTGGGGGTGGGGCATCTTGGAAGGGAAGCTCCAGCTTGTCCCATGGGAATAGTTATCCTTATCTTGGTGGAGGCAGGCTTGGTGGTGGTTGTGGCTGAGAGCACAGAGAGGACTTAGAGAGACACAGAAAGAGGACAGAAGGTTAGGCTGTGCTCTGTAGGCAAAGGCCTCCATCATGGCTCCCCACTGTGGATCCTGGTGAAGAGAGACGGTCCATGGTTCCAAACAATTTATTGTCATGGCAGAAAAAAATGCCATGAAAAATGGATGCTATGGAAACCATACCCCACTTCTCAGGGTGGGTCTGAGATTAAATACCTTTTGCAGGAGGGATGTCTGGGAAGGGAAGCTTATTTGCTAACCCTCTGAGCCTCTAGGTACCTCATTAACTTGGAGAACTCTGTTTTGGTCCTAAGTGACCATTGAACACACTTCTTTTCCCATTGGTTTGGTCTGAGATGTTAGGGATGCCTCATCTACATGTGGAAAGGCTTGGGTCATTGCCCCATGTGATTGATGGCCACAAATCTCTCTATGGGGTCAGGGGCTGCATATACGTGACAGGACCTGGTGCTGGAAACAGGTAAAGCTTCTGCTGTCCCTTCAGGGTCTCTGGGGCTTCTACCCTTTAGCTGGACCTTACTAGGCTTATTCTCAAGATCCACTACCCCATATGCTCCCTGACTCAAGCTCCTGTGTAGCATGGTGTTTTAGCAATTCATTCTCTCTCAAGACAGTCCCTGAACACTGCCCTCCAACAAAATGGGCTTTCTTTCCACTGCTTACCTTCCTGAAAAAGAAATCATCACCTCACCAAAACTTCCTTAAGAATTGGGGCCTAACACCAGTCCTTGACACTATTAGTGGCACTCTGCTGTGCTTGCAGACAGAAGTCTAGCATGGCTGTCCTCTGAGAGGCTCCACCAACAGCAGACTCAGGCAGATGCAGACACCCACAGCCGACGAGTGGATGGAGCATGGGAACTATTATTGAAGAATAGGAGGAAGGATTGTGGGCCCAGGAGGAGATAGGAACTCCACGGAAGACCAACAGAATCAACTGACCTAGACCTTGGAGCTCTCAGAGACTGAAACCGCTAACCAAAGAACATGTACAGGCTGGACCTAAGCCTCCCCACACATGTAGAGCAGATGTGTAGCTTGGTTTGTGGGATCCAAAGAGCTGGAATGGGGGATATGGGCTCAGAAACTGTTACCTTATCTGTGGGATATGTTCTTCTAGTTAGGCTGCCTTGTCTGGCCTCAGTGGAAGAGGATGCACTCAGCCTTGCAGAGACTTGATGTGCCAGGGTTGAGAGGGTGGGGATACCCAGGGCAACCCCACCCATTCAAAGGAGAATAGGAGTGGGGAGGGGAAAGTTTGTGGGAGGGGGTGATGGGGTGAGGGCAGTGAAGAGAATAAATTAAATAACTAACAAATAAATAAATAATAAAATAATAAATAAATAAATAAATAATTGAGGGCTTGTCTTAAGGGTAGGAGGTGCCCACTAAGGACCTGCACTCCTTTTTTGTTTGCTGGTTTTTGTTTTTTGTTTGTTTTGTTTTTTGTTTGAGACAAGGTTTCTCTGTGTAACCCTGGCTGTCCTGGAACTCACTCTGTAGACCAGGCTGGCCTCGAACTCAGAAATGTACCTGCCTCTTCCTCCCAAGTACTGGATTAAAGGCATGAACCACCATGCCTGGCTGGGACCTACACTCCTGAGGGTGTGCTCTGCTTACCTCTCTTCTTTGCCCCATTTTGGTGGTCTTTTATTTATTTCAGGAATTTCTAAAGCTCTTCTTCCACTTCTTTCTTCAAGATGGCACCACTGTTTTCCTATTCTGGCTCTTTTAGCAGCTTACATTGAGGTAGCCTCTGGTCTGGCATCTTAATCAGAAGTCAGTGAAATTCATACATCCAGGTTTGTCATTCTCAATAGCAAAATTTTAGGTGACTGGTAAAATACCTGTATAGGTCCTTTCTTGCAATGCTAATACAGGTATACTTGAAGAAATTGAAGCATAGAGAGACAAGTCTTTGTTCAAGTTCAGCTGGGTTTATAGCTTAAAATTCAAGTTCATCTCTCTCTACCTAGAGATTATATCCTAATGTTGAGTTGTGAAAGGTTAAAGAAATGATAAACATCTGAATACAGAACTCTATCTCTAATAAGAGACATACTCTTATAGAAAGATAATAAAAATATAATTCATTGAAAGGGAAGAGAATAAATTACAGAGTGATTACTTATACTTAAGTATTATCCATGTGAAAAGTTAAAGTTCCCAAGTTGTGAATCTGCTTCTGTAAAATTATAGGTATAGATTACTGCTTAGAAGTTAGAAAGTCAGATTTGAGAGGTAAAGGGAGAATTTTCATTGTCTTCCTGTATGTTTGAAATGTAAACTCCTTTTTAGCACTGTGTTAGCCATGCTAAATAAATATCAATATATGTAGGTAGAATTCTAAGAAAATTAATCAAAGACTACCATTGTACACAGCAACTTGGAGTACATTTGAAGACTTGGGCCTGGGCTGCATCTCTCTGTGACCATATATAAAACGTCTATCTGAGACATAAGGAATTCAGACTTAGTATCAGGCATGTGAGCGAGAAAGTACCTTCATATTTATTGTGTTCTGTTCACAAGCATTGTTTGCTTTTTCAAGTGTAGGTTTGGACTATGTAGAAGTTGAAATCTATGCTTTGTGATTCATTTTACTGTAAGAAACAGCAGCAATGCATTGTTCCTTTATATCCACATCACTAAGCCCAGGGTCATGGCCACAGTGGTCTTCTGTAAAATATTAGAAAGACTGCAGTGAAATGAAGCATCAGAACTGGGTACCACTATCAGAAATGGAAATTGGGAAATTCTGACATCATAGATCCATGTCTCACTCATGTCTACAGTATTCTAAACTTGATATTCAAGCATCAATATTCTATATTTTAATCCAAGTGGCATGATTAAGAAAATAAAACCAAGCCAAGCAACAAAGCTATTCCAAGACCTATTTGTGATAACTCGGAATTTATATCAGTTTTCAAGGCTACTGAAGTCGGGGATTAGCTCAGTAGCAGAACTTTAGCTTAGCATGCTAAGGTCCTGGGATCTATCCTAGCATCATATGCATAAATAACAAAATACAGAAAAATAATACAACTCTGACCACACACTCAAGATTGGAACTTAAGTTCAAGATATAGTAGCTATATCAATGCCATTTAGCCATGACCAGAGGAGGCTATGTCAAACCCTTCAACAGATAAGTCGGCTCCACCATCACAGATCACCACCAATAAGGAATAGAGGAAATTTCTCTACCACCTCCAATACCTGGTTTTCCCTGTGGCTGCAACTAAAGGACAGCCACTGTGCAGAATGAGCACACCTCTCCAAGGCCTCCACTCTACACACCCTCCTAACAAAAAACGCATTGGCGAAACAGAGGCAAGGTTCTGAAGTTGATCGTAGTGAAGGTGCAATGGGTTTAATGACAGTAGGAAATAGGCTTTAAGGGTACTGAGTCATGGATGGAGGTGTCCACATTTTTAAGTATTACAGCAAATACTAAACTTTGCTTTGTAAACAGAGTACCATCATTTCAAGGTGCCATGGAAATATTTAAATGGAGACTGGCCTATGAGTTTCATGGGGAAGGTTTTGGGTGGCTATATCATTAAGGAGGCTTAAACAATCCTCTCTCAACAGGCTGTGAACTGATAAGATAAACCTCGGCATGTCTAGCTTACTTTGTTAATGTGGTGCAGAATATGAGTTTGTGCCAGGTTGCTCATCAACAACTATAATAGCTGTTGGGCAAGTGAACCACAGAGTAGTATCTGTGGAACTAGTGTCATTTGACAACTGGAACAGTCACCACATAGTATTCAATACTTTATACATATACTAATACACAGTATTATCTGGACTTAATGGCCACACAAAGCCCTGTTCTAGAGTAAAACAAGAATGTGGAACAAATAAATGCTTCAAAATAGTATGTTTAAAACTTTATGGTTAAGGTGTCTCTACTAAAATGCTTATTCCTACTTCTACAACAAACCTTGCACTCCTTAGGTAGATTCAAAGAATGTGTCTCTATATCAATTTCTTAAATATGCAAAGAAGTTACATTCATGTCTTGGAAATTAACATCTTCTTATGTAAGGCAGCAAATAAATTGTATGACAGACTCAACAAATCCTCTTGATTTTTAAGATTTTCAGGATCTTCTTTGGAGCTGTTGAAGATTCAACTATCCCCAAGTTTTCACATTGTACCCAACAACACAGGAACCTAAGCTCAGGGGTTCATGGCCACAGTGGTCTTCTGTATAAATATTAGAAAGTGCTGCAGTGAAAATGCAGCATCCGAACTGGGTACCACTATCAGAAATGAAAACTGGGAAATTCTGATATCATAGATCCATGTCTCACTCATGTTGACAGTATTCTAAACTTGATATTCAAGCATCAATATCCTATATTTTAATCCAAGTGGCATGATGAAGAAAATAAAAAAAAACAAGTCAAAAAACAAAGTTTATTCCAAGATCTATTTGTGATAGAAGACCCCTGGACTTCCTCCACACTGCTACACTGAGGTGGACCCCAGCCGACTGGGTGTAATCACACCAATAGGAAGCTCTGCTTCCAAGGAGTCCGATTCACAGTGGAACTTAACCGGATGTTAAGAATTAAGAAGTCTGACATTTAAAAGAAATTAGGGAAAAATTCTTCCATGATCTCTGTGGCCACACCTAAGCCATCAACAAAGATTGCCATTTTCCCAGATGCACAAACCTAAGCCAGAAATCCCAAATGTCCTGAGGATTATCAGTCTATGGAGGATTTGTTTTGAATCCCCAACAGATGTACGAGAAAAAAAAAAAAAAAAAGAAAAGAAAACAGGAGGAAAACTGCCAGGAGGTTTCTCATTCTACTAGGCTGTAAATTTGTCTAACAATTAAGTCTTTCCAAAGACTCTTTAATAAGGACAGTTACAGCTGCGGGGATTGACCACTTCCTGTTTTCTGTCTCTTCTGCTATGTGTTAGTGCCAGCCTAAACCACTATGATTTGTTTAGAAAGGTTATTTTAATTTTAATTACTTACCAAATACAAAAGAGTGCTTAAGCTAGCATTGTCTGCTTAGATTCTCTGAATCTAAGGATAATTTGCTTCACTGTCTGTGATAATCTGCTAGTCAGTAGTAAAAGATTCCATTTTTTAGTAGCAAAGAGACCATACCCATCCTGCAGCTAATGTGTTTCTTCCTTAAATCTAATTTTAAAAAGGGGTTAGTTCTCCCTCCCCACAGCATTGGTTGCCACATATACTCATGGACATATGTCAACATAGCAGGCATTGGTGTAGTTCACAGCATTCGGAACTAGGTAAAAACTAAACACACACACACACACACAAGCACACGTACATGTGCACATGCGTGCGCGCAAGCGCGCAAGCTACCTGCCTGACAGCACTCTGCCTAGCACCTTCTATCCCTGAGAGCTAGCAGGGATGGAGCCTCTCCATGTCCTGTGATCGATGTTTATACTGATTTAGCATCCGGATTCACTGGGTAAACTGACTGGTGGTTTGTTGACTTGAGAGACACTACAGACACTGATACAAGTGATCTTAGTTCTGCAAGGTTAACATTCTCACCAGCCTTAGAACTATTAGACAAACCTGAAAAAGCACCCATGTTGCTGTTGATGGTTAAAGAATTCAGCTTTACTTTCCCCAAAATGCATGTAAGTCTAAAAGTATTTAAAAGAAAGCTGGCTGTTGTTTGTAATAAAACTCTATGACAACTGGAGACAAACCATGTCTCAGGCAGTGAGTCATTGCCAGCAGACATGACTTGAGGACGTTAAGCATTTCCTCTTACAACTTAGTTCAGTTAGCCCAAGGCAACTGGTTTTTCATCCACTGACCAAAGAAACTTCTCTGCTGAAGCCAGAAAGGCTACACTAATCTACGGGTAAAGAGATAAGAATTTACAGAGCAGTTTGTGACTTTGTACATTAAGCAAAATAATAGCAATAGGTTACCCCTCTAGGGCCTGTGAGGTCACCAAGACCAGTACCAAGTGTGACATATCTCCCTCTTGATTTGTTGGTCAGAGATATTCTAAAGACACCCCCAAACAGTACAGGCTATTGCCATTGTTCTTGGTTATTCACCAGAGTTGGTGGTAAGATCTGGTTGTTAAAAACACTGTACACATTGGTCTCAGTGCCTGGAGAAGCTTCATCTTTGCTAGTTAGTTTTAGAGTAATGAAAGGTGCTATGCAGAGTGCTTGGGGGTTGGGGGTCAACAGTGTTAACCAGCCACGGATGCTGTGAAATTTAACAGTCACTGCCCTGTCAAGATATGTCTATGAGAGTAATTGTGGCACAGATGCTATGTGGAGAAGCAATGCCTTTCTTAGAGATTGAAGAAACACGTGCTTGGTCCTACAAATCTGATATGATCGTCAAAAAGAAAATCACTAACCACACTATCCATCTTTTGCTAAAGCTAGAGAAAAAAAATGCTCCATCAATGAGAACAAAAAGTCATTTGTTGCTTTTTGAAAATAATGCGAAATAGTTTTATTGGGGCCTTTAGAATATTAAGGTGGGCACATTCCTACCATAGGGTGAAGCATAAGGAACACAGTCACTGAAACCAGCCCTATTATTTCCATAAGCCAATTCAAAAAACAAGATTAGTTTGACTTATACTCTACTGTGTAGTCATGATTACTTTGCTGTGACCATTCTTCCTTTCCTTTTTGTTGTTTTTTTGTTAAGTGTGTTATGTGCACATGTGTTATATGCACACAATTCCCACTAACTACAGGCAGACATTTAAAAAGAAAAGGAAAGGAATGATGCGGGACAGCCATGATCCCAGAGACAATCATGATCTAAGCACTTTCCTTTCTGAAACCCAAAGCTTCCAAAATTATTTCTGAGACAAATTGCCATAAACTAGATGGTTTTTTAAAAGTAGAGATATATTCTACAATATTCTTATAGTCTGGAACTTAAACTCAGTGCAGCAGCAGGAGCCATGGAAAAATCTTCCCTTGTTTGCTCCAGCTCTAGGGTATCCCAGGATCACTAACTTGTGTCTTTCTCCACTTCACATGGTCTTCATTGTTTAATTTCCCCTTTTGTCTCTTATAAGGCTACCATCTCTGGGTAATGTCTCCTCAGTATCTTTACCTTAACTGTATCGCAAGACTCTTACTTCAAATGATGTTACACTTGGAGGCTATACATTAACACACTCTTCTTTGGCCAGCATCATTCAGTCAGCCACTGGAGACCTAAACATAGCTAAGAACCCAGGCAACACAGTAATTGCAATAGATTCATTCGCACTTCCTTGAAAGACAATGCTTTCTCTTCCAGCAGACTTTAAAACAGTATATTTCCACAGTTAACACCCCCACCTAAACCTGAGCCCACCTGGCAGCAGAATACCTGTTATAAGACTGAACGTTTTCAAATACCTTGAAACAGAGAAGAGCATTAGAACTATTTTACCTGATTAGTTAATGGAGTTCATAGTTCCAACCCTTAAGACTTCCCTGAGCACTCAAGAAGCTTTGCCAGGTTGCATACTGGCTTCCAATTCTGAAAGGAAATGAAAGGTGATCAGAGGTTAGGGTGATGAAAAGCCAACAGAAAATTTAAAAGCGCAAGTACTCAACCATACAGGTGGAAGGGTTCTTACTTACCTGGTCAGTCCATTTTCTCTTCTGGCCTCTGACCAATCAGTGATGGAGGGCACAACTGGATGTAAGATAATCTCCAGGGCATCCTGCTAAGGGAAGTACAGCCTATCCTGTGACATGGTTATAGCCTGAAGGAAACAGAGAGGAGGAAAGGAGTAGCTAAGGAAAAGCAATAGCAGTAGGAAGAGGCGTGGGAAGGAGGGAGGGAAAGTCGGAGAACTTACACTATCATGGTTTGTGTGTCTTTTGGATTTAGTTTTGGTTATTATTATTTTGTCATTTTTGTTTCATTTTTGGTTTTTGAATTTTTGTTTCTTTTTGAGAGGGAGGGAGGAGGAGGAAGAGAGAGAAGAGAGAGAGAAAGCAAGAGAGAGAAGAGGAAATTCGAAGTTGGATGGGTAAGATTGGGAGCAATTGTGGGAGGGAAATATAATCAAAACATATTTATAAAACCTTTTAATAAGAAATATAAAATTACATTATTTCCCCCATCAATTTCCTCCATGTATCACAAACACACACACACATCTATACTATTGTTTCTGAGTGGGCAGGAAATCAGCTCTTCCCTAACAGAGCATGAATCAGACTTTTAATGAAAGAGCTTCTTCTGCACACCGAGGTTACTGTGTGAACAAGAGGCCCTATCTATATCATAAGCTGGCACACTTGGGAAGTGAAGGCAGGGGACCAGGGGTTCAAGGTCTTCCTCAGCTGTATGCAAGTCCCACTTACTCTTCATGGGACCCTGTGTCAACAGCTTACCAACAGCAAGATCACCATGCCTCTATCCTTAACAACAGGAATTTGGTCTATATTTGCCAAAGAATTGAGTCCAGCTAAGTGACTATTCTAAGTGGAGGTGGGGGTGGGAGATTATGAGAATCTTAACAGAACTCTACTTCCCAGCTTGTGTGCTCAGAAAACCCTCATCTAACGTAAGAAGAATATAGGTGACTAGGTGGAATACTTCATCAGCACATGATTCAGGGAAAGTGACAGGCTGTCCCCATACAAGCTCAGCAATGTGCAGGATAATACAAGACTCACTGAAAAATACAGAGCTTCGCCTAGAAAGAGAAATGTATGTAAGCACTGACTAATTCACAGGGTAAAAACAGAAACAGAGAGAAGAAGCACAAGGTCCCCTAGCAAGGTGGAGGTGGATGCAGGGTTAGATGTTATTTAAGGTATACTATGGTTTGAGCAAAGTTTCTTCTCCCTGCCCGATAACTGAACAAGAATGAATTCCCACAGCCTTTCATTAATTGCACCAAGAAGGTGAAAGCATAATCTAAGCTGTAACCTTTGGAAAATGATTATATTAAATTAGATTAGATTATATGGGATGTCCATGACTAACTTTGCTGGATTTATTAGGAAGAAAGAGACCTCACAGACAAAGAAAAATGCATGCTCTGCATGATGTAATGCAGGCAAGCAGGGCCCTGACCACAGCCAGTTCCATGCTATTTAGGCTTCTGGCTTTTTAATTCAGTCTAAAGCTGTTTTCTTATAAAGAGGTTATCTATATAAGCAGCACGTAGTAACAAAGAACTAACATAGTTGATAATAGCAAGTAGTCTGGCTGGATCAAGATGAGGATAAAGCAAGGGTTATAGCCTTTTTGACTTAAGTACCAGATAATAGCTATTTTAAGCTTTGCAAAGCCAGGCCATCTCCACTGCAACTGTAAACTTCGCCACTGGAGGGTGAAAGGACTCACAGACAATGAATTAATGCGTGCAGCTGTATTCCCATAAAATTGTATTCACATAAACAGGATACTTACCATTAATACTCCTTTAGAGGATAAACGAGAACATTCTCCCAGAGTTAGAAATCAGTAGTTAGCAATTCTGTCTTTTAACAGTTGTAACAACTTTTTAATCTCTGTGTTCACAGAGAACCCTCACTGACCATCTCTCACTGGGTGGTGGACTGAGAAAATGGTTTAAATATTGCCAGTGAATTTCAATTTCATGGCACTGAAACAAAACCCTGAAATAGCCTGTTTGGATTTCAGGCAGCATTACTAGTGCTTAGACATGCTATACAACCATTGTACACAACAAAATTTCCAAAAGGTCCATCTCTGTCTCAGTTGCCCATCTGATGAAGGCAAATGTACTCTGGAGATGTCACAGTACAGCTCATTGGACAGTTCTAAAATGCAGTCTTAGACTTGCCTTCCAGAATCTACACAGAAAGCTGCTGCCTAGTGCAGTCCTGAGCCTATGTTCCAGGAGCATTCTGGGTCTCCATGTGAGACCTCCAGTCAAGATGAGAATGATGAATGTTAAGAGAATTCTGATAGAGCTCCTGGCAATGACATCATTATCCACAGACCCCAGCCCAAGTTCATTAGTAGGAGGCTCAGTGACAGACTTCCCTATTTACATATTTGGCTTCCATGAAGTAAACTGAACATCATGTGCCTTCCTAGTGGGTATCGAGCCTTGGCTGAAGGCAGAATCCCAGCAAGATCCATTGGATTCTTACAGAGACACAGAAAGGATGCTCAATGGTAGAGTGCTGGAGCCTGTTGGCTTTGTATTAGTGTTTGCTTTGGTTGGGTTTCAGAAACTAAAGATCATTTAGTATACTGCATGGAGGCCGTGGCCTTGCAGAAGCTCATGTGCAGCCAGGCATTCTTTGAAAACAACTTAGCAGAAGTGAGCATCAACAGATGATAGATAAAGAGAATGTGATGACAAGACAGTAGAGACTTCTTCAGCTGTAGAGAAGAACAAAATTATTCCATTTGACTGAAAATTGATATTAAACAGACTCAGCTAGACCAGAAAAACAAACATTTAATATTTTCACATGTGTGAAGACAAGATTATGCATACACACTTACATACACATGTGTCAATAGGAGGACTATTTGAGAAGAGAACGGTGACTGATAAAAGTGAATAAGGGGAGGAGAGATTCATAGAGCGATGTCTGGTCAAAGCACATGAGACACTTGAATAAGAATGTCACCGACTATCACTTTGTACAATGAACATGCATTAGTCTTTATTTTTAAAGCAAGGAATCAAGACAGCATCGACAATGGAGAAGGTTGAAACTCTCAACTCTAGGAGCCAAATGAGAATGTTCCTAGAGCCCTTGCTTTGTATAGATCATTGTTTTGAGCATAACAAAATCTCTAACGTTTAATAATTCAAATGAAAAACTTCAAGTGTCACAGTTTGTTCCAGGCTGGATTGGTTGAATTCAGTCTATTACTATGGTCACCTGACATCTCACTCAGATGAGACTAGGAATCCTGCATGACCTTAAATGCTTGGTAGTACTTGCCAAGCTGAGGCCCAGGAACCCTGCTAAAGTAACCAAGTCTGCAGGGGTAATTGTGTTTGTCCCGGTGGTCAGTCCCACTTATGGAGGTCGGGTTCCTCACATAGTAGCAGAGAAGGCAAATACAGTGAGAAGGCATTTTCCAAGACTTTTTGACTTCCATCACTGATGTCCTGTTGATCAAAAGTCCCAAGACAAAAGTCAGTATCCAGGGAGTCATCAACAGACTGGGAGTCTTTTCTGCCATGTAGTGTCTGATCAAATCTGTGAATGTGCTCTGTGGCTAATTTGGGCATAGCTGAGGTGAAGGGCTATGCTATTCAGCCACTACAATGAATGACAGGGAAATAAGCATTGACTGACCATACAATGTCATCATTGCCTTCTTCGTTTAAAGATTGTTTGGGTGAGTTATGCACACATGACATGGTCAGAAGATAACCTTGTTCTTCTCCTTCCACCATATGGGTCCCAAATTCTGGTCATCGATCTTAGCAGTAAGTGCCTTTACCTACTGAGCCAGCTCACTGCTCCTCTGACACACTCTCCTATGCTTGGGAACCAGACCATTTCTGAGAGTGAAATGATATATTTTCTGGAAGCATAAAATTTAAGCTTCTTCCAATGTGAGTATGTGAGCTGCATTTTCGAAAAGTTCAATATCCAATTTAGTTTTTCAAGACTTCAGTATACAAGCCATTTTCATGAAGTTTTATTTTTTCTATTCTCTTTATAGCAAAAATGAAATCTGTTTGTACACACTGAATGGTGCCTATAAACATACCAATCATATACTGAAGTTGACATTAATTATTTTTCTCTTTGCCATGACCAAAACTCGTGTGTGTGTATGTGTGTGTGTGTGTGTGTGTGTGGTGTGGTGTGAGTGTTCAAGTTGACTAAGACACATTTAGAAACTGTTCCTGTGTTCCTGGAGGGTCTTCTGTCTTCCACTTTTCTCTCCTCTATGAAGTCTAGAACTCATAGAGAAACTCATTCACTTTGGAATCTTTGTTCTTCTGAGGTTCAAACACTAAGCTCTATCAGAACTCCTAAGACCTACCCACCCGCTTCCTGTTTCTTTCATGTCAGTGGCTTTTTCCCATACACACCTTCAGATCTCCCCAGGATTATTTTTACTGCTTTGTTAGTGATCTCAAATGTTTCCTTTAAAAACACTTGCCCTTCAGATGACCAATCAGTCTTGGTTTCCTCAGGAGTCCTCTACATCTCTGGAAAGCTCTAAAGCTACCCAACTGTACACTCTTCAAAACATGACTCAGAAGGTCTGATATGATTGTGATAGCTAGTCTTGGTTGTCAGCATGACTACATCTAGAATCAACTAAAACCAAGCAGCTGGGCATACCTTTGTGAGACATTCTTGTTTGGTTCATTTGAGGTGGGAAGACCATCCTTTTTCTGGGCCACATCTTCTGGTAGCAGCTCACATGAAGGGACATTGAAGAAGGAAGCTTGGCTTTTGGCCTGCTTCCCCTCTTTCTCACTAGCAAGTTCATTGATCCTGTTCCTAAGATGTCCCTTCACTGGTATTAGAACTTACTCCTTTGGGACTCCAATATAGACTGAAGACTAGCTGAGACATCCAGCCTCGTGGGCTGAACAACTGCTTGATTCTTGGTCTTTACATCTGGAGATAATCACTGTTAGACTACTTGGATCACAGCTTGTCTAAATCATATGTATGTGTATATATACACATCAGTTTTGTTCCTTTAGATAGCCCTGACTAACATATGAACTCACATTATTAGCACTCCATAATCCAAAACTCTATTCTGAGAAAACCCTATCTTCCTTCTGTGATCTACATTTTCAAATGCAAGTCTTAATACTGCATCCAAGTCCATATCAGCCTTAAATATGGTGGTGGTAATGCTGAAAGAGAGACTGTTTAGCAGCCATGGTGAGGCTTCTGAAAGTAAGGCTCTACCAAGCTCTGACACCTCAATAGTGACACAGGGCAGTCTCCATCTTGTTCAGGCTATACCATAACCATAAGAAATCCACATTTGTAAATACATTCAGGGCTGATTATCCTAGCTATGCTGCCAACAGGTTCAGTTTCCACAAATATACTCCCAAGAAGGACCAGAGTACAGCTATAGTATTCACAAGGTATTCATCATCTGAGCTGTAGGCTCTTCCCTGGGTGGGATCACAGTAAGGTTCAGCTAATTGAAATTAACCTGATTGAGTTTCATTCACACCAAGGGACCCATTTGCATTCTGTACAGGCCTGTTATCTGCTGTTCTGAATTTGCATCTTCAGGGAGCACGCTTTTGGATATTCTAATCAGGAGTCAAAAATTGTTTCGATAACTAACCACATAATAGCTAATTTTGTCTTTTTGAACTATATGGAATCTGTGGGTGGTAAAATTCAGTATTACCAACCTCCAGACTATTAAATTTTTCAAATTGTTGAACTTTATCTGATTATTAAACTATGTGGGACAGCCCAGACATTGCACAATTGCATGGGTGGTGTTCTTAGCATCTTGGGAGAGAGGACAGTCTTTCTCTGTATTCATTGCTACTATTTAATTTGGCATTCTTTAAACCTACAAACAGGATACACTCATTGTTACATACTTTGCTGGGGTGAACATACCATTGAAATGTTCCTCTGAGAACTTCCAAAATTTCTCATTTAACTTCAGCAGATATTCATGATAGATCTAGCATTCGTCATAGTTCTCCAACCAAGAGGAACAAAATTTCCCAAGCCTTTAGAGAATTTCCCTGAGTAACACTTTGGGGTCATCACAGTTGCCTGTGAGGGTGAATGTCTGTAGTCAGGTATAAAATACCCGTGACATGTAAAATGTACCCATTTAAGTTAGAGTCCTAATATCTATACAGCAATATTGACTTTGACTAGGTCACTGCAAAACGATCTCATTATGTGATCTTTGAAAAATACATAAATATAGGAGAATGCCCTGATCCCTTTCCCCAAATTTTCCCAAAAGAAAAGTGACCCCCATTTTTGCATCCTATAACTGTAATTCTCTTTCAAATTATCTATGCTACAGTTATTTTAGATAGTATTGTCAAGGAAACTATCTAAAATAACTGTAGCATAGATAATGCTACCTTTTCAACATATAAGAGGAAAGTACCTATTTGTAACACAAGTTTTGTAGAAAGGCCCAAGCAAACACAGATGCTTTGAACAGGTGACTCCCCAGGGATATATTTTCCTACCCTGATCTGACAGACATCAACCAAAGCATTAAACCGGAGCAGGAGATTGTTTCTAATGCCTGTATGCATTTTTCCTCTTGTAATAAATAGTCTAGAGTTGCCATCACAAAATCAGCTGCTCTCCTGGTAAGATACAGAATCTGCATTTGCTATCCTACATTAATCACAGCAGAGCTGGTATTTTGAGCTTGCCTTCTCTTCAGTTGGCACTAAGTTTGAGAAAGCTTCTCTGACTCCTGGCTTATGCAAATTATAAATCATCGCCAGAAGACATTTATAAATAACCTGTCACAGTGATCTTTTGACATCCATCTCATAAACTGCCTAGTCGAAGTTGTGGAAGAAGGTGAGCAGGTAGGTGGTAGAGGCTAACGATCCAGTCACACTGGAAAACACACCTATACCTCCATTTGCTTGGTCCAGCAGCAAAACTTTAACACAGTAAAAAAACCAACATACAAAGATTGATTCCTATAAGATTCATTGTTATACCAACACTCAATACACAAAACCCACCTCAACTTGGGTTTCACAGTGTTTATTGATACACAGCTGTCCAAATATACAGAACACAATAGCTTTGTTGATTATATCAATGCCCAGATTTTGTTTTCATATGATTTGGAATTAGTACCTTTTAGATAACATTGGGTCTCTGTGAGTTAAAGGTTGAATTTACACATAAGGCACCATTAGGATTTTTTTATTGGATATTTTATTTACAATACAGACACCATCCCCCTTCCTCATTTTCCCTCCCTAGAAATTTCCTATCCCATCCCCCCTCCTCCTTTATGCTTTCATACCATTTTAACTACATGCATGTATTAAGGTCAGTTCTAGTTGAGGGTCTAGCAATACAATAGATGCAAATAGTCAAGGAACAAACAAGACAATAAACACAAATAGTCAAAGAAAAAGCAAGGCATTAGACCCAATTACATGAACACTCCCATGATAACTGTTTCTAAAGGCTTATCAGGATGACCAAAGTATCTGAGCCTACTTCCCTGTTCTAGCGCAAGGTCATTTTCATGTCTGAATCCTACTTCCTTATTCTAGCCTAAAACTTAGAATCCTGTCTGAAATTACTTCTTTGTTCTAGCCTAAGATTTAGATTCCTACCAAAAATTACTTCTTTGTTCTAGCCTAATGTCCAATTCCTGTCTGAAGCCTACTTTCTTGTCCTTGACCAATGTCATATTCCTATGGCAGAACTCTTAAGGAAAGTAGATTATTAATGGCATGGAGTGAAAGAACACACTGGAAATGCAGCCGTGTCTTTTCCTTTCCACTCTTTGGTCTTTGGCTTCCAAGAGTTCTTCAAACTTCCACTGCTGTACTGTGCCTCACAGGTCCAAAAGCAATGTAGCCAAGGTACGAAATCCATGAATCCTGAACTAGAGTAAGCTTTCCTTTTCTATAAGCATATACCTCTTGTATTTCGTTGCTGTTACAGAAAGCTGACTAACTTGAAGGCCAATGTCTATTTTTCCTTCTGCAGTAAGTGGTATGTCCTCCATCTGGGAAAGATATTTATTCTTGTTAACAAAAGACAAGTCTTGAATCAGAAACATGTACTTACTTTAATACCATATGCTTCATCATATATGTGTATATGTGTATGCATACTATTAATATACTATTATGTATAGTTTTTATGTTTTTCTAAACTTTGAAATGATCCTTTAAGATACTGAGAGGAGACCAGGAGGGGAGCAACATTTGGGATGTAAATAAATAAAATAATTAATTAAGAAAAAAAGGATACTGATTCCACTTTATAAATGAGGGTTTTTATTGAGGCTTCAAGATTTCTTTATTTAAGTTGAACTTATTAGGGAAATATATGCTACAGCTTACCAACTAATTACAGAATACATGCTGGCTTTTATGAATTTTTGTCTATTTTAATGACATGTTCCAACTAGACTGAACCTCTATTGTTTTAGGATAATATTCTATTCCTCTTTGTAACAGGTGAGAACCGATTGTATCTGGATGCAATTTAAAGAAACTATTCTTATAAAATGTCCATCATCTAGCCTGAGATAACCCCAGACAATAACCTGCATATCCCATAACTGGTGAGAACTATCCTCTTTGAGTTCCAAAGTCTAGAACACTAGCATAGCAAGCCACAAGTCTCCGGTTTGTTCTTTTCTCTTTCTATTTGCTTCCCTGGCAACCTACAAATGACACAGGCATTTGATAGAGTCACAAGATGTGGAAATAGGATGCAGTCTCAGGAATAACAACCTTGTAGCAAACAGTTGAGGCTGCTCCAGTGTTGGAATTAGCCAATAATGATTAGCACGTGTGCTTCTGTAAATCAGCCAGTACCACAGTTTTGCTTGGATTCAAAAGGATAAAGGAGACTGTATGAGAAAGTCTGTGAGTATATATAAAGACATAAAAGGGCTAATGGAATTTAGCTTTAAATGTCTGTCAATACTGAGCTGACAGACTTAGTCTGAACTTTTGTAAAAGAGTAAAATAAAATCTATTTGTTGAATGAGATGGCCACATAAGCCTGAGGAGCCGAGTTCAATCTCCAGATCCCAAAAAGGAGTGAGAAAACTGACTCCTGAAGGTTAGTCCCTGACCTCCACACATCCCATGGCAAGTGTGCCCACATGCATACATGCACATCATCGTCATCATAATTTAGAGTGAAAATATTTTCTAAGAAAGGCTCTCAAACTCAAACCTGGATGGGAGCGGAGTGACTCAAATTCCCACATGTTAAATGAAGTTTAACCTAGAATGTCATTAGCCATGTCCCTCTCTGTGTTCTACATACAGTAACAATCTGACTCCAACCCTGTAATTTGGTGCACTGTTGGGTGATAGGACCAAAATACAACTAGCATTATCCCATGGAGACCTTGAAGCTCAGCAAGAAATGCTGGGAACCCAGTGAACCTTTGAGCACAATGCCAACATTATTTAGCCCTACAGTTGTAATATCATTCTCATTATACAGATGAGATGCCTCTATGACATCCCTTCAGAATTTTCTGGGGAAAATGTTTTTTGTAGTAGCCAGGTTCCTGAAATAAGAGAAAGAGCCAGAATACCTAAGAATTAATATCATGAAACATGTTCCATGTTTCATAGTAGCCTGAAGCCATGTTCCAAGAATTAAGAGAAAGAGCCAGAATACCTAAGAATTAATATCATGATTTCATCCTTGCTTCCAGCTATCAGGGCAGGGTCTTCTGACAATGGTTTTAGTTTAGCCATTTTTTGGAATTTCTAATATGAAGTATGTTAATGGATAATATCAGCTCTTTCTTGATAAAGTAGCTCTGAGTCTAATTGTCCTTCTAGGTATCCAGAGTTGTCACTTGTTACTTTTGTTTCTGCTCTGAGTTTACCTGCTTAACTTTTGTATTCTCCGAAGTTTCTACTGAATAATGCAATTGGCCCTCTGTAGTGATGGCTTCTGTACCAGCTGTGGATTTTCTCAAATGCAAACTGGTAAGACCCTTTTAAAATGACATGAGCAAGCTTCTTGTCATTGTTCTCTAAACAATGCAGTATGACGTTGTTTACATGTCGTTGGCATGGTGTTAGGCATTACAAGTGGTTTATAAGTGATTTAAATTTTGCGGCAGGATGTGGAAAGGTCAAATCAAATATGTCATGTGAGGGCATTGAGCACCCACTTATTTTGAAATCCACAGGGCGATGGAATCATCACAACTGTATCCTCCTCAAGGAATCACTTCATTAAATAAGATAATGAATGCAAACTGCACAGGCTCGGCCAACTGTAAGCATTAAATTAGTATTTAGTGCTTTTTTGTTTTGTTCATCCCATTAATTATTAAGTATTTCTTCTCTGCTTGGGACATTATACAAATAGAGCCTGCTCAGTTTTCATTTTCCTGACACTAATATTTAGCTGTGGCCTTAGAAAGTTTTATAAAAATAGTCATATGTGTGTGAAAACAGAATTTGATCCTTTTTGGAGGTAAGGTGCTCATTGTCAGATCAGTGTACGTACTATAGAGAAAATTAGGGAAGCAAATGAGGAGAGTGGCAAGTGGTGGTTTTAAACGGAACTCCTGGCTGATTGTAGAGCCTGGGGCTCTCAGGCTCAGGCACAGTAAATGCAGCAGAGTTATCCAGGCTTTCATAGCAATAAAAGAATGGTAAATCATCTAGCTTAACAGGAACGGAGAATCAAATTCACTAAAGAAACCCTTCAGGAGTAAAACACAACTCCAGGAATGTGGCTTCACTTTCTTGAACCAGACTATGAGCAATGGCAGCCTAGTAGTATTAATGGATAACCATCTATGTATTATTAGCGGAGGCTAAGAGCATAGGGTGACATTAGCCTCTATCTTAATGTAGCATTCAGAGAAAAGCAAACATGGTTTAGTTACCGACAAAGCTTTGTGATGATTCTTAGGACAGGGGAGGGGTGTGGAAGAGGTCAGGGAAACTGTGCTGTACATTCAAGAATTAAACTCAGACCCAAAGTGCTACAAAAATATGTGATCTTTTGAACTCATGCACCAAAGTCAATAAATAAATATGTAAGCAAATGTGTGCACAACAGGAGAGTGGCAGAGAAGGTGTCACATTTACAATTTCCTAAATGCATCATCAAAGCATCTATTTTTTTATATATATATCAATCAATAATATCAATGAGACAATGAAAGTATATAGGAAAGTGTTGTCCATAAAGAAGAAAAGGAGCAGCAAACAAAAGTCCTTTCAGTAGCCTCTATGTTGATCAACCTTGAAAAAAACTTCAAAATAACTATTAAAGTATCAAAAGTTTGAAAATGAGGCTTGTTTTCAAAATTAAGGGAACTATGATGACAACCCTTCACCAAGTCAAACTCTGAAGAGATAAAGGATGAAAGACGTAAACCCAAGTTCTGAATTTGAAGGTAGAATAGCTGAAAATAGTTTACTGTACAGGTTCAAAAGAACCCTACAAACCCAAGATACAACAGTAGAGATTGTATAAGCTTAAGAATAAAGAAGGGGAAATAAAAATGGTACTAACATCTCAATAACCACAACGAAAGCACTCAGCAATGCCCAGCATCCTACCACAAACATTCAACAAGCCAGAGAAGGATATCCTCTTTACTGACAATAGCTGATGTCATACTTAATGCAGTGAAGCTGAGAGCTTCCTTCCAAAATCAGAAACAAGCTAAAATAATGGCTGCTTTCTCAACACCTCTTCCAAACATTGCATCAGAGAGTCTAGACACACAGCTAGATCATAAAGCATGAAATCAAGATTATGAAAAAAAAATCTATAAAATCTTTTTCTGAACTGAGTGTGGTGACAAACTCCTTTAATCAGAACACTTAGTGATTTCAAGACCAACCTTGTCTATACAGAGAGTTCCAGAGCTGCACAATGACACCCTCTCTCAAAAAAAGAAAAAGCAGCCTTGGTTTCAAGGAACATGATCTTTTATACAGAAAACCCTTCTAATAAATCCCTCATTAATGACCTAAGCTAAGTTGCAGAATGCAAGATGAACCTACTAATCTCATGGTGTTTTCACAAAGCTGCAATAAGTACTAAAAAGATGAAATTGAGAAAATCTTGAATACAAAAGCTCACCAAGAATAAAATATGAGTAAATTTTGAAAAAGAAATGCAAAACTTAGACTTCGTTAGAGCTTTTGTAGAATAAAATAACCAAACAATAAAACTGTAAAACCGTGGGATAGAATTAAAAGCAATTAGAAAGATCTACAAAAAAGAAAGTTTTTCCATATAAATCATCAGTTAGGCAATTTTCTTCTTAAATGTGTATAGAAGCATAAGAAATAAAAAAGGAAACTCATAGAATGGACATTGTCAAAATTTTAAATGTGTTTCAAAGGATATCGTCAAGAAAGCAAAAATAACTTACCAAATGGGAGAAAATCATACATCTTACAATTGCCTACCTTCCAAAATGTTCAAACTACTATTACAATTCTATAATAAAAATCTAATTTAAACTGGGTAAAGAGATTAGATAAAGTTTCTCCAAAGAAAATGTACAGATTCCCAAAATCATACCAAAATATTTGTATTGTTATTAATTAGGGAAATTTAAATCAAAATCCACAATGAGATATTGCTTCACACTCACTAGATTTCTTGTCAAAAAGGAAAGAAAGACAAGAGGGGGAAGGAGAAAGATGAGAAGGGAGAGAAGGAGAGAGAGAAATAATAATAGGAAGAGGAAAAGGGGTGGAAAGACAAGCACATAGTTACCTAGAAGTTCTGCTTGTAGACATATATCAGAAAGAAAAACAAATGGAATCACAGTGTCTTAGTTAGGGGTTACTATTGCCTTGATGAAACACCATGACCAAAGCAACTTGAGGAGAAAAGGGTTTATTTGGCTTGTACTTCCACATCATAGTCCATCACTAATGGAAATTAAGGCAAGAACTCTAGCAGAGCAGGGACCTGCAGACAGGAGCTGGTGCAGAGGCCACAGAGGGGTGCTGCTTACTGGCTTATTCCTGGTAGCTTGCATAGCCTGCTTTCTTATAGAACTCAGGACCACCAACCCAGAGATAATACCACCCACAATGGGTTGGGC
This sequence comes from Mastomys natalensis, assembly GCA_021653895.1. NCBI lineage: Eukaryota > Metazoa > Chordata > Mammalia > Rodentia > Muridae > Mastomys > Mastomys natalensis. The sequence goes on from JAJTUV010002032.1 coordinate 165,814, forward strand.
CACCCACATCAATTAAGAAAATAGGTTTGCCTGCAGCCCAATTAATTGAGGTATTTTCTCAGTTGAGGCTCCCTCTTCTCAGATTCCAGCCAGTGTCATGTGGACATAAAATTATCCAACACATATGATACTAAAAATTGTGGATGTGTGGATATATATGGCATTATTATTCATAACAGGGCAAATTGCAACTAACCCAAATATCATCATCTGCAAATGAATTAAACAAAGCATGGACTGTTCAGGCAGCAGAGTACTGCCTACCTATAGAAAGGAATGTAATGCTGAAACACACAGCAACATGAACAAGCCAGTGAATGCTAAACAGACACATAAAAGACACATATTTTGGTTGATTCCATGTATGTGAAATGTCTCCACTAGACAAAGCCAGAGTATACCAGTTGTTAGGAGGAGAGAGTAATTAAGATTAAGAGCTAACAAACATGAGGCTTCTTCTTGGAATGACAAAAAATTCTAGAAATAGTAATGATAAATGCACCACATTATGAAAATGCTAAGACATACATACAAAATTATTTAAAATGAGAACTGCATTTAAAGTCATGTGTTTGCAGAAGCTTCTACATAGTAGGTTTCCATATGATTTTATAAATATCTTTAGTATGAACTATCTCTCCCAGTACTCCCACAGTGACTTTGTCCTCCCAATAGTCATGAAACTCTTTCTGTAGCATGGATGGTTGGAAAGAGTGTACAGATTAGGGAGGGCTGGAGGAAGTGGGAAGCATTGTCAAAATTCATTGCATTAAATTCTCAAAGAACCATTTTTTTAGGTGAGAAACTTTGGAGCACTAAACTCCAAACAGAATGTCTTTATCAGACCTCTCTCCTCAAGGTTCAGGAATCTATACAGAAAAAGAGGTTAAAAAGAAACAGCTTTAGCAAAGTGGATGAATAGTAAATCAAACAAATCAGTAGCCTTTCTTTATACCAGTGATAAGCAGGCTGAGAAAGAAAATAGGGAAACAACACCCTTCACGATAGTCACAAATAATATAAAATATCTTGGTGTAACTAATCAAACAAGTGTTTTGTATGACAGGAACTTCAAATCATTCAAGAAAGAAATTGAAGAAGGCCTCAGAAAATGGAAAGATCTCCCATGCTCATGTATTTGAAGGATTAAATAGTAAAAATGGCCATCCTACCAAAACAATCTACAGATTCACTGCAATTCCCACCAAAATTTCAACACAATTTTTCACAGACATGGAAAGAGCAATTCTCAACTTCATATGGAAAAACAAACAAATAAACAAAAAAACCAAGACAGTGAAAAAATTCTCAACAATAAAAGAATTACTGGTGTAATCACCATCCCTGATCTCAAGCTGTACTACAGAGCAATTGTGATTAAAAAAAAAAAAAAAAACCAACCTCATACTATTAGTTCAGAGATAGAAGACAGGTCAATCAATGGATCAGAATTTAAGACCAAGAAATAAACCCACATACCTATGGATACTTAATCTTTGAAAAAGAAGCCAAAACCATAGAGTGGGGGAGGGCAGGGGGGGAAGCATCTTCAGCAAATGGTGTTGGTCTAACTGGTGGCCTGCATGTAGAAGAATGCAAATTGATCTATTTTTATCTCCAAGTCCAGCTGGATCAATGACCTCCACATAAAACCAGACACATGGAATCTAATAGAAGAGAAAGTGGAAAAGAGACTCACACATCTGCACAGGGGAAAATTTCATGAATAAAACACCAGTGCCTCAGGCTCTAAGTTCAACAATTGACAAATGTGTCCTGAATGAAACTGAAAATCTTCTGTAAGACAAAGGGAACTGTCAATAGGACAAAACAGCAGCTTACAGAGTGGGAAAAGATCCTCACTAACACTACATCCGATAGAGGGCTAATATCTAATATATACAAAGAACTCAAGAAATTAGATTAAAAAAATCCAAATAACCTAATTTAAAAATAGGGTACAGAGCTAAACAGAGAATTCTCAGTAGAGGAATCTCAAATGGCTGAGAAGCACTTAAATGTTCAACACCCTTAATCATCAGGGAAATGCAAATCAAAACAACCTTGAGATTCCATCTTACACCAACAGAATGGCAAAGATCTAAACCTCAGGTGACAGCAGATGCTGGCAAGGATGAGAAGATTGCTAGTGAGATTGCAAACTGGTACAACTGCTCTAGAAATCAGTATGGTGGTTCCTTAGACAATTTGAAACAGTTCTATCTGAAGACCCAGCTATACCACTCCTGAGAATATACCCTAAAGAAGCTCTACCATACCACTAGGATACATACTTCTCTATGTCCATTGCAGCCTTATTTGTAATAGCCAGAAGTTAGAAACAATCCAGATGTCCCTCAACAGAAGAAAAGGATACTGAAAATGTGGTTCATTTAGTTATTAAAAAGGAGGACATCATAAATTTTGCGGCAAATGGATGGAACTAGAAAATATCGTGAATGAGGTAACCCAGACCCAAAAGGACAGGCATGGTGGATGTACTCAGTGATAAACGGATATTAGCCAAAAAATTCAGAATACTCATGTTACAACTCAAGAGACCATAGGAAGCTTAACACAAAGTAAATCTCGAGTGTGGATACCTTAAATCCATTAGAAGGGAAACAAAATAATCACTGGAGGCAGAAGGAAGAAGGGACCTGGGTAGGAAAGGGGGAGGAAAAAGGAATGTCAGAATCAGGTATGGGGAGAGACACAGGAGGAAAGACCAAAGGGCCAGGAGAATGAATCAAAATAAGTAGCAGTAGATGTTAGGAGGCAGGAGGAAACCTCTTAAAATTCTCAGAGACCTGGGATATGAAAGGCTACCAGGACTTAATGGGGATGACATTAGCTGAAATGCCTAAGAGTGGTGAGATGGAACCAGAAGAGACCTCCTCCAGTAGAGAGCCCCTAGTTGAGGCAGGGGTCACCCACTCATCTCCAAATATTTTAACCTAGAATTGTTCCTGTCTAAAGAAAATGCAGGGACGAAAACGAAGCAGAGACTGAAAGAAAGGCCACCCAATGACCTGCCCAACTTGAGATCCATCCCACGCACGCACACCCAACCTTGACACTTTTATCAACACCGTGGGTGCAGACAGGAGCCTGGCATGGCTGTCCTCGGAGCAGCTCTACCAGCAACAGACTTAGACAAATGCAGATACTTATAATCAACCACTGGATTGAAGTCAGAGACCAATATGAAAGAGTTAGAGGAAGGACTGAAGGAGCTTAAGAGGATTGCAACCCCATAGGAAGAACAACAGAATCAACTAATTCAGACCCCGAAGAGCTCCCAGAGACTATGCCTAAAACTAAGGAACTTATATGTGGTGGTTCGTGGTCCCGGGCACCGTGTGGCAGAGGACTGCCTTGTACGGCCTCAGTGGGATAAGATGCGCTTGATCCTAGAGAAACTTGATGCCCAGGGAAGAGGAATGCTGGTGGGCGTGAGGTGGGAGTGAAGTGGGGGTGGGTGGAGGAAGTACCCACTCGGAGGTGGAGGGAGTAGGGAAGGGGTGAAGAACATGGGAAGGGGAGACCTGGAAGGGAGGGCAACTTTTGGAATGTAAACAAATAATAAAATTTAATAAAGATTTTTTTTTAAAGTTTGAGAGAGACAGAAGTGGTAGATGACTCCATGAAAGCAGTTTCCCCCAGACACAACAGATACTGTGACAGCATGTGCAAGACCTGCACACGTTCACCAAAATAAAACTCCCAGCACCAAAAGGGGATGTAGGCAGAAGAAGCTAAGAAGCTATTTGCAATTGCTACCTGATGGGAGACGATAAATCAGTTTTCTCCAATGAAATGACACTAGGTATATACATCCCTGCACACCAGGGCAGGCAGCACGCAAGAGAATATCTGGACATCCCACGCAGTGTGTGTGTGTGTGTGTGTGTGTGTGTGTGTGTGTGTGTGTGTGTGTGCGCGCGCGCGCGCTTTTCTTTGTTTTGGTTTTGCTTTGGCCTCTGAATTTTTGTGGGTTGGTTTCTTCTTTCTTTTCTTTTTCTTTTTTTTTTTTTTGAAAAAGAGAAAGAAAATGAAATGGTGGGTAAGAAGTAGGGAGGGGAATCTGAGAGAAGCTGGGGGAAGAATATTATCAAAATATATTTTATCAAAAATGTTTAAATAAGTAAATAAAATAATTTAAAGTGAATATAATGTTATATGAGTTTTAATTATTTCTCAGTGAAACTTTAAATTTTTCATATGTGTATACTGTATTTACATTATTTCCTCCCTCCCTCTAAATCAGTAGTTCTCAACCTGCCTGTTGCAGCCATCATAAAACACCTATTTCTAGCAGTCTTAGGAACTGGGACACTGCTCAGTAGCAAAATTACAGTTATGAACTAGCAAAAAAGTAACTTTATAGTTTGGGGTCACCACAACATGAGCAACTGTATTAAGGGATTATAACATTAAGAAGATTGACATTCAGTGCTCTAAACCCATATAATATATATATATTAATAATATATTATATATATATGTGAAAATATATATATATATATATATATATATATATATATAAGTATTTTTATTTATATGTATTTATATCAATACAACCTGCTAAATTTACTTTGTATAAAGATACTAGTTAATCTTAACTTTTTAATAATTTCAAATCTTGGTTCAGGGCAGTATTTCTTAGCCATAATGTCAAATGCACTAAAAAAGTAAAATGTATTTGAAGGACAATAAAAACATTCTATAATTCAATTGTGGCGATAGCTGTGTGGCTGTAGCTATACAGAAAAGCTATTGAGTGGTTTAGTATACACATCACATCTAAACAAAGTTCACAAACGAAGAACACCAGGAGACTGCAGCCTAGAAGACGGTACAACAGGTGAGAAAGGAAGAGAGAAGCCAGTCACACTCAACATCACTCAGCTAAGGAAGAGATGCTGAGAACCTGGGTGGGCCAGCCAGGGGGATAAGCAGACAGATGTAACTAGATTCAAGAGATTTGTAGTGTGTAAAAATGTCCAAAATATGGAAACAAGCATGGGATAAATAACAGTAGTCTGTAAATGAACATGGTATTGGAATAATTTACTCTAATTAGCTCTTCAGAGAATAACTGCCAGATAAATCTAAATAAATAATGAGGAAGGGCTGCTTTGACTAAGATACAAACTATTCTGCAAATGTTCTGCAAAAAACACTACATCTTTCTTGATTGTTCTTGGCAATGGCTCAGAAAATCTCATTTAATTGTTTTATTGTGAGGCAAGATGTCTTGCTGTACCTTTTAAAACCTATGTCCTAAAGTAGAATCCTTGTCTGGGGCTTAGGGTAAAAAAAACCAACCTGAGTGTTCATGATGCTTCATGACAAACAGAACAACACTTATTATTTCAGAGCCAATGCTAATGGATTTAATAAATGGAGGCCTGTATTTCAAGTAATTATCCGCTTCACATTTTCCATGTAGGTAGCAAAGAAGGAGAGAGGCTGTCATTTCTTATCTGTAAGCAAGTATGTCACCTCCAATCCCATCAGCAAACACATCGTTTTAATTTATGGGTTTCCCATCACAATCTACCATACAATTTCTATACACAATCTACTAAGCTTTGTACCTGAGAGCACCCCATTTGGAATTCATTGATGCTACATTATTTGAACATCTGGTTTAGTGTACTTTCAGAATTAGATAGCTTAAAGCTAACAGTAGAAAGAGCATTCAGAAAGTAACATTCTGGACATGAAAATGCAGTTGATAAGGATTCTTAAACGTTTTACTAGACTGTGGGTGTCCCTGGCTTTTACATCACTGAAGTGGATGCCAGTAATAGAACTTAAAAGTTTCTAATGTAGTAAGCTCTGCAAAATGTGTCTAGAACTTTTCGAGTCTGAAAGGGAGGGATCTTCACAACAAACAGCTATTGCTGCAACAAAAAATCTTAATGTAGTTTACAAAAATACACAAATGGTAGCTAAACAAATTATAGATAAGGAAAAAACTCAAGGTAAAAGTTGGTAATGTAGTTTTAAAAGGCAAACATTAGGTTCTAACAAGATACACTCAGTGGAAATTTTAAAAAATGAAACAGCATCTGATGTACCTGATTGCAAAGTGTGTGTGTGTGTGTGTGTGTGTGTGTGTGTGTACATACACACATTTCAATAGAGTCCAGATACAATCAGACTTGCTTTACTGACAAAGTGAGATAGTACCCATTTGGAAAATAGCATTTTAAATTAAATCACTCTACACATCTTTCTACAACCAAATAGGTTAGAAGAGAAGAAAACATGAAATGTCATTTTGTGTTTATCAGAGTTCTTGGTCCCCAGTCTATAAGTTGATTTCAAATTTAGGACATCCAAAACTTCATTTTCCATTCTATGGTTGCATCTGATAAAGCTACAGGTTATCTTCAAATATTTTTGGTCAAACTGGTACTGAAATATAAAGCTCCAAGATATGTAACAAAGATCTGAGAAAATGCAAACACACTGAGGCGAAGTGCTCGTGATTACTCCCAGACTCTATACAGCAAGCACTCTCTCACGCAGTACAGACACGTGTCCTCTGTGAGCTGCCTTAGCAGCATTTCAAGCAAGATGGGGACATTTTTTTTTTTTTTTTTTTTTTTTTTTGCTGCAAGTTCTCATTTTAACATTCTTCTTGGAAAAGGTGTTAAGCTCTGGAAGCAGAGGGTTAATATTTCCAGTGATTTGATTGGAAAGAAGCACAAAGCAATGAACTACAGGATAAACACAAGGATGGGTGAGTAGGTGGGTATTTAAGTAGACAGGAGCCAGAAACTCTTGAGTGGACACTATATCTGCGTCAAACATTCTATCAGGTACTTTGTATAATTTACTCCTCAAAGAAGAAATATATCCTCATTTTTAAAATGCCCAAAGAGTGAAGTTTATTATAATACCAAAGGCAAATAAAGCACAGAGTAGGAATTCTAACCCAGGCTCATCTGTCTCTAAATTGTAGTTTTTTAAAAAAAAATTATTACAACATGTTTCATCATAAAAAATGGTTTATTTCTCCAAAGTGAAAGATGAGGATATTCAGTGGCTATTAAATTATACAAAATACATTTATCTTATGTTAACAATTATAAAGGAAATCTTTACTGGATGTAAATGTGTTTACTCTTGGATTTCACATTATCTTTCAAATACACAATCTCATTTGAGCTAATTATTATTTTATCTTAGATTTTATCTAATTATTCAAATTTGATGAATGCCACATCTTTGAGGTCCTTGCAAACATTACAAATTCAATATTTCAAGAATGATCTTTACAGTTAAGAATTATCAGCTACACAGATGCTAAGGAGAAAGACCAGAAACCAAAGACCTTCTTGTATATTTTTATAGTCAAGCATTGTTTTGTTCAAGCTTTATCTGTTTACTATCTTTGTCATATATTTGCTTCTTTCCTAAGTAATGTTTTCTGTTTTATGTCTTTCACTTATTATTTTTTGAGACTTTTGAACATGTGTGTTTTATTTACATCATTTCCACCCCTGCCACTGTCCCCTGGCTTCTGCTACCTCAACCTCCCTCTCAAATTCAGGACCTCAATTTTTTAATTAATACTGTTATGTGCACATAGACACACATGAATACTATGCTACATTTAATAGATATTTTATATTGTATAGGTTTTCTGGTTAAGTGTTTTCTATTTACTTTACATTTCTCAAAAATCTTGAAATTATTAATAAAATTTTCAGTAACCGGAAAAAAAAAAGAATTCTAGTAATCAATGCATATGAAAGAAAAGCATTGTCTTCTAAAAAACAAAACAAACTTCAGTGGTCTGGAACTGTGACCAAGTCCAGAGTGCTTGCTACACAAGTGTGAGAATGGGAGTTCAGACCCTGAGCTCCTAAAACACAGCATCAGCACCGCAGCCCCCTACAAACACACCACTAGATGGGCAGACATGGGAGCCCCAGGGCAGGAGGGTAGACTACCCAGACTCCTGAATTCTAGACACAACTGAAAGACTCAGTCTCAATATGCAGGAGGAGAAAAATCAAAGAAGACCCCAGCACTAACTTCTGCCTATACCATACATGTGCCACACACAGAATTTCTAGTAGAGACAATTGAATTACAAGAATGTATTGACTTGTATAGTCTTCTCATAGTCAATGGTAAAGCCAAAATCATAGCTCCTGACTCTAAGCCATCGTATTTCTCTGGAGTGCTCCTGACAAGAAAGGGTGGAATCAACCCTAGTCATTTCATTGCTGGTCAGGGTTATACGACCTTATCCAAAGCTGCTTCCCAGTGGCCACCAGGGAGACAATCACTTTGTAGGAAGATTGCCTCTCTTCCTACAAAGAACTCTGTGACAGTGTTACAGGGGGAGCTATTTCAGGATTTTTGTTTGTTTATTTATGTTAAAAACAAAACTTTAATGAAAGATGTCTTTGAGGGATATTACACTGCTTATAACAAACATTTTTTTCCAGTCTATAACCTAAAGGACTCTCCAAAGACATGTAAACCTCACAAAATTGCATCACAAAAGACTCAAATGCAATGTGTGCTGCACACCCCTGTAAGAGTCCAGCGGAAAGTAGGAGAGCTTTGAAAAAGCAGGATCTGGATTAAATTCAGCTCCCTGATCCAAACACCTGCACACAGAATAAATAACATGAAGACAAAAGCTGGATGCTCACACAGCCTGGGCAAACAAGAACAATGATGTGCCTAACTATGATATGGTTAAAGAGAGCTGTCACAGTGGAGAGGACAGGACCAATCCCCTAAACAGAGCTCTACCAATCAAAATGGATAGGCAGACGGAACAGCGAAGGACTTTATATAATCCTTATTTCTATGTGCTTTAGTAAAAATAGCACAAGCACTGACCCAGGTTATTGGAATGACTCCAATGTACTTACAAGTCTTCCTGATGGATTGAAAGAAAACATATGTGTGAACATGATACATATAAATATAAAACAAAACACACAACATATATACAACAGTACGATAGTTTAAATCTTGAATGTTTGCAAGAGGCCCAGACGCTAAAAGTTTATTTAGTCTGTGGTGCTATTGGGTGGTGGTAGAGTCTTTAAGAGATGGTACGTAACCTTCGAACCTTGAGGGGTTATTGGGATCCTTTCTTTCTGCTTTTTGCTGCCACTAACTGAACAGGTTTCCTCTCCCATAAATTTCCCACCATGACACACCGTGACATCAGAGAGCCGAAGCAACAGAGTTCTGTGAAAGCAGACTGAAGCTGTAAGCCAAACTGACTCTCTCTTCCTCTTAATTTGTATGAAGTACTTTTCACAGTGGGACAAGTGATTTTAAAAATGTACATATCTCTGAGAAGAAACAAGTAGAGCATGCGCAATAAGATAGGAAAATGGGGAAAATGGGGAAAAAACTTAGCTAGGGAGGAGCTAAGGAGGGAGGAGGGTTAAATAACACTAAGGATGTTTGCAAAAGCCTTAAGAAGTCATAATTTAATGTTCACTTAAAGTCACACAAATAATGAATGTACCTATACATACAATATACATTACACACACACACACAAATATATTCATTCAGCTTAAATGAAGTTATACCATTTGAGGTGACAATGCTCCCCATCAAAGCTATAGAATTTAACAAAATCTCCAATGCCAGGAAAGGGAAACCTCCTTCCAAGTCACTGGTCAGAGGAGCCCAAGCATCTCCCAAAACAATACAGGATATAGCCATCTCCTCTGTTCACCTCTCAGAAACTGCCCATGTAAGACAGAGGACTTGGATGAGTAGAGCTGGAACTGACCTGGAAGCCTTCTCCCTGAGAACTAGCTCTTACAGTACTGGGAGGAGCTATGCAAGCTTCCAAAGGAGAAAAGCAACCGATAGTCCTGCCTGGGTAAAATACCTACAAACCGCTGCAATAACCAGAATGACAAGATATCCTGAAAGGTTAGGTAGAGCCATTATATCCTAGGGGGAATGTAATAGCTATCTGTTCAACAGGAAGAAATGTAAGATTCACAGTGTAAACCCAGCCCAATACCCGTGGCTGGTGAGGCCAGGGATCCTAGATAGTTTCTAACTATTTGTGCCACTGCCCTAAACCAGTATAATTCCTAACTTCATTCTATATGCTTCTCCTTATACATACAGGTAAGTGTAACTCTGTCCTGTCACCAAGAAGTTTCTTTTTGAAGTAGGGAGAGACTATTGCAGAAAATCACAACTTGTCAAAATCCAGGGACTAGTTGACCATAGATAGAGTGCCTGATATCTGATATCGGTTAATGTATTACAACCCCTATACCTAAGGGTCAGGAACATCTTCAAAGAAGGGGTAGAAAAATTTTAAGAGCCAGAGAACCAGGATGTCTTCTGTGAGATTGTCCCTTCCATGAATGACAGGTAAGCTGCACCCAAGGAATCTCAGCAAAGAGGTTGCCCAATCAAAACCTGATTAATAATAATAGGAACTGACCCGCAGACATGGATGAGGCAAATCTCACAAGAACCCACCTCTAGATGAAGAAATACAAAAACTAATGGCTACTAAAAGAGCAGAATCAGTCTTCTCCAATGACAAGTCCTAGGAGAGGTTAATCCCTAGAGGTCAACTCTAAACATATATACATAGTCACAATACTAAATGAACTCAACAGGGTGTATGTCTGAATTTATATGTATGTGTACATATGTAACAAGAATGACAGAATAAGGAATCATGAATTTGAGGGGTAAGAGGCCATGGAAAGTGTTGGAGAGGAGGGAGGAGAAATAATATAAATACAATACTTATATATGAAAACCTCAAAGAAATCACATATAGTATACTAACATAATATATATTATACATATATAGGTAATATGTTAAAGTATATATTTTTCTGTTTATGTAAAACACTTAACACATTATTTATGGACTCATTTCACTTGGTGCCTAATAATGCTGGCTGACTAAGGTTTTCTTTGCTCTGCTCTCTGCTTTCTTATCTCAACTTGGTTTTCCCTCAAATACTCTGAGTCGCTTTTTCTATTTTGTATTTAAAGCACATCTCCATGGGTTAAAGAAATCATATGCTGCCTGCTACTTGAATAGCCAGCCACCAATGCCTCTATCGGCTCTTACCCTTCCACTGAAGAAGGCAAGCAAATGGAGTCAGTAGCTTTTGAGGTTCATTACCTCACCTTGTGAGTCTCAGACACTCAGGCCAAAAAAATAGAGAGGGCAACAGCACTGCCATTCTGGTGTGTCTGGTGGTTCCATTGTCTCCTGCAGCCTATTGCCTGAGCATCCTGCAGCACTTCCTTGTCCTGAGGCTGTTTAACCACAGCTGGTGTTGCCCAATGTTTGGGCCAGATTCCTTCCCCAAAAGATAAGCCCTGATATTTGCTCTTACAATGTGTAAAGCTATGTGTCACTGGACCAAGTCCAACCCTTCTTTGCAGCATTCACACTGCTGCTTTCTCATCTCCAAAGCTTTTGAACAACTGCTTCAACCTGTAGACCTAATCCTGGAATCCCAACAGGGTGATAGTAAAGACTAAATTAGCAAAGCAAGAAATCTGTGGGCAGAGACAGACTGGAAAGCACTTCACCAAGAATGACATCCAAAAGATACAGGCAGAACAAAAGACCTGTTTCATCCACCTGTCCATGCCTGGAAATCCCAGGGGACACCTGCCCGTTGGAGTCAGGTATCTCTGATGGCTCTCGGACATTGCACAGCCCTGCCCTCTCAGGAAAGCTGATCAGGCTTCTGATCTCAGCAACAGCTTTTGATCACTGGGTTCCCCTTGTCATACAGTTCCCCCAAAAGAAATGTACTGTTACTTTAAAGCATGTGTTGTAGGTTGCACTTGTGTGTGTGTGTGTTTACCTGACAAATTGTCATCTTTTTCACAGTCTATTATTTAGGCTGCTCAAACAGTATGTGATTTCTCCAATGTGTCACCTTACTTTGAAGGCTGTGCCTGACACACAGTACATGCACATGCATTTGTTGAATAGTGCAATTTCAGTAATGACCCAGCAAAATGAATCATTTAGATAAATATTCCTAACCTCAACTAAGATAACGCTGAGAATGTGCCAACACAACAGGTCTCTGCTGGAGCAGTGTGTAAGATAGCCAGGGTCTTAGAAAAAGCCTAGATTGTTAGACTGGATCCTGGTCAATCCATGTCTTTTAAAGCCCATTTTGCATTCTATACCTGTGCTAACAAGAATCCAATACCCAGGAAAACACAAACTGTTCTCTTTGTGCCATGACTACAGTCTTCGTTTTTTAGACAATCACACACAGCTAGAAAGCGTGTCAGTCTCTGTAGCTAGCTGCTCTCCAATGGATGTTCCAGGTATCTTATATGTGCTACTTTCAGAATGGAAAAGACCCTGAATCTACTTATGCATATCCCCTAAAGCACCTGTCAGTCTAGAACATGTAGAAAGCAGTTCTGTGACCACTTATTAACACTTGTCAAATTTTTGCATGCATGACACACACACAGGCAACTGCAGAATTTATGAGGATATGTTTTGTATTTATGTGATTCCAAAGGAAAATAGTAACTAAAGTCAAATCGTGAACACTGAAAAACAATTCTTAGTGCTACACTAGAAAGTGATGAAACCAAAGGTTTTTGGGGGCCTGGGGAGCTGGCTCAGTGGGTGAAATGCTTGCCAAGCAAGCATTATGACCCAAGTTTCGATTCCTGGAAGGCATGAGCTCTGTGTGGTAGCACGAATATGTACTACTTCCTGTGAGATGGGAGGTGGAGACAGACTATCCTAGTGTACTCGGGCCAGCTACCCTGGCATATACAACAGGGAACAATAAGGAGACCCTGTCTCAAACAAGGTGAAGCCGATGAGCAGCACCCAAGGGTGTCCCATGACCTCCACAGGTATACCACGGCATGAACACATAATGCACTCACAAACACTCTCACACACAGACACACACTCAGCAACATAAATAGTCACTGAAACATGTCATTTGCTAACTATGTAAAAGTAAACTCCCTAGTCTCCAATGGGTCAAGATGAAGAGAAACTTCTTACAGAGAGGCCTCCAAAAACACAGTAGGGGAATCTCTTCAGCTTTAGCATGTGAAGCCTCATACTGTGTGTGTGTGGAGATTGTTCACAATGAAAATTATAAATAAGTATAAGAATACGAAGAATGATACAGGGGACTGCAAGCTTCCATTGTTTAAGCTTCACTAATTCTAAACATGAGATATATCTTGTTTCATTTATATCTCCATCATTCCTCCCAAAATTACATTTTTGAAAAAAATATATTACAGCACTTTATTCATAAAAGTGTCAGTCATAAATATAAAAGTTCTTTCTTAAATAATGCATTATTTTGACACCTAAAATCATGGTTTCTGAGTATCTTTTAAATTTTTTAATAAAAGTAGATTCTTCTCTCTTACAGTACAACCCAACCAGTTTCCCCTCCCTCTACTCCTCCAACCCCCCTACTTGCCCATGGTCACTCCCCATCCATTTACTTTTCAGAAAAGAATAATTTCTTAGTATTTTTCATACTATTGTCATCTTGATATATCCAGTTAGAATTCAGATTTTTCCAAAAATTCAGATTTTTGTTGTTGGATGAATTTCATAGTGTTTTCTTTTGAGACTGCTTGTTTGAATTGTTATTCTGGTTGATCCAGCTCAGAACTTCCATATCCATTTATCCGCAGTCTCTCCACACTCATCAGTATTTGTATTTGCAATTCATCCTGTGATGCAGGTGGGTCACTTGTCCTCCAGCCTTCCACACACTGGACTTTCTGGGTGTGGCACAGTTCACTGCCTCACCTGCAGTCCAGTCCATGGGTGTTTCCCGAGCCTTTGCAGGTTGCAAGAGATTTGGGGTTGACATCTGGAAAGAATATTTCATAGCTTCAGGTCACCTGAAAAGATACATAATATCTCTTGATTGTGTTGTTCTGAAATCAAATCAGTCGTCAGGTTCACCTTAAAGGGTCCTAGTCAATCTGAGCCATTTTTCTGTGTGCGTGTATATGGGTACACATTTGGTAGCCTAACTTTTATAGTTAACATACAAAAGGCAAAATAAATGATTTCCTTTCCTATATCATTTGTTAGGGAGATTCCTTCCCATCTCCCACTGGTGTTCATTGGGTTTACGTTGTGGATCACAGCACCAAAGGGACATGTGGATTTAAATAAATTTAGTATGTTTCAAGTCATTACCATTACTATCCATATCAATGGTCCAGCTATCACTTTTTTAATAAGAAGGCTCTCAGATCTTTTAGATGTGACCTGAATGTCTTCCAGTGACTTTCCTAACCTGCCAGACCAAGATTCCAGGCTTATTTTGCATAAGTGCCTTCACAAACATGGAACTGGGATTTAAGGACTGTGGACCTGACACTTGGGTTAATCGTTTTCTTCGAGTTGCTGCTAGACATTTTTCAGAGGAAAAAAAATGAGGAAAGTGTAACTTTCAAAACACAATGCACCAGGAATTTATAGAGTTCACAGTGGCATTTGAAAAGTCAAATTCAGTAGCATTACACAGCTGTGAAATTTCGTTGACTTCATATTTGAATCTCTTTCCTCATATACTAAAATATGATTTAAAACTTTGGCTGGGCAGTGGTGGTGCACGCCTTTAATCCCAGCACTTGGGAGGCAGAGGCAGGTGGATTTCTGATTTGAGGCCAGCCTGGTCTACAGAGTGTGTTCCAGGACAGCCAGGGCTATACAGAGAAACCCTGTCTCGAAAAACAAAACAAACAAACAGATAAAAAAAACTTAACATTGGCATAACTAACATAATTTCCTTTACTACAACACATACATGTTTATAAGCATGTGCACATCACATGCATGCACAAGACATGTATACATACTGATTTATCACTTCATCAGACAATTGTATTAACCTATGATTACTGAACACAGTTTGAAATTCCTCAGTTGTGATTACTCTCTGTGAGATATGCCTTTCCACAAAGAGTATGTCAGTAAGTCATTTATTCTTCTTCCCCCCAGTCCATCCTCCGACTGTTCTCCATCCATACCTCATCCCCACTCCAACTACCATCTCCAATTAGTTCTTACTTCCATTTTTCATTTGGTTGTTTGGTTTTATTGTTGGTTTAGCTTCTTGAGTTCTTTATATATTTTGGATATTCACCCTCTATTGGATGTGGGGTTAGTGAAGATTTTTTTTCCAATTGTAGGTTACCAATTTTCTTATTGACTATGTCCTTTGCCTTATAGAAACTTTCAAGTTTCATAAAGTCCATTTATCAATTCTTGTCTTAGAGCATGAGCCATTGAAGTTCTGTTTAGAAAATTTCTCCCTGTGCCAGTGTGTTCAAGACTCCAACTTTCCCTTCTATTAGTTTTCAGTGTATCTGGTTTTATGTTGAGGTCTTTGATCCACTCAGACTTGAGCTTTGTGCAAGGTGACAAATATGGTTCTCATAATCATTTTTCTACATACAAACATCCAGTTAGGCCAGCACCATTTATTAAAGATGCTTTCTTTTTTTTCCATTGTATATGTTTGGCTTCTTTGTCTAACATCGAGTGTCCATAAGTGTGTGGTTTTATTTCTGGGTCTTCAATTCTATTCCACTGATCAAGGTACCTGTCTCTGTAACAATAGCATGCAGTTTTTATCATCACTACTCTGTAGTAAAGTTGAGGTCAGGGATGATGATCCCCTAACCTTTCTTTTATTGTTAAGTATCGTTTTCGCTATTCTGGGATTTTTGCGTTTCCAGTTGAATTTGAGAATTGCTCTTTCGATGTCTTTGGAGAATTGTGTTGGGATTTTGATGGGGATTTCATTGAATCTGTAGTTTGCCTTTTTGCTATGTTAATTCTGCCAATCCATAAGGATGGGGGATCTCTCCATTTTCTGAGATTTCTTTGATTTCTTTCTTGAAAGACTTCTAGTTATTGTCATACAGATATTTTACTTGTTTCGGTTAGAGTTACCCCAAGATCTTTTATATTATTTGTAGATATTGTGAAGGGAGTTGTTTCCCTAATTTCTTACTCAGCCTATTTATCATTTGTATAAAGGAAGTCTACTGATTTATTTGAGTTAATTTTATATCCACCCACTTTGCTGAAGTTGTTTATCAGCTGGAGAAGTTCTCTGATAGAATTTTTGGATTCGCTTATGTATACTATCATATCATCTGCAAATAGTGATATCTTTAATTCCTTTTTGCCAATTTGTATCCCCTTGATCTACTTTTGTTTTCTTATTGCTCTAGCTAAGATTTTGAGTACAAAATTGAATAGATATGGGGAGAGTAGGCATCCTTGTCTTGTCCCCTACTTTAGTGGGATTACTTCAGGTATCTCTCCACTTAATTGAATATTGGCTGTTGGTTTGCAGTAAATTGCTTTTATTACGTTTAGGTATGGTCCTTGAATCCTGATCTCTCCAGTACTTTTAACATGAAGGTTTATTGTATTTTGTGAAATGCTTTTTCTGCATCTAAGATGATCGTGTGATTTTTTTTATTTGAGTTTGTTTATATAGTGGATTACATTAATGAATTTTCATATATTGAACAATCTTGTATCGCTGGGATGAGGCCTACTTAATAATAGTGAATGATGGTTTTGATGTTTCTTGGATTCAGTTTGCAAGAATTTTATTGAACATTTTTGCATCAATATTCATAAGCAAGATTGTTCTGAAGTTCTCCTTTTTTGGTTGGGTCCTTGTGTGTTTAGGTATCAGAATAACTTTGGCTTCATAAAATGAATTAGGTAGTGTTCCTTCTGTTTCTATTTTATGGAATAGTTTGAAAATATTGTTTGGTTTTTGAAGGTCTTCACTAAATGTATCTGACCCTGTACTTTTTTAAGGTTGGGAGGTTTTTAACGACTTCTCTATTTCCTTATGGAATATATACCTATTTAGATAGTTTATCTGCTCTTAATTTAACTTTTATGTGGTATTTGTCTAGAAAACTATCCATTTCATCTAGATTTTCCAGTTTTGTTGAGTATAGATTTTGTAGTAGGATCTGATGATTTTTTTTTTAATTTCCTTCATTTCTGTTACTGGCTCCCTTTTCATTTCTGATTTTGTTAATTTGGATACACTTTGAGCCCTTTAGGTAGTTTGGCTAGGAGTTTATTTGGTTCATTCTCTCAAAGAACCAGCTTTTGGTTTTGTTGATTCTTTGTATCGTTCTCTTTGTTTCTATTTGGTTAATTTTGATCTCTGAGTTTGACTATTTCTTGGGTCTACTCCTCTTGGGTATGTGTACTTCTTTTTGTTCTAGAGCTCTCAGGTGTTGCTATTAAGTTGTTAATGTAAGATCTCTCAGTTTCTTTACCAGGGCACTTAGTGCTATGAATTTTCCTCTTAGTACTACTTTTGATATGTCCATAAGTTTGGTATGATGTGTCAACATTTTCATTAAATTCCAGGAAGTCTTAATTTTTTCTTTATTTCTTCCTTGACCAAGTTATCACTGAGTAGAGAATTGTTCAGTTTCCATGGGTATGAGGGTTTTCTGTTGTTTTGTTGTTATCAAAGCAAGCCTTAGGCCATGGTGATCTGAGAGGATGCATGGGATTATTTCAATTTTCTTATATCAGTTGAGGGTAGTTTTGTGACCAATTATATGGTAAGTTTTGGAGAAGGTGCCATGAGGTGCTGAGAAGAAGGTGTATTCTTTTGTTTTAAGGTGAAATGTTCTGTAAAAATCTGTTAAATCCATTTGGTTATAACCTCTGTTAGTTTTACTGTGTTTCTGTTTAGTTTCTGTTTCAATGACCTGTCCATGTATGAGAGTGGGGTGTTGAAGTCTCCACTATTATTGTGTAGGGTTCAATTTGTGTTTTGAGTTTTAGTAAAGTTTCCTTTATGAATGTGGGTGCCCTTGCATTTGGTGCATAGATGTTCATAATTGAGACCTTTTTGTTGGTGGATTTTTCCTTTGATGAGTATGAAGTGTCCTTTCTCATCTTGCTTGGCAATTTTTGGTT
Source organism: Mastomys natalensis (assembly GCA_021653895.1). Lineage (NCBI taxonomy): Eukaryota > Metazoa > Chordata > Mammalia > Rodentia > Muridae > Mastomys > Mastomys natalensis. The sequence goes on from JAJTUV010002032.1 coordinate 183,821, forward strand.
AAAAGTCTATTTTATTCAATATTAGGATGGCAACTCCAGCTTGTTTCTTGGGATCATTTGCTTGGAAGACCCTTGTTCCATCCTTTTACTCTAAGATAGTGTCTGTCTTTGTTATTGATCTGTGTTTCTTGTATGCAGCAAAATACTGGATCTTGTTTGTGTATCCAGACTTTTAGCTTATATCTTTTTATAGGTGAGTTGAGTCCATTAATATTGAGAGATAGACAGATGACTGTTGGTTCCTGTTTATGTTTGATTTTGTAGGTGGCTTTATGTGTTTGTGGTTCTCTCCTTTTGGCTTCTTGTGAGATCCTTAATAATCTTGTCTTTTCTTTGGTGTGGGTACCTTCCTTGTGTTAGAGTTTTCCTTCTGTAGAGCTGGATTGGTAAATAGATACTGTTTGAATTTTGTTTTGTCCTGAAATATTTTGGTTTCTCCATCTACGTTGATTGAGAGTTTTGCTGGGTATAGTAGCCTGGGCTGGCACTTGTGTTCTCTTAGAGTCTGCATGACTCTGACCAGGCTTTTCTGGCTTTTAGTGTCTCTGTTAAGAAGTCTGGTGTAATTCTGATAGATCTACCTTTGTATGTTACCTGGCGTTTTCCCTTGCAGATTTTAATATTCTTTCTTGGTTATCTGTGTTTAGTTTTTGATTATTATGCATGAGAGGATTTATTTGGCTTTCTATAGGCTTCTTGTATATTTATGGGCATATTGTTCTTTGGGTTGGGGAAGTTTTCTTCTACAATTTTGTTGAAGCATTTCTGGGTCCATTCGAGCTGGGAATCTTTGCTCTCCTCTATTCAAATTACTGTTAGATTTGGTCTTTTCATTGTGCCCTGAATTTCCTGCATGTTTTAGGTTATGAGTTTTTTTGTTTTGAATTTTCTTTGACTGTTGTGTCAATATCTTCTAAGGTATCTTCTACACCAGAGATTCTCTCTTCTATCTTTTGTATTCTGTTATGATACTTACATCTATAATTCTTGACCTCTTTCCTAGGTTTTCTATTTCCAGGTTTGCCTCCATTTGTGTTTTCTTTATTGTTTCTAGTTCCACTTTTAGGTCTTGGAACATTTTATTCAATTCCTTCATCTGTTTGTGTTTTCCTGCATTTCTTTAAGGGGTTAGTTAGTTTGTTTCCTCTTTAAGGACTTCTATCTCTTTACCTGTGTTTTCCTGTATTTCTTTCAGTTAGTTATTTAAATCCTCCTTAAAGAACTCTATTATCTTCATGAGATAGCATTTTAGATAAGCTTCCTAATTTTCAGGTATGTTGGTGTATTTAGGGCTTGCTGTGGTGGAAGAACTGGGTTCTGATGATGCCCAAATATAATGGCTTCTGTTCCTTATGGTCTTGCACTTGCCTCTTGCCATCTGGTTATCCCTGGTGTTTGCTGGTCTAGGTGTCTCTGTCTGGAGCATGCCTCTTGGGTCCCTGAGATGTTTCAGGTTTCCTGATAGACCTGTGGCTCTGGCTGTAGCAGAACTCCTGTAGGGTTTTCAGACTTGGGTCTTCAGAGGGGCATGTATGCTGGAGACCTGTTGCCCTCCTGCATTGGATCTTCTGGGAAGCTCTCTAGGTGGCCTTCAGACTGTGGAGTCTTCAGAGGGGTAGAGAAGCTGCTGATTGTTAGCCCTGACTGCAGAAATATCCTGGAGCTTTTCAGAGGAGCAGCCAAGCTGCTGCCCTGTGTGTAACTGTTCTCCAGGAAGGCATTTAGACTGTGAGGTCTATTGTCCTGTGTGCAGCAGAACTCCAGGGAGGCTGTCCGAGTGTTGGGTCAGTTGCCCTGCATGCAGTAGAGCCCCTGGGAGGTCTACAGACTGTGGTATGAGTTGCCCAGTTGCCCTGTATGCAGCAGAACTACGGGATGTCTTCAGGCTGTGGTGTCTTCAGGGGAGCAGACAAGCTGGTGATCTGCCCTGGCAGAAGGTGCTGGCTGGAAGGAGTAAATCATATTTTTTTTTTTCATTTAACAGATTTTTTTATTGGATATTTTATTTTTCATTTCAGATGTTATCCCTTACCCCATCACCCCCTGCCCAGGAACACCTTTTTTCATCCCCCTCCTCCTGCTTTTATGAGGATGTGCCCCTACCTAACCCCGACTCCCACCTCCCCACCCTTGAATTCCCCAACACTGGGCGTCCAGCCTTCATGAGACCAAGGATCTCTCTCCTACCTATGCCTGACATTCAGACAGCCCCCCTACATATACAGCTGGAGCCATGGGTCCCTCCCTATGTGCCCCAGGCTGGTGGTTTAGACTCTGGAAGCTCTGGTTGGTTGGTATTGTTGCTCTCCTCATATGGGTCACAAACCCTTTCAGCTCCTTCAGTTTTCTCTCTAACTCCTCCATTGGGAACCCCTTGATCAGTTCAATGGTTAGCTGTGAGCATCTGCCTCTGAATATGTCAAGCTCTGGCAGACCTCTAAGGACACGGCTATATCAGGCTCCTGTCAGCATGCATTCCTGACATCCACATCAGCGTCTACCTTTGGTGACTGCACATAGATGGATACCCAGGTGGAATGGTTTCCAGATGGCCCTTCCTTCAGTTTCTGTCCCACACTTTGTCTCCATATTTGCTCCCTTGAGTATTTTGTTACTCCTTCTAAGAAGGACAGAAGCAACTCCCACATGGTCTTCCTTCTTCATGAGCTTCATGTGGTCTGTGAATTGAATCTTGGGTATTTCAAGCTTCTGGTCTAATACCAATTATCAGTGAGTGAAATACTTGAATCATTTCATTCTCCAACTCTTCTAGATTTAGACACATTCGTGTTATTTTACCCTTTTTACATTAATTTTATTGCGAATTATGCAAAAATATATATAGATCCAAAATTAAATCTTCTAAATAAGATGTATACAAAAATACCTGTCTTCCAGCATTATCTCCTCTATTCTATTTTCTTCTACCTTTAGAAAGAAAAGTTCTTACATGTGTTAGGCTTTCCCTGACTTATGAATTAAAGTAAATGATTATGCTATCTCCCTGTAGGTAAAAGGCCAGTTTTCCTATGTGATGTGTGGTTACATTTTGGTGTTTTATTTTTGGTTTCAATAATCTGTATTTTATAATGTTTATGATAAATATGCTATGATCATAATAACAAAAGCCAACATAATGAATTTATTTCAATCACAAATGAATTACATCAATAAGAGCACTGACATCCGGGTGAAATGAGCATGAGGAAATCTCATTTCCTTTCATGTTGTTTTCCTACACTGAGCAGGTAAAACTTCTGTAATCTAAACATGAAGTACCATTTTAAAGAGCACACTGAGGTACTGTTGTTGCTCTGACAATAGAGTCCAAGCTTTGTTAGAAAATTCATAAGCATCTGGATCTTGCTCACATCAAACCAACCCTCTGGTTGCCTCCTTTGCTATGTCCAAAATGGACAGAATTGCTCTCAGTGCTTAGAAAATGGCAAATGCTCACTGCCTCTTAGAAGTCTCTGTAGCTCACAGGCCTCTTCCAGATCCCTATCCTTCTACTGAAAATGCCTCATTTTCACCAAACAGCTCAGAGCCAGGACCTGAACATGGACATCATGGCCCTAATTGCAACCCTGATATGTTTTCTCTATATTTATCATTCTCTGCCCCTGGACTCTATGCTTTCATTCTGTAGTACCCAGCAATAATAATTCTTTAAAAAGTATCATTCCTAATATAGTAATCAATTAGACAGTGAATGCAACCCACTTCCCATATGCCTGGAACATCACTCTTAACTTTATCTCATTGACTCTTAACCAATTAATACCCTCCAGTCCTATAAAAGAGATCAAGGTCCAACGAGTTTAGGAATTTGGTTCACTCTTAACAGCCAAAGAGAAAGTCAGAATACTTACAGAATGGAAGCATGCACATAGGACTGGATAGCTGCCCAGTAGTATGATATTTGTCAAGCATACACAAGGCCAACACAACACACACACACACACACACACACACAACAAAATCCCACACCACACAGCATGTACAAGGTAAGTGTCAAGTAGGCTCAAGTACTACCAAATCTGTTGAGAACACTGTTGGTATATATGGTACATTTTTAATGGTCATTTCTCTTAGGAAAAAAAACTACATTACATTATGATTCAGCTTAGATATATTAGTCATAAAACAAAAGGCACCTTGCTAAGAGAATGGGTGTGGGAATAAAAAAAAAGAATAGTTGTGTCTATATCATGTTGCTGTATGTATGATTTCAAAGCTGACTGGCACTGGGCAAGCAATTAGTGTGCTCTTCCCTGCACCTCTCCCACCCCTAGATTTATTCAGTTACTCACAGTGCTTTGTGAGGCCTCAGTTGATGTTTCATTTTAACCAGAAAAACTAATCAGAAATGGTAGCACAAAATTACTTATATTACTTCATATAGATCACATATTTAGGCATGCCTTGCCTGTAATCTCATCTTAATAAGAACCTGCATCTCCTAAAATACAATTTTCTAAACCAAGTAAAAAATCTATAATTTTTTAAAAGAATAAAATATTCAGAGAATTGACTAAATGTTTAGAAAGGACTAGGAATAGTTTGTTTATTTACCTTTCCATTTATATTCTGAGTGTTTCAGTTGGCTACATCCAGTGATTGGATTCATCTGCATTAAAATCCCCTGAGAGTTTTTTAAAAGTTAAACTAAAATACAATAATCAGTTGAACTCTTAGGAACGAACAGAAATAAATGTAAAGAATGCTTTCTCTCTGTTATTTGGCCGGTATAGAATGTGCTGTGATGAGCTACAAGAAAATGCATTATTGATGTGTTGTGATAAAGGACGCTTTCTTCTCTGTTAGAATAATGATTTATTTTCTATTAACCATGCCAGCAAATATTGCCACTGAAGGTTGTTTTCAGCACAAGGGAATTGTATTCAGTTCCATACCCTGCCTTTCCCTCTACCACAACAGCGCTGGGGCTTTGTCACCAAGGTGCCATTTATGTCAGAGTACCTGCTTTCTCCTTCAGCAGGGAATCAATGAAACCAAAGTATTTTTCTTTCCCTAATCATACCTTTTGTTCCATACCTTGAATATTCTTCAAATTCCAAGTGATTTGTGGTTCATTCATAGTGCCACCGTGTTTCATCTGTACAAAAATAAGCCTTCAACTGTGTTACCATTGAGAAGATATTCTAAAGAATAACTAACTACCTTGGTTATTTTTTTCCAAAAGGTCAGCCTGTACTTTGTGTTTTGCACAGCGGTGCATTCCACGGCCCATTGTTCTAAATGTACATGCAAATTACAGCTGCACATCAGGAGCTTGCTGTAACACCATGACAATCTCAAACTCCAAATGAGCAAATTTTATTTAGCATCTGAATTAGATGAGAAAAGCTAATTTGTATTTACTGTGATATTTATGAATGTTTGCTACAGTTATTAGTAATGTTGAGCCCCAGCTACATGTGATAATGATTTATTTGTCTTCTATTAACATTCAGTTGGCACTAACTTATCAAGACATGCTAGTGAGTGAGTATTTCTTCTTTGTCTTTCTGCAGAGGAAATTCTCTGCACGCTGAGCACTGTTCTAGACATAGTCCCCAGTTTGACTGGGATGGTGATGTAGGAGAAACTTGATGATGTTACATTAATGGATGAACTATTGTAAACTGAGCCGAGTGCCCTAGGGAAGAAGAACATAAGCATATCATCTTCTCCAGGTTGGGACAAACATCTGAAGCCTAAGGATAAAATAGAGTTAACAGGTCTTGGTCTCTCACACCTCAGGTCTACCCATGAAAGAACATGTGATGAAGGATTGTTCACTAACAACATGCATGTACTGGTTTGCCTTACATTGCCTTGTTGAGCTCCATTTGTTGTAACTGCCATAGACAGAAACACACCCAAAACTTCTGGTGGCGTTCTGATGGCTTCTTGCCACTTCCTCAGACTCAGGATAATTGTCAGAGTGATGTGAACTAATACAGACTCATGTGAAGTTTTGCTAATATAGATTCATGTGCTGAGGCAAGACACATGGTGAGGCAAGACCCATGGAGGACTCATGATGTTTGGAGGGAGTATAAATAGGACTCAGTGACAGCTAGCTTTGCAACACTTTTTGATCTTGCATCCTTGCTGATTTTCGCTTTGTTGAGAGGCACAGCAAAGAACTTCTCCTGGCATCCCTGGTAGTCCTGAACCCTCCTGCTGACTAGCGACAATTTGGGTGAGGCATGGCTGTGTCTGTTAGGTTGTGCCACTGCTGCTGATTCATGTTTGCTACCTTGACACTACTGAACTGGATTGCTGGTAGATTCTTAAAATATTTGCGAGTGGATCGAGCTGCAGCTGCTGAATCCTGTGACATGAACTGCTGATTCCTCACAACACAGATGGAATTTGCTCCAAAGAACAATTTCTAAACAGCTCCACTTCCCCATATCCTAATAACCTTTCTTTTCCATTACTTCTAGTGGGTGGTGGGTAAGAAGGGAGGTTAAAGCATTTAAGAGCTATTATTAAAAATAGGGTTTGAAAAAAAATCAAAGATCACAGGTAACCTTTGATGTAGAGTCCAGAGAAGTAATTTTATGTTTTTCATGAAAGGCATCCTTGTATCTTCTCCATAGATCTCCCACCTTCTTTTTGTTTTTAACCTGATTTCCATAATGTATATTGTATTTCTAAAATATTAATTTATTGTCTTGATCCTTCTGTCTCTTCAATGAATGTTGTGATAAATTGTATTGTCAAATCAACTTAATATTTGCAGAGAAGGGGATTTATGATAAGGAATATATGTAAACACATACTAGTTTAAAAAATACTTGCATAACATAGAAAGAACATTTAATTCCAATTATAGCACATATAAGAGTATATAAATCCATATTATTATTACCACTTTATATACAGATAAGCAAATAGTCAGAATCAAGGTCATTTAGCTCAGTAAACCAGAGATTATTCAACCTGAAGTTTTTACACTGTCATTTTTAAATTTTCTACAAGAAGAAGATAGTGGAATCCTGTGCTATTCTTCAGCAGTACATAAGATTACTTGATTAGAAGTCTTCCTTTCAGGATAATCCCCGGACTCTCTCAGAGGGGCATGTAGAACTCTAATCCCAAAAGTCTTAGCTACTTGAGTCACAACAATCACCAAAAACTGGGAGGATGGTAAGTGGCCTGCAGCATTATCATCCATTTTTGAACCTAACAATGACTTAGAAAGAATACAAAGGCAAAGGGAGATATTCCTGTAAAATGTAAGGAATGATATCAAGGTTGATAAGAGGGGCCCACCTCTCCATGGGCACCAGTTAAGTGTCAAGCTCTATGAAAGCACAATTAAATCTGTTTAGATTACTGTTGGTACAAATGGAATGTTCTTAATTTTATACTGCAAGGGTTCTTGAAGTTAATGTTCCTGTAATAAGAAAAGACATTGGGGATGGAGCAATGTGAGTCCACAGTTATCAGTGGTTAGACTGTCTCTTGCTTCTCTGGGTGCCTTGAGCAAAGGACTGTCAATCTGACAGTCAACTGGACTCTCCTTGTACCATTGTACCTTGAATACCACAGATGCTTCAAGACAACTGTATAAAGACTGTAGTCGAGTGCCCTGGCAGCTGAAGGTGTAACCCAGCAAGGCTATTTAAAACATTTTGTTTGAACGGTTTTTGCTATAAAAAGTTTCAGTGAACTCTAATTGACCTAACGCCCATCGATGCCTTGGGAAGATGATGAGAACTTTCACTGGTGATCTAGCAGAGAGATTGCTGTGATTGGTGCTACGAGGCAAGGCTGTAGATGGCCCAAACAAGTGGTTATGATGCTCCCAAAACAGATAGAACCAGTGCCAATAATTTGATCTGATTGGTCCAAACATCTCTTCTCAAACAACATAAGAAGGATGCTCAGCCTCAATAATTCAACATACTTTAACAGAAAACAGTGGAAGGAAAGCATAGGACAGGAATAACCATTACTGTGAAGAAGGCAGAAGGCAGAACTATAAACAGCCAGACAACTAATTGACAGGTGAAAAAAATAGTAATCTGCTCACCTCTGTCCTCCAGATCTCAGGTAGTGCTATCTACTAAGCATCCCAAACATCCAACATTCACTCCTGAGCAGCTCCAACTTCTAGGAGTCCTGTCTCCTAAGCATATAGTTCAGGAGAGTCAGATACCCAAGTTGTCCTGATAACAACTCTAAATGAATAGGGCAGGTGAGGGAGATGAGGAAATACAGGTATAATAGGAGAGAGGGAAACTGAAACTAATCTAGGACAAAAAGGTATAAGGAGCCTGACAAGAGAACCTGTTACATGCCCTTGTCATCAGAAGAGTTCCAGAGGGCTGTCACCACACAAGACTGAGCCATTGCACTGATTACTGCCAAGCAAGAGCACAATAGCTGAGAAAGCAAGAGGCCTATAAATCTCTTAAGATTCAACTTACTGCTTCTCCCTGCTGACAATCACTGCTACCAAAGAAACATCAGGGGCAGCAAAAGCTAATGGAGACTTGCACTTGCTCTTCTCCTTGTCTGCCCATGTTTTCTTTCCAGTTTGAGCAAAACAAGCCTGAGCATCCAAATAACAGAAGTACCCACAAGGCACAGACACAAACTGAAACAGACTTCACCAGACACAGGCTGTGTTGTGAGTAGAGTCAGAATAGAATTATAGAAACCTCTTGTGTGGTTTCCAGAGCTGAGTGGATAGAACAATCAGTCTTCTTACCTTGAATAAGGCCAGTTTTTTTTTTTTTTATTTACAAATCAGAGGGTATTGCAATGGAGCCATACTCAAGGTCTACAACTCTAATGATTTTCATGAGGTTTTAAAGGTTATCTCCTCATGAAATTACATTTTCATAACTGTCACTACATACTCATAACAAAAAAGGCTACTAGACCTGGGTTAGAGTCACCTAATATAGTGCCTAGATACACAAACTGCAGCTAGTGGCTGTGGCAAAGTTGAAAGAAAATTTTCCTTATGAAAGGAAACTATAGGGAGAAACTAGAATCACATGGATGTCACGCGGAGGGAAATGATGGTGGTGTCAAAGAACCACTTTTTGAGCAAGAGACTTTAAACAGTAATGTCTAATCGGGAGTTTTAAAGCTATTTGTTGGATATATCTGGTATAAACATCTAACTCTGCCCACTAGGACTCTTCAGTGATGTTTAAATTGTCCTCCAATGCTTTCCTATTAATGGGTTCTTAGCAGGGAACCAGTTGAGTGCTGAGTTTGATATCTGGGTTGGTGCCCAGCACGGACAGATGCAGAAACTGGGGAGGTGACCCAGCTTAAATGGTCCACTCATTTCAGTGGAACGTGCCTTCCATCATGCTGAGAGCTAAGATTCTAATGTCCTAGATGTTGTGGGAGGAGATGAAGAATAAAAGAAGAGAATAAAGAAAGATGATTGCAAGGAAGGAAGGGGAAAGAGAGTGTGCAGTGAGATGCACAGGGGTTTTTATTTCCTGTTGTATGAACAGTTTCAGAAATGAGCCTGTCTCCAGCCACAGGTCCTGAATTTCTAAAAATAATATCTTGCTGTATAGCCTCTCTAACCTCCAACTTTCTCTTTGTACACATTCTTTGTTTTATACTTCTTTTGGCTCTTTTTCAGGGTTTGTGATTCTCTTTGAACATCATACAATTATATATAACATCTATAATTGAAAAAATACATACAATATGAAACACATATAAGCAAACCATATGACAGATAAGATTTAATTTTTCCTTTTGCTTTGCTTCCTATGACTTTTTATATTTAGTTCATTTACTTTTTCCTTTATTAAAAATGGATCTTTTGTATAATAGATTAAATAAAAAGAGTAGGACAAAATGATCAAACAGAAGGAAAAGAGCCCAAGAAAAGGCACAAGAAACACTGTAGATGCAGAGACCACCCTTTCACACACTCAGGAATCCCATAGAAACACTAAACTGGAAGCCACAGTATGTACACAAAGAACCTATGGGCTAAAAAAGAGGGAACTATATATATGCATATTTTTAAATATGCTAATTTTTAAATCCATGTCACAACATTTTGAGACAAGGAATCTCCAAAGATGCCATTGAGTTCATTTTGCGCTTGCCATTTACTGCTGGGCATGGGCATGGGCATGCTCTTAAGAGTAGTTTGTTTGCCAGTCAGACTCTATTGCAGAAAAGTAAATTTTCATTTGCAAGTGAATGTCAATTGGAGATAGCTTCTGGGTTAGTGATGGGAGCCTGTGTGGTCTTCTCCTTTCAGCCCTAGCACACCATCAGTGTGATTGCTACCTCAGTCTCTGTGTGTTAATCCTTTTGATTTAGAGGGTCCTGTTTCCTTGGTGTCCTCCATCCCTCTGACTCTTACACTCCATCCACCTCTTCTGCTGGGATCCCTAAGCTCTGAGGGGAGGGATTTGAGGGAGAAGGGCCATTCATGGCTGAGTGTTCCAAGGTCTCTCACTCTTTGCATATTTCTGGCTGTGGGTCTCTGTTTTTCCCATTTGTGGCAGGAAGAAGCTTCTCTGATGATGCTGAATAAGGCCCTGATCTATGAGGATAGAAGAATATCATTAGGAGTCATTTTATCAAATTTATTTATTTTTTGGATCAGTGGTATTTGGTTTTATTATAAGTCTCTGGGCTATCTAGTCTCAGGTTCTTGGTCATACAAGTAATGTCAGATATGGGGTCTATCTTGTGAAATGGTCGTTATCTTTATCTTGTAAATCACATAATAGCCTATAGACCTATGAGTTATAAATTGTTTCTAATCAAAATCTTAGACAGAATAACTTCATTAGAAGTTATTTTATTGTTATGTTATTGTTTAAGAATAATAGTATTGATGATTAATGACTGATACAAATGACTGATCAAAGAAAGAAAGACACTGCAGGATGGAAAAGTTTCTCAAGCAGCAGGGGGATCAGCCTCTCAAGGCATGAACTCTGAACCCTTTTTGCAGAGCCTCTGTGTTGTACACAAAAGCCACCTTAAGCAATCAATGTCCACATACCAAAAACTTCTTATCTGATTTAGGGGTTGTCTTGAAAGAACCAAAGAACCATCACCTTGAGCAACTGTCAGCCATATGAGACTTCTTGATTTGCAAGCATGTTCAAAGACTAAGTTATACAACTAAAAACTAAGTTAGATCTGAGAATCCTTTGAAAGAACAACTTCATAAAATCTCAAATAACAGTCTTTGACAAAAGGCTACTTCTTTTTTTTTTCTTTTTTTTTTTAATTTTATTTTTTTGCTTATTCACTTTATAACCCGTCCCAGTCACCGCCTCCACAATCCTTCCCCATCTCTGTTTTCTGAGTACCCCCACCTCGCCGTATCCCCACCCGCCACTTTAAGTCTCTGAGATGGCTAGGTGCTTCCTCTCCATTGAGGCCAGATGAGGCACCAGCTAGAAGACCATACTCCATATACAGGCTGTATGTTTTAGGATAGCCCCACTCCAGATGTTTGAGACCTGCATGAAAACCAAGCTGCACATTTATAACATATGTGCAGGGGCCTAGGAGCCATAACTCCGGAATTTATGACTGATACAATGGTTTCTGCGAAAAGGATGTCTCAGGTTCTTGGTCACTCGAGTATGTCAGATATGGGTTCTATCTCATAGAGTGGGTATTAAGTCAATCAGATATTGATTGATTACTCCTACAAATTTTGTATCACTATTACACTCCAACATCATGCAGGCAGGGCACCATTGTAAATTAAAGGGTATATGGTTCTGTTAATGTTCACATTTCTCATTTAGCAACATGCAGATACCTTCATGTGTCAAAGATGTAAAAACATAGGTGTGAAGATTCTATATAAGTATCAGCACAGCCTCTTCATGTTAATTGAGTTATGTAGATGTTGTCTTCATCAATAGGGCCTTATTTATCAGCTTATGGAAGCAATCTGTATTCTTTTTTTTTTTTTTTTAGAGACCGTCTCCTCAAGAGCTCTGCTGTTTGCAGCCCAATCAGATGTTCACACTTTAAACCAAGTGCACATTTGACAATAGACTGAGGCTAGGTCAGCCACCATGAGACACTTAAAGGTATATTTAGGCTCACAGTTTGAGGTTTCCGCTCATGGTCTGTTGGTCTCATTGCTTTGGATTTCTAGCAAAGTAGGACATTGTGGTGGTAGCATGTAGCATATTGAAATATTTACCTAGTCAAGAAGCAAAGAGAAAGTTGACAGTCCAGGATCCCACAATCCTCTTTGAGAGACCTAAGAAACTCCCAGAAGACTCCCACCTCCCAATGCTCTGTAACATCTCCCAAATACCTACATCATAGAGGCCAAGCCCTCAACACATGGACTTTTGGGGTCACTCAAAACGTAAACTGTGTTACAGAGGAAAACCCTTCCAAACTTCCCAGAAAGACTCTTCTAACCTCCTAGCCAAAAGTCCTAGTTCATTAATTTAACCTTTCTTTCTATCTTCTAGAACAATCTAGCCTGCTTCATTTCATGTAGGCAGTTTCCCTTTATACCTCTCTTCATCCCTCTTTTTGAACAACCAAATCTATATGTGTTTTCAAAGCTCTTCATGTATCAGCCCCACCCCTGTAGGAGGGGCTCCCAATTTTTCTCATTCCATCTGCACATCTTCATTAGTCTCTCTGTCTACCTCATCTCCTGCCAATGGCGTGCTCCGTATAGATCAGATAGTGTGGGGACATAATCAACTTCTTATAGATGTCAATCATTGACAATTTAAAGATGATGTGGCTTTGATATTACCTAAAGTAGACCAAAGTAACTTGTCTTGAGAAAGTACTTCCTCACTGGGGTGTGTGGCTCAGTGGTAGAATTTTTTGCTCAGCATTAATGAGGCCACAGACTCAATCTATAGCACAGTAATTTAGAAAAAAAAATGTTCTAATATCCAGTGTTCCCTCTTGCAGGCATTCTAGCTTGTCGACCTTTAACAATTGTCAACTAAAAAGTTCACTACTAAAAATTGCAGTAAGATTGAAAACTATTTTAGTCTTAGAAAGATTTGTTTGAAGTCCTGGGTATTAAACCCAATGCTTCCTGCATGCCAAACAAGTTCTGTCACTAAGTTACAGTCCCATTCAATAATGTGTGAATCATTTAACATTTTGGTGTATTGGACAGCATTCATATCTGCTCTTGGCTCCATGCAACCTGTGAGCCACAACTGAGACTGGCTTTGGGAAATTTCTCCTGAAAAACTTTTCTCCTAAAACATCCCATTCAGATGCTATAAAGCCAGTGTGGTCTTCTCAGTCATTCCTGCATGCTGGTGTCTATGTCTTCACAGTACAGTACATGGAATGATACACAGTGAAATGCCCATGATCTCCTTTTATCTTCCAGCACTCATCTGTACTGTCTATGTTCTAATGCAATTTTGTTTCTGAGGTGAGGAATAGATTTGATAGGCATATTACAGAAGCTGGGGACACACAAGGGCTTTCTGTTTCTCAGCCAAGTTCTTCTTCACACAGACCTCAAGGTGACAAATGTGTTTAGGACTCTATACACATAGAAATGACTACCTCTCCCTGGTGCTTTAATTGGTACAGAGAAATTCCATCCTCCCAAGAGATCCACATGGAAATGAAAGAATACTTTAGTATATTAAGTATCTTATTTATCCTGTACATACCATCCATTTAGAAAAGACACAAAATTACTATGAGGTTTATGTCCTTTTCCTTACTCTGATGGCCAGCATTACTCTTCATACACTGCCTTCCTTGAAAATGCCTCAAAGTGCTTCTCTGAACAAAATCAGTCCTAACAAGGAGTAGATACTGCTGAGTGCTGTGTCCAAGTCGTGCCTCAGAAGGCTTCTTACAGTTCAACGTCATTTGAGCATGATGGATGAAAATGAGTAAAGGGAGGAAGGAAGCTAGAACGACTGAGAGAAACAGAAAGAGAAACAGAAAACAAGATATATGGAGCCAGACGTTTCCAGAGAAACAAAATGACGTACGGAAGACTGCACCACCCGGCAGAGCAGACAGGCAGAAATGCATCAGGCAGCAGAAAACCTCCTCCATCCGTGCCTAAAGCTGGTCCTCCTCTGGGATGTCACACAGCAATTACCTCCCCACCCCACCCTGACTCCTCTTTCTCTCCCCGCAAAGAGGGACCAGCACCGCAGGAGACAATGTGGAGGGGCATCTCTCAGTAACAGAGCAAAAAGTAGACGAAGGGGAAAATAACAAGAAGGTGGGGAAAATCGCTGGTGAGAGAAAGGAGAAAATCAAGCAGAGGACAGTTCAAGGGGCTATCTCTGAAGCATTTTCCCACTCTACATATGCTGATGAAGAATGCATGTGTCCCACATACATCTGCATGAAGTCCGAGGTCTTACCCTCTCTGTAACTATGACATCAGCTACTTGAGAACCTGAGTGCTAACTTTGTTCCTGATCCTTTAGTGCTAATGATTTATTGCGTTAGATCATGTCGTGTCTACAATCAGGGCACAATATTCTTCAACTTATGCAATATTTCCATAAAAAATGAATAATATAGTACGTAATAAAAATTTTAAACTATTTTGAAACTGAAAAGAGAAGCAGAACAAACATTACACTATATTAATAATTCTTGACTACACAGTGGGCAGACAGTTCTATTCTCTCAGCACTTCAGGATGCTTGAGGTTTTTCCCTTATAAAATAATTGCTTAAATAAATAAATAGATGTAATTATTATGCCAATTAAAATTCTAAATGATGTTTTTAAACTTGGGATTTAAGATCTGTAAAATAAATCGGCAGAAAAGAGCGTAACGCCAGCCCCCTTCTTAAAGATGGTATGGCAGGCTCACCTGTTTCTACTCCCTGTTGCTCCTTCTGCTCCTGGTTGGAGTCCTTAGCAGTCCACAGAACCACCTTGCCTACAGCTTCTCTCTTGTCTTGCTTTCCCATGCTCCTGTCCTTCTATCCCACACTAACTCAAACAGAGAATAGAGTGGTTTCTTCCCCCATTCACATAAACATTCACTGTAGGTAGTTTACTATATTCTCTCAGCGAAGGTTATGGAGTAGCTTTCTCTTGTGCATCTCTAAAGCAGAAACAAAAACTGAATGCAGTCATCCTTTAGTGCCAGCAGGAGCTTTGTCCCAGGCTACTATGGATACCAGGGTCCCAGAGACGTTCAAGGTTTGCAGATAAAACGGTGCAGCATTTATATGTAACCTACATTCATCCCCCTATGCCTTTTAAATAGTCTCCCTTACTTTTAACAACACTACATACAGCATAAATGTTACATAAATAGTTGCTATACTAGACTGTTTAGGCGATAATGACAAGAGAAAGTTTGCATTGTAAATATGTCATTATAAACACAATTTTCCCAAATATTTTTATTCCAACAGTGGTTAAATCTAGAGAGATAGAACACTGGTGTATTTTGAAATCTGAAGTTACTGAAACTCAGTTTTCCCTTGTGGCTTTTAAATGAGTGACATAGTTCAGCACTTTTCTCTTACAGGTCTCTCTCTACCAGAGAAAGAGCAGCAAGGCTTTTGCAAGTCCCGACAGGACCCAACAGGAGAAGATCCCAGCCCCTTGTTCATTTTTCCCTGGCCATTTCCTCTCCACACCCAGCCTCTGACCCACTGCTCAGTGCAGTTGGCTCGACCACTTCCCTCCCCACTCCACATGCATTCTGAATTCAACTCCATTCCTTATGCAGAGCCTTCCAGTTCCCTCTGCATTCTGCCCTCTGCCTCTAAATCACGGATCTGTGCATATGTTAGGGGAGGCTGTCCCCATAGCTGCTACATATCTATTAATTCATTTGGTTAAGTGAAAATTCATTTGCCCCTTGAGAGCAATTATGCTGGCAGAGGGCAGAAGCACAGTTGAAGTGCTTGTTTTAAAGCAATTTTTTAAACTCTTGCTACTCTGAACTGCAACTTCACCGAAGAGCCCTATTTAAAATGTGACAGGCACACAGGGGCAATTTGTATGGAAACTGTCTGCCAAGCCTGCCACAGGAAAGCAGTCCTACTGAAACAAGTTGGAAGAATCCGACCCAGCATTTGCCTGGGTGACTAGCCTAGAAAAGGACAATTGACAAGATAGAAAGAAGTCTACCTCTGGTCTGCTTTCCAGACCTGTTTTCTGCCTAGCTTCATTTGCATTCCTTCCTCAGCTCTCCAACTGACAGCTCTATTCAGTCTTTTTTGGACCCAGATCTCACACCCCCCCCCCTGGAAAACTTGGCTTTGTTCGCTTCTCCACTAGGATCCAGGAGCTTCTAGGCTCTGTCTTCCAGGAATCTTTGCTTTCTCTGCATTATCCCCAGTCCTCATATTACATGAATCATTTCTGCCAACTGACCCTGTCGCTGTTCATGACATTTCTCCCTCAACACAGCTGTCACAAGGTGCTTCTTGCAGGGATGATAATTTCACCTTTCTACCTTGGAAAGGACCAGTGACTCCTCTCTCTCTCTCTCTCTCTCTCTCTCTCTCTCTCTCTCTCCCTATCTTTTGGAAATCTGTATTACCAGAAAAAGGACTGAAATGTTAGTGGTCTAAAACCATAAAACCACCTAAAGGATTCCTCATTGTCAGTGAGATTGTCATAGAGCCTTCCATTTGAGATACAATGAAAAATTCAGGACGATAAGAAAAAGAAAAGATCTACCCATACCCATTACATGAAGTTTCAGGAGGTACTCAAACAACATCTGCACATGCACTCCTGGATAAAGACATGTTTTTCAGACACAGGGCCATCTGATCCTAAAGCCACCAAAGCTATCCAAGCAGCCAGTAAGACCGGTCCCAAGGTGATACAGCTGCCTCCATTCTCTGGTTATTTCATTTGGGCCACATGTTATTATCAGAAACTTATCTTACCAGTTTGGGACACTCTGGGATAAATTTCATCATAACTTGGGTAGAATTATAAAAGGAGGTAAGTATTTCTAAATGTTAGCTTTTTAGTCTATGATTTGTCAAAGCCAAGTATTCTCCTTCATTGCTGCAATTTAATCTACCTACAGGACATTTATATCTCATTGTATTTCCCAGCAGTCTATTTATTCATCTACCCTGATAGACTCAACAGGTCTCCAGGAACAATGACATAGTGCACAATGGTATCACTGTAGAAATGAAGGGGGCTATTCTTTAAAGAACCTTCCTCCCTTTCCATGTTCTTACAGGTACAACCATGTGGTGAACCTCTCTGTGGCTGATCCTGACTTGGCAACTTTTCATCCTGGATTAATCAGACTTCTTCCTTTAGAGTTGTGTGACAGAAGTTTGGATGATGCAGGCTTTTCGTCTCTAGAGGAAAGAGTTGAAAAATTATAGATCCAGTGGCACCCCTGTGTCTAGTTCACGTCTCCTGCTTACCATGAAAGAGAAAATGGATGCACCACCATCAGGAAAAGCTGGAATAAATGTCATCAAGAGGGCTGAGGAGCATCAGGAGCTCTCAAAAGGGTCATGGTGACACTTGCCCAGACTTTTGCTGTATGGCTGTGTTGGTGATTGGTTTTGTTGTCCTGGTATTAGTTTTTACTTTATGAACTATGTTGATTTTTCCAGGAAATCTTGTTTTGCTTCAACAGACTCAAGAAATTTCTCTATTACAACAAAATCAGCAGATAACTGACCAATAACCTATAATTTAATTACTTTATCAATTACTCAGTGATGTGATGTCTGTGTGCCAGAACTTGTACCAGGCCTTAGAGAGGTGATAAACAGCATGCATCACACCATGGAAATGTCAGAGCCTGGAGGAGGAAATGGGCGAGCTCCCTTTCCTGAGCTGCAGGACAGAAATTCCCTGTCCTTGTGTGCACTGCCACTGTCCAATGCCATGTTAAAGGCTCTGGAAGGTTTTACTGTGGGAATAAATGGTATTTGGTAATATTCTGTCCTGTGACTCCAAAGCCTTTCAAAAATTATGTCAAATATCAGACCAATCTTACTGAGGGTCTCTGCAACAGAAACATCATACCCAACAGTCATCACAGCAGAGCAAAGACATCCCAGAAGGCTAAAGTCATTTCCCTTTTTTATCTAATCTTAATTTGGCTTTATAAATAAGCTTCTTTACTGAATAAGAATGAGCCAGAACTAGGGAAAATGAAGAATGGAAAAAATATTTAGTCAGCCTGGCTTAATTTCCTCAAAATATATTAATTAGCTTTATTTATGTGTTTTTGTTTAGTTTTGTTTGAGACAGGGTCTCCCTCTGTAACTTAGGGGCCACTGAAATTTATGATTCTCTTGTATCACCCTCCCAAACCATAGAACCATAGGTATGCACCAAATTAGCAGCTTAATTAATTAGTATCTGCTTAAGAGCCCACAGATACGCAAAGGCCTAATCCTCCAGTAGTGAGCTGACCACCGAAGTTCAGGATGTGCAATCTTATAAGGTCACATGTACTTAGCCAAAGAGCAGCATGAGATTGCATACCAGTGTTTACATGCAAAAAGAATGCAAGCTTTCTGTTTATGAGGGGCGTTACCGTTCCCACTCTGAAGACTACAAGGCCCAGTACAATTGACTTGTGCCCTGGAGTCACCTAGAAAGTGTCACAAAATGCTAGTCTTTGAATATAGTGTGTGTGTGTGTGTGTGTGTGTGTGTGTGTGTGTGTGCAGCTAAGGTTGAGAGCTACTGTTCCAAGGTATCACCCAGAAAGGAAAAGCATGTAGTAAAATGAACAGACATGAAGCTGTGTCCGTCCAGGTTTAACAAAGTCTTCTCAGAGAAGGCATATCTAAACAGAAAGAGACTGCTAGTCAGGTGGTAACGCTGGAGAAATGGGAGATGAGAGTTAAAAGTAAAAAGAACAGGAAGTGAATACATAGGAAAGTACCCTGAAAGAAGAGAACCTGGTATCTTGGAAAAGATTAAAAACAAAGCAAGAAGGCCTTACAGAGGAGATAAGACATGAGGTGATAAGATAAGCTGGGAATAGAAAACAAAGCCAAGAACAAATTTGACATCCTGGCATATAATTCATTCATAAAGCAACAGAATGACATTATGAGATCTGCTATAGGCTACTGAAAAAAACTAGGAATGAGGTAGGCAACCTTCCTCTCATTTCCATATGCATCAGAATAACTCCTAGGGCCAGGCCTCTAATAAGATCGACCTAGTAACAGCATGGTCAATGCGCATCCATCACTGCATTAATGACAGATCCTTCCCATTTTAAAAGTTATTCATATCTCAGCATTGGTTGATATATGTATATGTGTATCCTCTCCAGCACATCAAAGCAGCTGCATCATCTCATTAACCTTCACTCACCGCCCCTGGAGGACACGACAAGGTAAATTATATTAGGGAAAATTGGAAGCACTTAAAGTTTGAAGGACTTGCCAAAAACTCAGTGTGATAAGCTAAGAAAACACCAAGTTCCAAGACAGCTTTTATCCCCTGATTCAGAGATTCCAATTCATCTGTAAGGTGACATTACTCAGAGGAGCAGGTCAGCCTGGAGCATCTCCGCTGAGCAGGGCATCACCAAGCTTCAAGCTAACCTGCACTTAGGAAAAAAATAAGAGGAGAACAAAAATTGATTTCTGTTCAGGGAAACTCTTCCAATTTCAATTTCAGGGAAAATAGTTAATTTGTGAACTGAGCTAAAGGGAGGAAAGACTGCTCTGGCTCCTGGGGGATACAGATTTGGAAATCCCCACTGGTAATAAAAATATACCAGCTACTTTCTATTTGCCCTCATGTGTGAGAGCT
The DNA here is from genome assembly GCA_021653895.1 of Mastomys natalensis. Classification (NCBI taxonomy): domain Eukaryota; kingdom Metazoa; phylum Chordata; class Mammalia; order Rodentia; family Muridae; genus Mastomys; species Mastomys natalensis. The sequence continues at coordinate 203,572 of JAJTUV010002032.1, forward strand.
TAGAGTCTGCTTGTCTAAAGCTAAAACACTTTGGATTTGATCCAACCTGGTAGGTTTTTACGAACTCAGCAACTATACATTGAGGTTGACTCATTTATTCAGTTTTGGATCAGCCCACTGTATTCCCCAGGAAGCTGTCAAACCCTTATATGGCCAGATCTGATTTTCTCCTACTCTGCTCTTGCCTCTCACCTGGTCACTGCAGCAATTTGACCTCTTAGTTATAGCACTGAATTCAGGAAAAATAAACTCAGGAAATAGAGGAAATTATTTGAAATGCATTGAATGTATTTAATGCACCTCAAATCACCAGTAGACTATAGACTTATTGACCCCAAATTGCCTGCAGACCATAGGTCTGAGTTTCTACATTTCCAATGTACTCCACCTGGAGTCTACTTTTTCTGAAGTTCTGAATTGGCCTCTCCCCTATTTCAAAACTATCTTCCCTATCACCCTGCTTTGGGATCCATTGTTAGAGAATTCTATGGCTATGAAAGGTCTTTGCCTTTCCAGAGTCTTCTTCAAAGTACACTATCCCTGAAGGATTAATATTTGATGCTCTTACTCTCAGCTAATAGTATTCAGGATTATGTTTCAATTGATCGAAATCTAAACCAAAATGGAATATTAGGACTCTGGATATTCAATATCCAAAGTCAGCAGAGAGCAAGGAAAAAATACATCAGTGATGATATCCCCTAAAGAAAGGAAGACAAACAAAAAATGAGATGCTCAGAGGAAAGCCACACCAGAGGATATCACTGAGCTCATGCTGCAGAGTTAGCTTTGGGAGTATATCTCACTTCTGCTGTGAGGTAAGCTCACCAGAGACCACCGCAAAGATAGTCTTTAAATGAAAAAGAAAGTCTTTTTTGCCAGCCAGTGGCTATATGGGGCACTTGTCCAACTGATGCTTCCTGAAACTTTTAGCTCTATTTTATTTCTGCACAAATCCCCAATCCTAGTTGTCACATTTTGATCAGCAAGAAGCAGAACTACAGAAGCCAGAAAGCAAGGTTAGTAGATTTTCCTGGAACTCTGGACTAGGTCTTTGATGAATCAGGTCTTTCTTCCATTTGGGCCAATGTTGGGTCCTACATGCTGAGTTTTAAGGTCAGAATGGTGCTTCTAACATGGAATCATCTGACATACATCTAACCTGGGACTGTGAATTACACAGCTTTTACATGTGGTTCCTAATCTTTGAAATAGAAAGGGTTATTTACCTCCAGCCCATCCCAAAGTTAGGAGGATTAAAAAATGGTATGTGTAATCTTAAATGTGGCCAAGCACTAAGTATCAGCTAGCTGAACTTAGTAAAATGAATTGCTTTACCTTGGTGACTTTGAGGCTCGTGTGAGAAATCTACGGAATATTGTTACACAGCACACAGCCCTGATGTGTGATTATAAGGTTTAGCTTCCTCTGCTCCAAACCCCATCAACATACCTAGCATCTAATGGTCATTATCCTTAGAAACAAACACACATTGAAGACTGATCTTGGCTCTATTTTGTTATTCTATTCCATACTTCAAATGTCCATTCCTGTTCTTTTAGCCCTTGCCTAATCACCATTGCCAATTATTCCTCCAAATGGTAGCAGCTAAAAAAATAATAAAACAAAGCAAAAATCTGATGCTGTGAAAGCTGGGTTGTGAGTAAGGCTGTAGAACTGCTCTCTTTAAACAATAGATGTGAGTAGGCAGATTCAAATATCTATTGTAAGGAAGGAGCATCTCAGCAACTCAACCCTCAGATGGCAGTTACTCCCAAAAGCTAGAGGTTTGAGGAGTGCCACCACGATAGCTGTATAAGGTCTGGGGAAGGGGGCCCGCTCTCCTCTAGGACCCAAATAGTCTCAAGCCAAGAATCAAAAGCAAAATTGCCAGCATATGTTTTTTTCTTCCACCAAATGATGTTCAATTTGGTTGGTGATGATGTTTTTTAAATCTCATTTAATGTAAATTCTGTTTTATATGATCTAACAGATGGGCCTCAAAGCTACTGAGCAGAATGGCTATATGGTGTTATAAATCACATTAGCAGGATGGCAGATTCCATGAGTTTGTATAGTTTGGAGAGCAGTTTAAAAGTATTTTAAAAGTTAGGTTACTAGTTAGGTGTGTTTGGTGAAAAAAAATCATAACTTGGGCTGGTGAGATGGCTCAGTGGTTAAGAGCACTGACTGCTCTTCTGGAGGTCATGAGTTTGAGTCCCAGCAATCACATGATGGCTCACAACCATCCATAATGAGATGTGACACCTTCTTATGGGGTGTCTGAAGACAGTTACAATGTACTTACATGTAATAAAGAAAAACCTTTGGACCGGAGTGAGCAGAGCCCAAGCAAGAGGGAAAAGGGAAGCAGGTAAAAACATCCTAACTTACAGGTTTAGGATCTAGGTAATTTTAAGACAGAAAATAAGGTGCTGAGATAGACATTGGATGGAGAGCCATATTTCAATTATCTCATGCTCTCTGCACAGTTTTCTCATTTGTAAAGCAAGATTTGTTTTGAGTCAACTATGGAGTAGGACTTTCATCCCATATGTAATATCTATATAACCCACTTCAGTGCCTGCCCTGAAGACTGAATACAGACATAGAACCCAAGGTTCTACAGTTGCCAGATTTCTCAAAGGAAAACTAAAGATTTGAATGTGCCCGTGTGTGGTTTATTGTGATGTATTGATCCACATTCACAAGTTCAATATCCCATCATCTATCATCTGTAAGACGAACACTCACAAAAGCAGCTCAAGGCTGGTGAGCTAATGTCGTAGACACCACACTGAGTCTGAGGTTTTAGATCCAGGAACACTGAGGGTGAAGGACTATTGGCAGCTCTAGCAGACAGGCAGAGAGAGGAAGGAAACAACACTCCTCTAGCAACCTCCAACATATTGGAAGAACTTAGCAGGCCACCTGATTCTTCAGTGCCCTGATTCAAATTCTAATTTCTCCTGAAAACATTCCTAGACACACCCTCAAAAAAGTGTTTAATCTGATATATGAGTATCCCATACACAAGTCAGACTGGCACATAAAACATTTCTCGATGGTTTGATAGCACAATAGATCACTAATGGAGCTCCACGTAACTTGACAGCTATAGGTTCTGAGAAGTCCTCCAGCAAATGCCTTTGCCGTTGTATGAACATTGTAGAGTGTATTCACATAAACAAAATATGGTTATGATGTCAGTAGACAATAAAATAATTATAGAAACACTATCCTATACACAGCCCAGATGTCATTGTGTGATGTGTGACACATGACAATTTGTCATGAGTCCAGGATAAAGGAGGTCATGTTTGTTTGGAAACAACGTGAAACTCACTATGTAGCCCAGGCTGGCCTTGAACTAAGTACTAGGACTACAAGAATGAATCACTATGCCCAGCTTTGCCTTTTATTAGTGTATGTGCATGGGTGTGTTTGCATACTCATGTGTATACAGTACACATGTATACATGGGTGTAAAGGACATAGGTTGACTTCCTGGTATCTTGCTTAGACACTTCATTTTTTTTTAAAGATGTCTTTTCGCTTTTTAAAACTTACTTTTGTCTTTAACAATAGGATACATGTATATAATGCATTGTGGTTACTGTCTTCAAAAACTCCATTTTCTTCTTTCCATTCTTATCAGCTGCCTCTATATAGTCCCCTTCTCAAATTCATGGCTTTTAGTTTGGTCCTGTCACTTCTATTTAACCCAAACTATATGTGTGACCATTATGGAACTATCTGTTAGAGCCTAATGGATCATCAGTGAATACATAATTGAAAGCAATGACTTATTCTCCCTGAATTAGTTCAGCAGCAAGTAGAGTCTCCAGCCCCTTTTCATCCAACTCCGACTACTGACACACCCATTGTCATGAGGACCCAGTGCAAGCATCAACAGCCACTGAGATTCTGAAACTTGGACCACTTTGTCTTTCCCAGCAGAAGACATTCTCAGCCCTGATCCAACTTCAAGCTTTGGTTCTTTCCATCTCCTCTTCGGCAAGGTGTCCTAGTTTGCTTTCTGTTGCTGTGATAAGTACTGTGACCAAAAGCAACTTTTAGAGAAAAAACTTATTCAGTTTATACTTCTACAACGTAGTCATCGTTGGGGATAGGAACTGAAGCAGAAGCCTAGAGGCAGAAACTGAAGCAGAGACGGGCGCCACACCAGTTACTGCTGACTGAGATTGCTTTTTTTATTTGTTTCTTTGTTTTGGGATTTGTTGTTTTGGTTTTGGTTGGGGGGTTTTTTGAAACAAGATTTCTCTAGTCCTGGCTGTTCTGCAGCTGACTATCTAGACCAGGCTACCCTTGAACTCACAGAAATCTGCCTGCCTCTGCCTTCTGAGGGCTGAGATTAAAGACATGTGCCATGCCTGACTCATTTGCTTTGTTAATACAACCTAGTAACCTGTTTAGGGGTGGTACAGCACACAGTGGGCTGACCTTCCCACATCATTAACTAAGAAAATGCCCCACAGAAATGCTACAGACCAATCTGACAGTCTTTCTCTGAGTTGACATTCCCCTTCGCAGATGACTCTTGCTTGTGTCAAACTGACAGGAAAAAAACTCACCTGCATACTGAACCTTAGTAGGTTGGAATAAAGGTCTTATGAGGAGAGGAGTGCTCACACTTGCCTCATGCTTGATACCTTGTCCGCCTGCGAGCCTCAGCATAGTGATTATTCAGTGGAAAGAAAGGCTTCTTTCTGATTAAAACTGGCAGAAACATTTGTCTAGAAATATAAACAAATGTTTGCTAGGCCCCTTGACATTGTACCAACTCAATTAAACTCTAGAATAAGTTTACCCTAGAGCTTGAAACTTCCCCTACCATGCTGTTGTTGTTTGTTTGTTTGTTTGTTTGTCTGTTTGTTTAACCAAGTTTCTAGTGCAGGAATTGGATTCTCTCCTGTGGAGTGGACCTTGCAAATTAGAAAGCATTTGGTCACCTACACAACTGTATTGCTCCTTTGTGCAGGCATGCGTACATCTTACCTGACAGGTTAGTCTCATAGTTCATAGGGGCTGGCTAAGACTACTGATGTCTTTGTCCTCTCAGCTGCCTGCAAAATACTTTCCAGTACCATGAGTTTTGGTTGGCAGACAGGAAGCTTCCAGCTCAGCTCTAGCTTGGTTTATCTATTTTGTACAACCAATGTGTGCAATGTCCAGCAACAGGCTCATAGCCTCTAGCTCTGTCTACCTTATTTTTTGAAACAGAGTCTCTCACTAAACTGGAAGTTCACCTGTTTAACTGTTCAGGCTGCCCAGCAAACCCCATGGTTCTGCCTTTCTTCACTCCCCAACCTCCCTGCAGCATTGAGAGTTATAGGCACTGAATCTAACATTTCTAATGGGTGCTAGAGAGCTAAACTTAAGTCCTTGTGCCTGAGTCATAAGGATTTTACCAACCATGGCATTTCCCTAGCTCCTTCCTGAGGTTTTCATAGTCACAGTCTAATTTATCCTTAGCAAGATGAAGGATGTGTAGAAAGGGCATAGTATATTAGTTTGGGAAATCAGCTAAAAGAAAATCACCCCAGAATATAGTTGAGTTCAACAGTCTTTTTGATGGTTGGCATGCTGGCCTTCTAAACACCAAATGAAAATCCAAGTCCAGGCAATATGTGTTTCCTTAAATATAAAAAGACTCTATTTATACTTAAAAAAGAAAATCATAAGAGCAAGGCAAATTTAATAAAATTTATTTTAGTGTCTTATATTCAACCAACTTAAAAGACAATAATATTGACTGTCTATTTGATTTTGATACATGTGCTATAATATCATTTGAATCAATAAAAGTTTTATTAATTTCTTCTAAAAAAAAGAAAGATAATCAAAAAAACAGATGAAAGTCCTCATAATTCCCGATTCTCTATACATTTACAGTAGGTTGAATAGAGGTCCCAAAGAGTATGTCCACTTCCTAATTCCTAAAACATATATTTCCAAAAGGGATATTTGTAGAAATAATAAATTCTATCATTTGGGGTATTAAAATAACCCTAAGCTCAGTGACAGTAAATAAAAGGACATAAAGAAGAGGACAAGAAACTGGGACCATGGAGGGAGGTTGGAATAAAATAGTCACAAAAGCCCATGAAGTCCATAGGCCCAGAGACTGCAAGAAACAAGAAATGATATGCTTCTGAGCAGCAGCAACAACAACAAAGCTTGTCTTTGGCTTTGGATTCTAGAACTATACAAGAGTAAATTTCTGTTTTCTTTGGGCCACCAAATTTGGTGTAATTTTATGATATCAGGAGACTATTTCAGCACATATAAGAGCAATGATAGCCTTAGAGTGGCCCAAGTCAGGCCAGAGAAGGAGGGAGCACTGTGCAAAGGATATTAGCATAGATCTCTACCTTCATGCTTCCTCTGACCCTCTGACAATCACTGTTGCAGCCCCCAAGTTGTAATCCCTGGGCCCTCACCATTGACCTATGCCAAATTAGCCCTCAATGGTATCACTCTGCCCCTCAAAGTCTGCTTTAATCTTGGCTTCATCCTACAGATCACTCAACTACCAGCCTAATTGTTCAATATAATTCTGACTTCCCAGAACATGTATGTCGGTGTTGAAAAACATACTGCCATGCTCGACATCTTCCCATTCACTCCTGTGCTACCCAAAGAAAAAATGTCCAACAATGTACACATACCTCAGAATT